>CM060846.1:264965511-265008011 GCA_030762175.1 Metallyticus violacea | reverse complement strand
AACATGTAAACAAAGTAGAGGCTGCCTGAAACTTTCCACTTCACGAATTAGGACGGGAAAACAGTTGTGCTGGCGCGGTAAGCGCGTTATTCGTGTAAAAATATTCATTGTTTCTGATATTTTATTTAATATTTAATGCCACGAAATGTATAACGTTAACAATGCTATAAATAATAAACTTTTGTTTAGTTTCTGGGAATTGTGATTTTGGAAATAATATTGAATATCCTTTCAATATATTAACAAACGCAGTTTGATATTCCATTTTGTCTTCTTCGAAAGCGATCTGTATTTAGCAATCGCAATAAATATTCAGCTCTATGAGTTAAAAGACTTATCTCATGAACAAGACACGGAATAAACAATCACATCATACAGCTGCCTCCATGGCCATGAGCTCCTGCGAATGAGTTATGTCTAGAAGTTAACGTTGACAAGATGTAATAAAAACATGATATTGTATAAGAACACACTGTATATCCTAGTTAGTGAAACATACTGTATAAACCCTGAGTAAGACGTAGATATAATAAATATTAATGATGTTTTGCCTTGCCTTGCCACCCAGAAGAGGTTGACCTGAAAGGGTCCTCAGAGAATCACTTGTAAGCAACAAACAACCCTCTTTTCCACTCCACTCACTTAAAATATTATGTCTACGTGTGCATGTTGTAGATAGACAGAATTATTATGCTGACGAAGTATTGTTTAGTTTTAAGATTAACAAACCCAAACCATGAACCTCTTAGAACTGATGATGACAGTACCTGGTAACTGTTAACTGTTGAAGGTGTAGAAACAGCAATCCAGGTAGTTAACCTAAACAAACAAGAGTTACTTTTAAAATCTATTGAGTCGAAGAATACAGGTGATGCAAAGGATAGCCTTTTAGCCAGAACAGAGAGAGAATCATGGAAACAAGTTAAAGTCATTTTAGAAGAGAATGTTTCAATCAGGCGCACTCTTGAATTTTACGCAGATGTAGAATAACAATGAAACAGTAGCTCAATGGCGATCTAGGATGGACTCCCTGGCATTCCATCTCACGCGGGAGGCTAGGAGCAGGTTAGGGAAGCTGGAGAAGCGAGATAAAGCAAGGTATGTGGAGGGTGGATTGCAACTAATAGGAGAATTTTTAAAGTGAACGTTCATTGCAGGCTTAATGGATTAACGCATCAAGTACATAGTAAAGGCAAAAGGGGAGGGGGAAGATTCTTTAGCTCGGTTAGTAGAGACTGCCCTACAGGAGGAAAGTGAGGTAAAAATTCAAAAGTTTAAGGATAATCGGAGAACACAACGGTGCTCACCTTCAGAAAGCGCAAAAAGAGAAACTGAGAAGCCGCAGGGACCACAACATAAAACAGAAGTAAATGTGGCGGATATAGTGTGTGCTTCAGTTGTCAGGAACAGGGTCATATCGCAATATATTGCAAAAAGGTTCCATCCTGCAGCAAGCGGAATACACGAGGCCATGAGGCGCGCGATTGCAGAGAGGGAAACAGGCAGTAGAGCTGCCTGGGCGGCCGCCGGCAGCTCAGATGATGGGCTGCTGTTTGGTGACGTGAAAGGGTCACATTTCATTGATGACAGGAGTTCATCAACTGGTGGATTTCAAGGGGACGCTCTTGAACAAAGTTTAGGGCGATATGAGTCGTATGTGCCGAATTGAAGGGAGGCATAGGAATTGCACTGGTAGACTCAGGCGCCCAGGTCTCAGTGGTTAAGGAAGCCTCATTAGTTAAGCCCAACACCCAAGGTAAAAGTCGTATAAAGATAAATGGTATTAGTGAAAACAAAGTTAAAGTCAAAGGTAAAGTAGAATTAATTTTGAATAATTGCACAAGCCCAGTGAAAGCTAATTGCCACATAGTTGAGTAATTACCCAGATATATTAGGACAAGATTGGCTTTTGGAAAATAATTATATGTTAGCTAAAAAGATGTTTGTGTCACTGTATAGTGGAAATGTAGTTCACTTCGCTACCAGTGAAAAAGGAGTTAGATATATCGAGAAAAAATGTCGCAACCAGGTTTAATGTGTGCTTCAAGTTTAACTAAATGTAATGCTACTTCTGTTTGCCTATTAATGAACATTTCTAATGAGACTTTAGTAGTACAGTCAGCACCAGAGTTGAGGAAACCCCTACAAGATTAAAGAGGTTAAAGGCGCAAATGTATGAAAATTCAGCACAAATAATAAAGTTGTTGCATTAAAACTTAAGATTAAGTCTTATAGAGGAGGGAGTAGAAGAATTAAGGAATATTTGCACAGATTTAGCGGTGAATTTAAATTGCCAGGTTATTATACAAAATTCATAGATGAATTTAACGCTATAGCTAGGCCATTATCAGATTTATTAAAGAAAGGTATAAAATGGAAATGGACAGAAAGAAAGAAAACTAGCTTTGAATTCCTAAAGCAAAAGCTGACGCAGCCACCTGTTTTGAGATATCCTCATTTTTCGCAACCTTTTATAGTAACTACAGATGCATTAGGAGCTATATACTTATTCAAGGAAAGTTAGTAGAGGATAGACCCGCAGCATATGCAAGTAGAACTTTAAATAAAGCTGATATAAAGTAATAAAGTAAATTATAGTAAGATCGAAAAAAAAAAAAATTTGGCAATTGTATTGACTTGAAAACATTTTACACCTTATTGGTTAGGAAGAAAATCTCAAGTTGTAAGTGATCATAGAGGATTAGCTGGACATTTAATGTAGAAGATTGTAGTTCAAGAATAATGAGATGGAAATTGTTACTTTCAGAATTCGATTATGAAATACAATACAGAACTGGCAAAAAGAATTGTGTTGCAGATAATTTAAGTAGATATCTAGTAGAATGCTTGTCGGTAGATTCGGAACAAGTAAAAGAAGACAGAAAATTGAAGATAATTAAGGAAATGCACCATTGCCCAGTGGGAGGACGTCAAGGAATACATAAAACGCTAGGGAGAGGTAAACTGTATATTTCATGGCCCAAGATAGAACAAGATGAAACAGAATATGTAAAAGGATGCAAAATTAACCAAGTTAATAAACATAGTAATCATTACATAAAGCAAATCACAGTTAGAAATCACAGATACTCAAGATAATGCTTGGATGAAAATTTATCTTGCTGTCGTAGGACCATTACCTCAAGCAGAGGATGATGATAAATATATTTTGAAGTGTCAGGATAATTTAAGTAAATATATTATAGCGGTAACTATGAAAAATCAGACGGTGGAAGAAGTAGCTGAAGCTTTTGTGAATAAAGTAATATTGGTGTACGGTATTAACTGATCAGGGAACAACATTTATGTCGGATGTGTTGAAAAGAACTTGCAAATTATTCAAAATTGAAATCATAAATACAACAGCTTATCACCCGGAAAGCAACGGCGCACTTGAGTGAACACGTAAAACATTAGTGATGTAATTACGTTGTTTTTGCAATCCAAAAATACCGGATTGGGATAAATGGTTACCTTTTGCAAGTTTTGTGTATAATACGACGCCTCAGAGCATCACAAAATTTTCACCTTACGAGATATTATTTGGAGAAAAATGCATTATTCCAGGCGTTTTGCAAACTACTCCTCAACCTTTGTATAATTATGATGACATCATAAGAAATGTGAAATTTAAAATGCAACATTGTCATAAGTTAGCTAAGGAAAAATTACAAAACTTTAAGTAAAGGTAACAAGAAACAACCAAAGTCAATAATGCTGAGTTTGAGGAAAAAGACTTAGTTATTTTAAAAATAGAGAAAAGAAATAAGTTAGAACCCATGTGGAAAGGTCAATATGAGATCACAGAAATAAAGAAACCTTGCGCAATTATTCAACAAGTGGGAAAGAGAAAGCACCAGGAAGTGCATCCAAATATTTTCTTCCCTTTCAGGGAAAGGAAATGAGTCATGAGGGCTTATCAAGGATGGGCATTGGCATGGGTAATGATTGTAGTGTGTTGGTGGCTTAGTCCAGCAAAAGCACACGTATCACAGCCAGTGAAAGATTTTTTTTTTTTTTTTTTTTTTTTTTATGAAATAGTCATTAAAGTCACAGACAGGTATTTACTTTGATGACCAATTTCGTCTATCCAATGCATTGGAAGAAGAAATGAAAAATGTAAATCAAATTAGTGAACAAATTAAAAATATACAAAGAGGTTTAGATGAATGTCAGCACTCATTTGAAATTCTGTTAGATGCCTTGGTTCATGCAGAGCAAGGTACGTTGAAACCACAGTTGATCACAATAGAAAAAATTAAGAAAATAATGGAAACTCAGAAACTGCCAAGTGGACTGGACTATCATTTTCCCTTTTTCTGAATTACAGAAAATTACAATACCCCACACTTACTCCTACAAGCAATATTTGGTTTATGTATTAGAAATTCCCCTTCATTCTCCAACATCTATCATCTCTATAAGGTCCTTCCATTTCCGATAAGGAAAGAAAATAAGTTCCTAAACTCCAATAAAGAATAAAATTTTATATCAGACAACATTTTATTAAAATGTCAACAAATGAGTTAACAGGATGTTTTCAACCAGATGCATTTTAATATGCATGTAAGGAAATTATTTTTATCCATATTTATGTTCGAGGTGGATTATGACGTAACATTTTTTCACCCCTCTACTGTTGTAATGTTTAATAATTGAGAGGTAAGAGTAACCAAAATATACTTTCTTTATTCCATTGTATCTAAGTAACCAGTGGTTATTTGTGGCACCACAACCAGATAAACTTACTGTTTATGTAATGATAATTCTAAACATTGAAATAATAATTGAAAAAGAAGGTAAACTGACATTGGAACGTAACTGTAAAGCATTTTCCACACATGTAACATTGTATGCAATGAGTACTTTAACAAATAATATTACCACTGATTTCTTACCCAGTGCAGAGTTAAATTTTGATTGTTGTGAAATGCTAGGAAAGAGTATGATAACTTGCATATTGAAATGCCATTTGTAAATTTAATGTCATCAATAGATGATTTAAGAGAAACCAGTATTAATGTAGATGAATAAATCAATGAAAGAACAAGGAGCAGGAACAAAACCTTTCGATACAAATTAGAAAAAGTTCAAGAAACCGCCCACTAGGAGTTGGAAAAGTTTTCCCCTTAATGTAAATACTTTTTTCCAAGGGGGAGTGTATAATGAGTAGTCGACTTTATAACGAAATCGTGGTATTATAAGGAATTGTAAAGTTGACAAGGTATAATAAGAACATGACATTGTAAAAGAACGCAGTGAATATCCTAGTTAGTGAAACACACTGTATAAACCCAAACAGAGTAAGACGTAGAAGTAATAAATATTAAGGGTGACTTGCCTTGCGTTGCCATCCAGAAGAGGTTGACCTGAACGGGTCCTCAGAGAAACTCTTGTATAAACAAAAGCAACAAAGCTACCTTCTTTTCCATTTCACTCATTTAAAATATTATATCTATGTGTACATGTTATAGATAAACAGATAACCGACACGGGTGGCCGAGGTCGTTAAGGCGTGGACTCGTGAGCGGGAGGTCTCGGGTCGAAAGCACCAGGACCGTCCTATCTGACTGGGTTTTTTTTTCCCAGGTTTTCCTCAATCCTCATAACTGGAAAATTCCGGGGAAGTACCCTAAACTTAGTCCTGGAACACTTCCTTCCTTTAAAAAAAATCCTTTCCCAATATATAATTTCATTTCATGTATTATCAGTGTCCACCGCCTGTGGTGCCTCAGTAGTAAAAACGGGCGTTAAACACTACAAAAAAAAAAAAAAATAGATTTATTGAGCTGACGAAGTATTGTTTACTTTTAAGCTTAACAAACCCAAACTATGAACCTCTTAGAACTTATGATGTCAGGGCCTGGTAACTGTTAACCTCATAGTGTTTTAACAATAACTCTTGTGTCTAGGTTAGGTGATTATTACCACTCCTTGCGCATTACAATTGTATAAAAGGTCCCTGAATTTAGTCAGAGATAGGAGCTGCTTAGATGCTTGGGGAATCCACGTCCATCTGTATCAGAAAACCCTTTAATTTGATTTATTCACTATTCGTCTGGTAACACCTCGTCCTTCCTGGAGGAATAACGCCTATTATCCCAATATAACATCCCTTCTCGCCTTAGCCATCGAGACTGGATAGGAAAATTGTAGCACCGCATTAAACAGAAGAACATCAAGTTGTAAGTCAGTCGACGCACATCACAGCTTGAACTTCTTTTAATAACATTGTGGTGGCATTTCGGCCGGCGGTATTACAATACGAAATGCTGAATAATTACTCATTTGTCACCAACTACTCACTCAATTGTCAAATTTAACTCACACACTCTCACTCAGTTTTATTAATGTGTCCCCTTAAGTGCGCAGAGATATAATATCAAAGAGATATCAGAGGATTTTTGGTCAAATAAATTTTCGAAAGGAAATCTGTTTTAATATGCCCTATTTAATGTTTCAGAAACACTTATCGAAGCGATAAAGTTAGAAACAAATATCTTACGTTTCCAATCCGATAGCCTAGCGAACAGATATCTGACTTTTCAGAAACCGGACCTATATCCTTCTTTGCTATATTTATATTTAATAACTCCATAACTGGGGGCTGCTTCTGCTGATTTATCGTATAGAGCATCAGTCAACTCTTGCAAGCTGACGAGGCTTTGGTTCTGAGAGTATTCAGAAGTAGGGTTGCCACCTTAAAGAAGTCAAAAGTCGGGACACTTAAAGCGGGAGATATTCCATTTAACTAATTAAACTTTAAATGTGTTAAACTAAAAATAAACTACAAATACTATATTAAGCATTTCTAAAGGTATTGAACTTAATTATGTTTATCTTAGAATGAACAGGATAACTTATACAAATCGTGGGACTGAAGGGAAGGTTGGTACTTACACACTTATTTCTTCTATGATGCAGCGGCCTTCGGAGGTTACTTCTCATGTACAGCATATTGATGAAATTCGGAACTACTCAAATTATAGTTAATTTTAAACAGAAGTTCACTTTCCATGGATTTTACGTGAAGCTCGTTTATTTCTTCTATCCACAAGTTTTTCATTGAAGAAAACACTCTTTCTACATGTGCGCTACTGACAGGAATGGATAACACAACTTTTACTATTACTTACTGAATTTAGTAAGTAACAGCATACTTGTTTATGTCAGTTGGTAAATCTATTTTTTTAGGCCGGCCTCATACAGGAACGCATCAAGCAATGCTACAAACATTATCCATCGTACAACATGATGCAAAGAAATGCAGCTCAATGGTGCCAACCGAAATAGAATACCCGCAGCAAATGGTTTGTGTTTTGTTCATGACGTCATCAATATCCTGGCGACAGGTTTCACCAGGTTCAGCGAGCTGTATTCTGCGCGTCATCTCGGGCAAGTTGCATCCGATTCCTGCAAGTGCATCATTAAGCAAGGATAAGTTCTTTGTAATGATTCCCAGCATGGATGAAAAACGAGTTAATATTAAGCTAGCGCAGTTAGTGCACAAATTCCCGATAATATACGATGATTCATTAGCAATCCGAATCAACAAGGATGAACTCGACAAAGCCTGGATGGAAATATCAAAGGAATTAAACTTAAGTGGTAAGTAGGCTACATTAATTAATAACATTCAATAGTAATGCAATTAATGAAATTTGTATTACATTAAAAGCAAAAATTTCTTGCATAATTTGACCTATCGTCTGCAGAAGCTTATGCCACAGTATACTTGCTCTTCCAAGGAAGATGTACTTCTGGTTTCATATAGTATGAAGTCAAGTGATTTATCAGGCCAACGACTTCTGGGTCTGGCATTCTATTGCAAGGCTGTAGCCTTTGCAACACAAATGTTGAACTGTCCCCACAATTCTCATCCTGTTCTGCAAAGTTAGGTTAACTGGAGACGCCGTCCTTTGGCCGTATATATTTATATAGAATACAAATTGCTCGTATCACAGTGTCTGTTCTTTCAGGTTTGCATGCTATAGCCATGCCAAGAGCTCTGAACTTTGAGGCAAAACTGCCGAAAGCACATTCTACACTCTTTCTGACCCTGCTAAGCCTGTAGTTAACTTTACCTTTTATTTGTGAGTTCTGTTCGAGAATAGGGTCTCATTATATGCCTTTGTAGTGGGAAAGCTTCGTCACCAAAGAAAAAAAAAAAATAATAAATAAGGAAAGGGAGCACTGTCATCACTATCTTTCGGTAATTTTTTGGATCACGTATTTTCACTGTACCCTGCTGAAGGTTTTTCCTAAAGCTTAGTGTCGTAACACACCGTCATCATCATTTTTATCATAATCACCAACATCTATAGTAATGAAGAGTTCAATCGTATCAACTAAAGTTAATAAAACAATAGATATTTTTTATAATTATAAAATACTACGATACTGAATGTGAACATGTTTTCCATATAGGGCAACAATACAATTTTGGTACATTCCAGAGCTCCAAATAGCTCGAAAATATTTTCCTACAACTTCTTTGAGGGACCTGGCATAAATTCAGGCTGAATCACAGTCCATATTGTTGAGCATACTTCCTCCACTATCTTGCCGATCATTTTCTCACGTCTTTTAAACTGAAAGTTTAAGCATCTGAAACTGTTGCCAGTAGCTAGATACCTATAATAATAATAATAATAATAATAATAATAATAATAATAATAATAATAATAATAATAATAATAATAATAATAATAATAATAATAATAATAATAATAAATGTTATTTTTATTACAGTTACCACTTGTAAGGAAAAATGGAGAAACTGCAGAAGCTGTTGGGCCAGACATCTGAGACAAACTTGTGCCAGTGACCCTGGAGTCAGGAGGAAGAAGCCATACTACCTTGCAGAGTACATAGCATTTCTGACACCGTTCACAAAGCTGAGGTAACACAATTCTTATTTTGGGCATATAAAATATTACAGTTTACTACGTGTGCTTAATCTCTTTCATGGCGTAGTCTTAAATTGCAGCAACTAATGAACCATTAATGTATACGTATTAATTCCAGAGAAATGAAAAAAGTGAACAATCCACCCATTGAAGAGCAACCAGCCATAGTAGCAGATAAGCCGACATCTGCATCCAATGAAGTAGAAAACAACGAGGACGTGGGTATAAAGGAAGTACCGCTGCGGCCGTCTCAAACGGTATTAGAGATTATTGATTTTGATCAAGTTTATGCTACTCATTTGCAGGATAAAGTAAACACTACAGCTACGGTAGAATCAGAAAATTCAGATTTGTATTTTTTAAAAAGTTTGTTACCAGATATGGGCAAATTAACTGCTGCGAATAAGAGCCAGTTCAAGTTGTATGTGCAGCAGAAACTAAACGATATGTTGTACGGCACACAGGAAAATTAGACCAATCAAAGTGCTCCCTCCATCTCAGTATTACAGTGCTGTAAAAGAGGGCCTTTTCCAGTCAGTGTAAATGAATATGGACTCTTTCTTTCAAACAACTACAACTGAGATGACAACCAGTTTTTCAGGCCATTATTTTTAAAATAATTGTTCTTTATCTGGTGTGGAATGACAGTACACAAATATCACCTGTAGCAGCATTTAACTGAAACAAATGTATTAACAAATATACATTGAATAAATACTGAACTTGACATTGAAATATAGCGTAAATTATTATTTGCATACACTCACCTTAGGTAGGTAGCCTTTCATCAGGACTTACAGCTTTCCTACAGATTGCGTCTTGTTTTCTTCATAGTGGAGATACCCTTTGCAGAAGTTCATTGCACATCTCTGGGTACATTCGATAATAAGAACGGAGCTTTGCAGGATCGGTTAATAAATCACACGCTAAAACTTAGGCACCATGCTGAGCAAAGACAAATTAAAATTATGAACACATTTTCTTTTTCTGCTGCTGCGCAATTTGAGCCACCTGTACATTAAAATACTCTTCACTCGAAGAGGTCATATCGTCCACTGGATTAGAAGATTGAAGCAGAAACGTGTTGCTCCTGTGTGCAGCCCCATGTCTTTAATCATTAACGAGACAAGAAGGGATCAAATTAATCTGACCTATAGTATGCGGTGTGCTAGTTTCAAGAGCATCCCTTAGAATAACCTACTCTTTGCACAATTTATCACTGTTTACTTCTAAGCTGTATGCATTTACAATTTCCAAAAGGTTACTCCTTTCAGATGCAAGACAACTTTCAGATATTCCTTGATCTGATTTGCTTAATTTCTTTACATTTTTATTAACTTGAAAGCTATAAAATCCATCTTTTAATTTAAATGGAGTGTTTTTATGTGGGATTCTAAGATAGCATAACGTTCTGTAGGTAGAATTGTTTTATTTTCGAGATATAAAATTGTTGTAACACAATTCATATAGTTACGCGTGAAATGCATATATATAAGGAAGTAATCATTCGTCTTTTTCGTCCACTGTTTTTGAGAAAGTTCGTATTAAAGGATGTGTTTTTTTTCTTGAGAGACAAAATAAGATCGCATAGAATTAAATTTTTTAGCAAGTGCTCTAGAGTTGGCAAGAGGGACAATTATCGAACTGGAATATGCTTTGAAACTGTTAAATATTCTTGTTCAACAAACTGAATAAAGTTTTTGAGTTCGTTATTTTTCTTACTAGAGAACGAAAACTCGTTATAAGCTTTTAGTACTAGACACTCGACAACAAATTGCATCACTTTGCATGCATTTTTGGCCAAGTTATGAATAAAGTGGCAATTACAATTCATTCGAACTATTATCGTTTAAAGGTTTGAAATTCTGAAAACATGAGTGTTGTTTTCCGTAGTTGACCGCTGCATTGTCTACGCCAAAACTTGATATATTAGAAGCTTCCAAACAGCGTCTATCTAATATAGATTTCAGTTTCTCAAAAATACCGTCGGCTGTTTCATTCGAATCGTCATAAAAGCCAAATAATTTTTCTTTAACTCCACTAATCTCAGAAAAATATTTAATACTAATTGGAAAGCACTTATTATACCCTTTATTATCTGTCGAAATAGAGAAAATAGTGTAACCCTTTAAGTCATTCTCTACTAATTCTAGGGAATGAGGAATCAATACATTTTGAACAAGCATCTCACAGTGAAGTTTTGGACTTAACTTCGAATCTCGCTAACTCAAAGCAACAATTAGTAGAAGGATAACTATGGTTATACATTATCGCATGATATGCAAACGATAATCAGTAACTGAATATCGCCACGGGTGGCTGAGGTCGATGAGGCGCAAACTCGTGAGCGGGAGGTTTGGGGTTCGAATGCCCCCAGGACCGTCCTCCCTAATTGAGGTTTTTTCCAGGTTTTCCTCCGTATTCATAAATGGCAAATGCCGGGGAGCTACCCTAAACTTAGGACTGGGACGTTTCCTTCCTTAAAGGAAATATCCTTTCCCAATTTATCATTTCATCTCATGTATCATCAGTATTCACCACCTGTGGTGCCTCAGTAGTAAAAACGGGCGTTAAACACTACTTAAAAAAAAGCGACTGTAATTTCACTTTCAATAGAAGAATGTTTCACGCTACAAAAATTTCAACCTATTTGGCTTTAGCACTTGATGCAACAGAAAGTGTATGTTTCTCTTTGTAAATTTTTTCTCACTGCCCCTATTCCTTCGCTTTTTATTGAAAACGAAGAAGGATACGCTATACGTTTTACCATGCCTTCTTAATCACACCCAGTTAACCTAACTTTTAAACTGTTTGTCTTGTTACCATTCATTACGAAATGTACACATTCTTTTCATCTTTTTCCGTTTATTATTTTGACTGTCATATGTTGTTTTCCTTTAATGTAAAGAATATTTTATTGAAACAAACCCCCAAATATCGGAAATAATGTCTGCGTCTTGCAAAACTGCCTAATAATAGCTAAAATAAGTGCACTCTGCACTGCAATGTGTAACTTCCACCAACCTAGACTTTACTGAATGTTCACACCTAACCGCAACAAAGAAACATGAACTACAATGACTTCATTTCTTAGAAACAGAAACACGAACCCATTATTTCTCGCTCTTCTGTTTGTAAATTGAAGCAATTATCAAGATGACCAACTGTAGAATTTTAAGGAAAATAGATATTATTTATATTATTACAAATATTATTTGAAGTACAACCTTAAGAAGGTTCAATAATAAAATAGGCTTGCAACCTAAAAACAGAAAAGTAGGGACATTTGGCCATCTCGTCATACTCGTGTCGGGATTCAGGACAATTACAAAAAAGTAAGGACGATTCCGACAAAATCGGGACAGGTGGCAACCATAATTACAAGAGTTGTGTACCTTTCAGTTACGGTGATGTGAAGTCGAAATATGTGTCAGTAAAATTAAGTAACTAATTTAATACACTTCTAAATAATTTTTTTTAATAGCCCCTGCCTCTACTTCTAATGAAATTACTCCAAGGAAATTTAGTGTTACAGTGGGCTGTCCTCAATATGGTCAGGCTCGTCAAATTGTGTATAAATTTACGCAATATTTAATAGGTGCAAATAAATTAATGTCATTTAACGCTACTGATTCAGTAAGTATGGTTATTGGGGCGTAAAAGTTTGGTAATAAAAGTAATGAAATAAGGCCATCAAATTTTAGGAACGTTTTGATATTTTTTCACTTAAAGGTAAATAGAGTGAAAGGAAGGAAATAGTAGAGAGAGATGAATTTAAGAGGGTCAAATATGACATTTATTTCATGAATGTTATATAATTTGGATGTCGCACTTATCATCCTCAAGCTTAAGAATGCACTTAAAGATAAGAGCAATTAGAATATGAAAGAGAATACCTTATACAATAAATTATAAAATTAAGATTAAATTGGAAGCCGTGTTACTGAAGTGATTAGTTTCTCAAATTCTTTCTAAACTTCAATTAGTTTCATTGCTGCTAATACTAGTTATCACAGTGTGCAACATCCAGTCCACTGCAGATAATTCCGTCTATCAGGCAGTATTATATCCATTACATATGGGGGTTTTATTAGTACTATCTATTTTCTAATTGGTGGGCGCAAGCTGTTACGATTTCTATGCGCAAGAATTTTCCGGAGTTTTCTCTTTCATTGAAAAGACGAATGCCAGATATACTTAGGAGTTGAAAATTTTCTGATCACTTATTAATTCATTCATTTGATTCAAATCTCAAACGTCTACAGCAACAGGGCATTAAAAACATTACAATAATATAATATAATTTAAACCGATACAGGCATTTTGTCTTCAGAATAGCAGAATACTAACAATAGGCTTTATTAACATTCAATATGCATAATGGCGTTCCGTTATAGGGACTAAAGTGCCAGGGCAAGTGAGCTGGCGCGGTGTTATGGAGATTTGCGCTTTTGAATGTATTCTGCCTCGGCGTCAGGAACGGAAGCGAACTTTCCGAGGGGCTCATACAACCCAGGAAGGAGCGGCTCCAGCAGCGTCAGAGTTTTCTACTTGGAAACATGTTAGAGACCCCATCTGCGTCCGCGCAGTCACGTGATCCTGGCCGCTCGATGTCCCCCTCCTCATGCCTTTCTCCCGGAAGTGCTCCATTGGGGGCGTAGGCAGGACCAACCGTGAGCAAAGCTCAAGTACCGAAGGTTTTCTTCTCCGCCCTTACTATCTATTCATCCATCTCCTATTTCTTTGCCTATATCTGACATTGTACAAATGTAAAGAAAGTTCTGAATTTCGGGTTCATGAATTTTTAAGAAATTTTAAAATAAGGCCTTTGTGTTTCTACGGTGTATGCGTGTCATTTGATGTATTTCGTGGAAATTAAAAATGACGATGTGACAGCAACGGGTTGCTGAATTCAGCGGACACTTGTACTGGTCGTATGTGATACGTATACAATGCCGCAGAAAAGGAAAGAAAAAACTGCTTCTTGTAGAAATGGTGGATAAATAAACATTTAGATTTTTTTATGTACTTGTAACCGATTTGTGATCTCCAGTATGAATTTCCCAATAGTTAGAGACCCCAGGAATCCGGGATTCTTCAGAAGAATGTTTCATACATTTGAACCATTTGTATCCTTTAGATAAAGAATGCGCTTGAGCGATAACTTATCACACTTACATGATATAGCCATTCTTAATATATACCCGATATCAACAGCTCTGATACTTGAGGCAGTGTTCCCGTGGTAAACATCGATGCAAAAATCACACTGTGAGAGCATATTTCCAATCCTTTACACATTTCGGTTTGAGAAGAATATACATATAGCAGAAGTTGATTACAAAAGCATAAACAAGAAATATCTAGAGGCTTAAATAATCCGCTTTTGTTGCATACGCCACTGACACCATTGCTTCGCCCAAGAATATCGTCCGAGTGTTCTAAAAGAAATACAAGAAATTCTCTATCCCTCCAAACCTTTGACCTCTCCACATTCGGTGCATGATTTCCCTCAAAACCCAAGGTACATATTTATTACTTAAATCACCCCCACATGACACAAGTTCTGTCCAATTTTCTCTCACGTTTATCGCTCCGTAAGTCATGATTAGAAGTGTTTTAGAAAGAACAGAGATGAATTCTGGCCTCGATACCCTTCTGGTAAATCTCGCACTAAGCAGAAATAACGAAGTTGGTTGACATATTTATTTAGGAAGAGTTATTGGGGTTTCTTTCATACGAAGGACTATGTAAGATCCCAGAAATGATCTCTCGGGGGCACAACACAACAGAGTACGTAAGACTCTACGTGTCAGCCTCGCTAGGGAGCTTCCCTGCTACTCCTTGACACTCCAATGCTCAGAATATCAACATCCTAAATCCTCTCTTTGGAACTTAGAACATTTTCAGCCAAGTTGTTTTTTGCCTTATTATTCGTTTTGTAATCTCTTTTATCGCTCTTCTGTAAATCAATTCCTACAAGAAAGAAGTCGACTTTATGTTTTAACACTTAAGTTACCAACCTATCCACACATCCTGCAGCTTACCGCTCGGCCATCCAAACGCCCCTTGGTTCTCCCTCGGCCTCCGCCGACACCGAGACACGATACTTTGCAGCCGTGTAAATAAATAAATAAATAATTCCGACACGATTTCACAGTTATTAATGGTGTAATTGTGGAGAACAGACCAAATATTGGGTCATTCAATGATGTAATGAAGGAGGCGGCGGCGGGGACAGTATCGGTCGATATGTCGTGGAAGGACACTAAAGTCCATGGTAGAAACACTGGAGTGACAGCACAATAAATGTTAATACAGTTAAAAAATTATGTACTCACCCATGTCATGCAAAGAGATGCTGGATATGCCCGAACATTTCCGGCACGTGCTTGTGAAATCACCCATCCTTAATTCTCTTTACAAATGAAATTTGTATATTGACGGATTTTATTTTTTAGGTCATTCAAAGTGTGTGGATGCTGATTATTTATGAGTCACATTACGGCTTGAATTACTTGAGATTTTTTTCAAGTAATCTGCTGACTCACTACGGACTTATGAATCATAAATGAATACTCATTAATAATGAGGCACAGTGTTTGATATTTAGCACACTTTCCTAACTTTAGCTGCTGTAGGATTAGACACGTGTTGTTTCTTTCACTGTTCAAAGGATACTTAATTAGTGGAGTGAGACTGAAGGACAACGTAGCAGTTCCACTCGCCCTGATTCGTGCTAGCTTGGCTTATTGGCCGATGCAGTCCCTAGCCGCCATATCGGTCATCAGATAAATGGACGAACCAATACTTGTTTCCTATGCGTTATTTTTAATGTGCGTAATCTTATTTTTCCGGTTAGGTTTTATTTACTAAGCAATTATTATGCGCATCCTAAATAAAATTGTTATAATTCTTTATCTCCTTTATGAAACAAATCCTTGAAAAACAGCATTCTATTACAAAACAAAATCTACTCTTGAACGGCTTAATGCTACTCCGCGAGAAATTTGGCGTAATTATGCATGATTTGCATTGATATGAATAATAAAACAGGTTGTGTATTTGATTTGTCCCATCATGATCTTCGAAATGCCTCTAGTAATTGCTGGTCAAAATTCTCTTTCACAGTTTAGGGAATGGTTTTAGCCAATTTTTAGTAGAGAGAACCAGTGAACAGCAGTGGAAATTATTTAGAAAATCACTCAAAGTTTCATAAGACCATAATGGCCATAGTATCACAGTAGTATATATCCCTTTTCCGGTGATTTAATTGATTGCTAATGATATCAAAAGTGGGGTGAGGTATCAAAAGTGGGGGTGAGGTGGCGTGGTTGGGTGGGGGGTGGAAGTAATGAGGTACAATTTGATATCAAAGCTTTTTCAATTTAAATCACCGGAAAAGGGGTATTCTTTTTATTATACATAAAATTAACATATATGTGATACAAAAAGAATTGGTTTAAATACAATTAAAAATGCAAAAATGATGGTACTGAATATATTTATTATACAAAATAAAAATTGAGGTTTTACCCCTTTACAAAATGGTGGTTTTACCCTTTACAAAAATGGCGGTGCACTGGTGGCGGTGGTTTTACAAAAAGAATTGGTTTAAATACAATTAAAGATGCGTGCTGAGTATTTTCATTATACAAAATAAAAATGGAGGTTTTTACCCTTTACAAAATGGAGGTTTTACCCTTTATTGAAATGGCGGCACACATGGCGGTTTTACAAAAAATGGCGGTACAGTTCACACATCACTGGTGGGTTTACAAACATTGTGAGAGTTTTGGCGGTTACAAAAAAAATGGCGGTGCAGTACACACATCACTGGTGGGCGCAGTCGGCTTTACAAAAAATTATTTTAAAATATGTGGTATATGTCTTTTTGACAAACGACACTTCACTGTCTTCGTCGCTGCTGCTTTCCTCCTCCTCGCGTGGTGTGGTGACGATGGTAAGTGACATGTGGGAAAAGTTGATGTTGAGGTGTTCCTGGGGCGACGGAATGGCGATGGGGACGACGAAATCGCTGATGGATGCGGTTGTGAAGCATCCTGCCGATGTGACCTTGTACTCTAGGGCTGGCGTTTTGTCGATGGTTCCGAGGTAGATGGTGCAGCGTGCGTCTATGCCGTAGTGGAGTGCTTTAGACGGGAGGCACCTGACTTCCACGACGTCGGAGTTGTTGGTTGCTAATTTGGCGGTGACAGTTTTTTCTTCGCCAAAGAAGGAGATTTCTGTTGAGATGAGTTTGATGTTTGCTGGGTACTCACCGCTTTTTGTGAAGTGATTCTGATTGTCAAAAACTAGTTTGACAAATACATTGTTGCCTACTCCCACCGGATCTGTTTGACAGGGCATGTAGTTTATTTCGGTGTAAACTTCAATACGTGTCTCCGGTAGCCGTTTCTGAGTACCTCTTCACCCTGGTACACGATGTAAAAATCGAACGAGTTGAGCTGGTTGATGAGTTCTGCAGAAAGATTGTTAAATCTTGTAGGTAGAAACACTTCTTTCCCGTTTTCGAGGCGAACAAGCGTCCTGGGTCCGTGCTATGTGGATATGTTCCGGACCCCTACCACGACGTATGGTACGTTCGGCTGTAACGTGGACACTGATACATACTGCGAGTTGCTCGCTACTGTAGCTAGTTGGCGTAACGCGTCGTTGATCATGTTGACTTCTCTGTAGAACTTTTGCTACTGACACACATTGGGCATTGTTTGGTGAGAGGGGGAGGACCGTCAATGTGGGTAGTGGTGGTGGGGAGGTTGTAGTGTTGGTTGCAGCGGCGGTAAGGGGCGAAAATTCCTTTAGCTTCTGCTGTAAGCTCCGCCCATACAGCGTCCACATCTACTGGCGAATGATGAATAAAGATGGCGTTTCCCTCCACGGCTAGTAGATGACGTTCATTTGGCTCCATCATTGTGAGACGACGACCATTTTTCAGAAACTTTATCACTAGGTCCATGGTTTGCGGGAGACTTGTTCGTGATGTTATAAGGTGTTCGTGTTTGGACAGGGGAGCAGGTGTTTTCGTGACGTCATCACGGAGCAGGTACAACCTCGCCTTGAACTTGTCCATGGTCCAATGAATGCTCCGTCATGCCTGGACTTGTTCGGGAGGTTCTCGTGTTCCGACTTGTTCATGCAGGTGTTTTCGTGACGTCATCACGGTGCGACCTCACCTTGAACTTGTTTGAACTTGTCCATGGCTTCCTGGTCCAACTCTCTGATGAATATCGGTTTTAGAAAATGCTCCATCTCTAGGAACACTCTAAAGGTTGCGCAACGAATGTATCTTGTATATTCGGTGTAGTTCATTTTTTCACCGGAAACGTGGGCGTGAAGCAAATACTTGCGATAGGCTGCTATTTGATTTTGTACTTCGAACTCTTCTTTCTTCTTGTGATATATGATGTCGGTGACCATACGCTGTAGGCTTCCTAGTGTACTCCATTCCTGCATTCTCAGCGATATACAGCGACCGTCCATTTTAATGATATTTTGTGCGCCAAATAAACGTTTAAAAAGTATGGATAGTCGGTTGGTTAACTGCCACTCTCTCAGATGAAGAGTCAAGCTCTGTATAGTCGGTATCGCCTCTGCAAGCTTCTGCCACTCTGTTGAACCCAGAACCACCGCGCTGCGTCGTCCACCAACGGTCACCACGATCTTGTGTGGAGACTTAGGTGAAAACCCAACGGCTGCAAACTTGGACTGCTTGCTGTTCAAGAAGAAAACATCCGATAGCGGTCCAGGCCTCTCCATGTCACTGTAAAAGCAAGAACGCCTCTTATGTAGCACATTATTTTCATTCGCCAATTAACCACACATAATGAATGCGACTTACCTGTTCGCCTCTCTCGGAGCAACTGGTAGAGCGGATCGTGTAGCACCACATGCGCCTTCTAGAAAAAAAATACAGGAATTAGCAACATTAATGTATCAGAGTGGTATATGCACATTCATACACAATTTGTATCAATACTAACCTTTAACGATATGCATCTCTGATGTGTAGTTTGTGAGCATCTACCAAGACTGTAGGTCCTTTTAATGACGTCATCATTGTGATTAAAATCACTTATGCTGAATTTTGAAAAGAATTTCTCCTTGCGCAGGCCTTGGAAGCGGTGAGATAGGTAAGCAACGACGTAATGGCCACAAGTGGTACTGTAATTGCCTTGCAACCTTCTAGTGTTGTGAGTCCATCTTGTACAACAACATCGATTTAAAAAATTTAGAATTTCCCCCGAAAGAGGCTCTATACCATAGCTATCGAAATATTCACCCCGGTCGTTCTTTGCAACAAAGATGCAGACCCAATGTTTCCCTGGTTTCGTGCTTGGATCAGTGTTAATGACAACTGCTATGGGAAGCTGCCTATTATGCAAATTTATCGACGACAATTGATCGCAAGCGTACACGCCTAAAAAGTGTGGGGTACATTTAGACAGAAGCCGGTGTATTTGCAGCGTATTCATGATACCAAAATGGTCCTGTTAGCATCAATTTCTATAGTGCGATGTACTTCTGCCATCACCAACAGATTGATGGGTTCTGGAGTTTGATCTTTAAAAGCTATACTTATAGACAGAGTGCCGTGTCGTTGCCCTGAAATGTAAGACTCGTTAGCGCTCATATCGGCTGTTAGATCAAATACCATAATGGTATAGCCGTGAGAATATTGATGTCTGGAAATTGAATGCCCTTCGTCCTTAAAGTGTATCCCGAGGCCATCTTGAAGGGTTTGAAAACATTGGAGAAAGTGACCGGCATCAAAATCGGGCTGTAGGGGTTGTGAGGGAAAAGGCTGGCCGTTCACATACAGCTGAAAAGAATTCATTTTAAAGTGCTGTAAATTGTATGGGTTTTTGTTAAGGTTACCGTTGTATGCCTGGTCGGCAACCATTGCCACAACCACTCTTCGGGGTATTTGCCCTATGAAAACGTCATTGAAAGTCATGTTACTAACCCCCTTTGGAATGTTGAGAGCGTGAAATCCTACAACTTTGAGATTGTACTTTGCATTACTCTTTGCTAACACCGCCTGATGTGCAAGCTTGATGGTCGGCGACGGTCTCACAGCTTTCAAAATCAGTCTAGCAGACTGAATCTCTGTGTAGGCTTTAAAGTCCTTTGTATCCGAAAAGAGATGAAAGTTGGGTAAAGAGGGAGAGAGTTTGATGGTAACGCTCACATTGTTCAAGAGCAGATTTTCCTGATTAAAGAGTGCATTGGAAAGATTACCCATTAGCTGCACAACTTTGCTTCCTTTGGTATAGTCGTTACGCCACTTAATTCCACCATTTGCTACATACGCGTCCATCATTCCTCCCTTGTCCTTTTTCCAGAGCGAGGACTGTAGTCTGCTGTTCATGACATCTTCCGAATAATTGAGCAACGTTTCAATGTAAGTTCTATAGGGGTAGCCTGGCTGAGGCATGGAAACTGTGACATTGTTGAGTGATACTTCCAATTGCTGAAACAAGGAATTTAGGGAAATGTTTACAAAAGTAACCTGCTTGTCCTCTTTCAAGTCGTTCCACCGTCATCCACTATTCGCACGAACAGCTCAAGTACTACATAAGTCATATCGAGGTAATCGTCTTCATTGCCAGAGTAATGAAATGTGATGGGCGCGTTTTTCATAAGTGTATTTTGTGGGTTTAGAGAAATGTAACGGTACTCCTCCACGTTCATTTGAACGGGCAAGTCTTTAAAGATGTCTAGTTCTGAACTCATGTGCACCAACGATTCGTCAGCCATTATGAAAATACGTCTAGCACCTTACGTCTTCGGCGTTTAGTCTTAAACTGATTATATATTTCACTCTTCGGGCGCTTTAATAGCCCAGTGCCTATCATAGAGTCTATGTTTACATCAGCTTTCCTTTTAAAGTTAGTTCCTGCCTCCTTCAGCCTAGTCTTTAACGATTCTTTTGGCGGTATCCCCGAACTTGCAACATCTGCAAGCACATTGGCCCCCATTTTCAATGCCTCTTTACCGACAGCTTTCACACCGCTCTTGAAAAACGGCAGCACGGTTCCGAAAAGACCACCGAGAGCAGAGAACAAGCCGCTACCCTTTTGATAACACTTGCCTCTGTACAAGTGAAAATCTCCAGTGTATAATGCTCCTCCAGCCTGGTTTAAGTAATACCTGGTGACTGTATCCAGCTCCATTATGTCTGTTTCGGACGAAACGTTAGAACTATAGTAGAGGAAAGCCGGTCTACAAATGGCAAGAAATCACCGTAACCGTTCCTTAAATCTATATTCACGATTTAAAGTCCTGTTGCATCAAAGGTACCCAGTTAAGTGGAACGAAGGACTTTTCAATAGTTATGCAGGTGTTGTCACGTTTTTCATACTCTACCGAGACGCTTTCAATGACTTGCACAAATGTGTTGCCCACCACTTGTGGTACTATCAGATTACAGTAAATGAACATTTCGTAAGGGAAACCCATGTACGGATCCACTGGGTGTTTGCCAACTTCCGGTTCAACCACGTTGGTGTATGGTTCGAAACCCATCATCTTGGCCAAAGATGGTGACAAAACCAATACATGTATGAGGTTCTTTGGCGCAGGTTTAGGAGGATTGTCAGGTTTTTCCTGCGTTTCTGGTGTAGCAGGAGTGCCTGGTTTACGAGGATTTGGTGGTTTGGGATTGATAGGTCTTGGAGGAGTTCTAGTACGAGTTCTAGCTTTGTTTTTTAACGTTTGGTTCGTGCCTTCAGGGGGTTTAATTTCTGTTTTCGATACACTTCTCCTAGAGGACTCAGCATTTTCTATATATCCTACATATTTGCTGGTGGGAATATGACTGGTCTGTGCGACTTTGATGTTAGTGCTGGCAGTATTTTTGTTCTCGTTATAAATGAAAAAGTCTTCGATTTGAAAATTTTCGCTTATAACAGAGTTGACAGCGTGTACCAAATCCTTAGAATTGTGTACGATACCACGTGGCAATTGTAAGTTAAATTTTGAATGTGTCACTGGCGCTACCATATTATACATTGTTCCAATGATTTGATTATCGTGATTTGTTACGTTATAGAATTTCACAGGGTACCTAACCTTTTGCAGTGCGACTTCCCATTCTCCTTGTAGCACTATTCTCTCGGGTAAGATGTTTGAAAATCTGGAAGTTGTATTGTCAGTGAAATGCCCCATAGAGGCATTACTCACGAGTGTGAGGGAAAACGGTTTTGTTCTGATCATATCGAGTTGATAGTTGAAGCCAGGACCCACGAGTTAAACTTGACTGGATAACCTCTCCACTTAACCAAAAACTGTTTATTTCGACCGCGACCTTTACTGTCGAGTATTTGGTCTATTTTGAATGATTCTGGAAGAGCTACCTTTTGTAACTCCTCGGAGTAAAAGATGCCGTCTATGGCTTCCCCACCCAAGTCCTTCAAAATATACACAACGGGAGAACCGTATACCACCTCGTCAAACTGTAAAATTTCATCCGTCCAGTTTTGCTCGTACCCCTTGGTAAATTTCATTTTCTCCTTAGATATACGCACATGGTCTCCCACATTAAATTTAATTTTACGTGGTTTGTCTGCATTCCGCCCTTAAAGATTTTCGTAAACCTGCAAAATGTTGTCTTCATTGACATCCTTTGGAGCCATCTTTATGGACCTATGAAAGGAACTATTGTAGGATTTTAAAAGCGCAGGAAGAACGTCCACGTATCTATAAGTGTTTTTATGTGTGAAATATTTCCACATTTTCGTCTTTAAGGTTCTGTTGAAACGTTCTACAACACTGGCTTTGACATTATTTTTTGTAGTGTAATACTTTACACCATGTTTGTTTAAAAATGTTTTAAAGGTTTTATTGGTGAACTCCGTTCCTTTATCTGTTTGCAATATCTTGGGAGTGCGATGAGAGAATATCGTTTTAAACGCTTCTGTAATTTCGCCCCCTACTTTTGATTTTAATGGTATAGCCCAAGCATATTTCGAGAAAACATCAATCACCGTCAAGATGTAAACGTATGGTTTATTGTGTTCCTTTACGTTGTTCCTAACGTTTAGATCAGCTTCCCGAAGGTCGTCCATGTTGGTCACGTGATAATTTCTGGTGGGGAATCGTTTTCTTATTGGCCTATGAAATGTATAACTATCCTGTGTTTGAAGAAAGGACTCGATCTTAGATTTTGGTATACCGGTGGCCTTGCGAAGTTTGTCTGCAGTACCAAAACCAGCATAGTGTTCAGGATTGGAATAGATTTTCTTCTGCGCGTTCATAGTTGCCGGCGAAGGTTATAAGACTTTTTTACTGGTAATCGGCTTTGATCTACTTTCGTCTTTGCTGGCTTCTCTTCCTCCTTTACCTCGATGTCATTGGACTCAAAGTGTGGTTCCCTCACTTGTGACATAAGATCGAGATAGTTCCCCAACTTATATTTTATCAACTGCCGTTTTTCAGGGGGTGCCAAATGTGTATGCTGTAATTTATTCATTTCTCTGATGAGTTGGTTAAGTGATTTCTCCACGAGGTGAAGCTTTTCGGCAGCTTTTGGCTGTGAAGTTAGTATAATTTGCTTACCGTTCTTCATTTAACTCAAATTTGACACGAGCGCACTACCGAGTGAAGCCAATATCGGGAGTACAAAAGCAGGTAAAAAACCGCCTCTCTGTACAAGAATCTTTTTCTTTTCCTTTAAGGAAAGTCGTTTGTTAATTAATTTTCTCCAGCTAGCTTTATGCTTCTTTAAGCGCTTCAAACAATTTATAGGTAAACTGACATGACCTCTGCACACGTTGAGTACACACTCGGAAATGGCTTTTATCAGCTCAGGGTTAGCACTTTTCTACAGTTTTTGTCGCAAAATGGGCTTAGCCTTGGCTAAAACTGTCAAATTTGCGTGTTGCCTTGCAATCAGTGGGCTACTCAGTCTGGCAATGCTCATCCTGCCTGTGTCTGTGATAAAATGACGGAAGTGTGATCGTTGCTCGTTTATTTAAACTCTCTGGGAAGCACTCAAATAAAACCTTCAGAAAAGTGGTCAACAATTGGGTATAAAATAAGAAGGCGTGTCTCCTGGTAGGACACCGGTTCGATACCTGTATTGATTTGGCGTGTACTGAGTACAATCCAACACTAGATAGCCGTGAGGGTTTTCAGTGGCCTTTTCAAACGCCTCTAAAAGAAATCTAGAGTTCTTTGGCTCGATCTGTTGACAAAGCCTATCAATTTGTATTTTGTCTCTATTGTTTTTAAACACGACAATGTAGTTTGAATTTAGAGATATAGTTCGAAATTTCTTTCCTTGTGGAAACACGTTTTGAAATATGTAAATAATCCCAAAGCGTTTGTGATGTGAATCACTAGTGAAAAATTTGATACGTTTTCCCCGTCGGCTTCGTACATTAAATCATCCAAAATAACTAAATCTCCCTCGTTAACAGTCTCCAAATCTGGTATACCTGCATGGGCTGCGAAAAACGGGCTTGGTTTAGGAGAATATTCTGACGGATGACACCACAACACTTTTCTCATGGGATTGTCACACATCCGGCCTGCATTACTAATTAAATTTTTCACAAATGTAAACTTACCGCATCGCGAAGGACCTGCAATTAGCATGGTGCATGGGAAATTAAATTTAAAGTGTTGGTTAGTAGACATTGTGGGCGACTGATGTGCTCTCATTTAGACACCCCTTCTTTTATACCCGTACGGGTAGGGGTCAAAGTTTTCACTCTGCACACGTTTGTTGACCACCATCCTATAGGTTTTTACTGAAAACTCAGTTACCACAGTTCCTAGAAATTTCCTAGAAATCTGTGTGCCTTCAAGTACTACCGATATTGAATTATCCCTCAGAACGGTGTTCCTGATAACGTCGGAGTTTACATTTTCCAAATTCCCCGAGTTGAGGGTGATGCCTTTAATTTTACAGACAGAGTGCGTCTTATCCCCACACTTAACCTCTATGGTGTAACTTTTTGGACCTGTAGATGCAAATCTGCAAATATACGCCCCAACTCCGTACTTTTCTATTTCATCTGTCATACACCCTAAAAATGGGCCCGTTGGAGGCATCCATTCCCCCGGTCTGTACGTGGCTATAACAGAATCTGTGTCGAAATAACACACGCGCTCACCCAATCTCCTTGGATAGGAATAGAGCTCGATTCTTGCATGGGCAGTTGTATATGCAGCTATGACTGTGTTAGTGGTGCAATTCAATTTAGGGTGCTGATCGCAATGTTTCCATACCACGTACATCACCTCTTCTGTAGCGACCAGGTAAGACTGTACCTCTACTCCTGGGTCGTTAAGTAGGTCTGTGAGCCTCGAATAATCTTTCACAAGCTCACAAGTGGACAAGTTATCTCTTTGGCCATATTTTCCCCAAAAGGAGTTTAACATCAGTTTAGCCAACTCGCGCCTGCCAGGATTGGTTTCAATAGCATCTTTGTCCAGTGCTACGCCTTCTTTTTCCAAAAATCGTGCGATATACTCATTTCTCATGGCAGGAGTGTCGCAGTCTTTGGGCCAACCGGAGGCTTCGGTTTTAATTTTCAGGAACTGATTCACATAGTCCTGAAAAAGACCCTTTTCTCCAGTGGAGGGGTTATAGCTGTCATACTCCCATATTTCATACACATGAATCACCCTATAACCTTCCTCTAATGCGACTTTAATCCCGTCCACTACCCAGGTACCTGTCATACATCTTTCGTCCTCTGAATGCGTGCACTCTGTCTGATTCTCCATCTCTGCACATTTGCGACATAGCGGAAACATAAGTTTACCGTTAATGCGCGATGGCAGGACGGGGTGGTACAGTCTTTCCGGGGGAAGAATTTTACACTTTACAATGCCACCCTCAACATCTTGCAAATTTGGTAAATTATCCACATGAATCTTTGGGTGTCCAACAGGGTAAGCCTTGGTCTTGTTTACGAACGGGTACAAACTGCACAAATCGTAGTAAAACATTTTCATATCTCCAGAGGCCTCGCAGTAGGCTTTCCTACAATTTGTACGTCCACCAAAGAAGGCATCTCGTGGGTTGAGAGGCACGGGATAGCGAAAACTTTTGACAAATTCTGCCAAAACCCCATCGGCCTTAATCAAGCCATTA
Organism: Metallyticus violacea; assembly: GCA_030762175.1. Classification (NCBI taxonomy): domain Eukaryota; kingdom Metazoa; phylum Arthropoda; class Insecta; order Mantodea; family Metallyticidae; genus Metallyticus; species Metallyticus violacea. The sequence continues at coordinate 264,981,974 of CM060846.1, read as the reverse complement.
AACTCACACTCCCACATCTCGGTCACGTTGTAGCCAGCATCTCTCATCATCTTCGTGACCTTCACGGTGTCCTCATATCTGGAACTCATGGTCTGGTTACCCGTGTTGTATAACCTTGAATTCCTATTCGGGTAACAACGTATGCAACCGTGGTAGAAGCATCCATGAAAGAAATAGATGCATTTCCCTTCTTCTTTGTACCCGTCCACTTTATGCCCTAAAACTTTAATTTACCGGCACCGATAAGCATGCTGTATGATGGTTGATTGCAGCTGTTCCAACCAAGACAACCAGATACACGCTACCCGCGATTGCTTATCAGCTAAGCGGTATCCTCCTCCTGGAATAAGTGGAATTTTATTTATTGGCATGAACCGTTTCCTATAAACATTCATGCATGCCTGAGCTATGGTGACACATTCTCTAAACGGGTCAATGCCGTTGTCGTCAATAAATTGCTTCCTAAATTTGGAAACACCCTGACTCAAGAGATAAACGTCAGTTTTACAGTAAGCCACCATTTTTTTTTTCATGTCAAAGACATAGTTTGAGGACACCTTTTCATTATGCCACTGCTCGAAAGTCTTGCGGACATCAACACTCATGCCATCTGGGCAGTAATATTTTTGCTCAGGTACAGGACCAACATACTTTTCGTTTTCCTTGGTGTTGAACAGGTAAGGAAAATAACCTTTAGATTCAGGGAGTTGAAATGTCTTTGAAAAGCGAGACAGTGGCATAGGAATGAAATTCAAAGAGTCTAGAAAAGTCACACTCTTATACTTCATTCTGTAAATTTTACTTCCATTCATAATGAGCTCGGGGTCCCAATTTAGGCTGCCCACCATGTGTTTTAACAGAAACTGCCCATCATACGGCCTCAAGTTGTGTGCTATGACGACAATGTGTCGGGATTCGAACCCAGGCTGTGTGATGTGGTCAAACAATTCTTTCACAGGCTCCTTGTCAAATACCCATTCTTTAATACCACACTGTGTACAATAAGACATCTTATGAGACTTGTCTACACACAGGCCGCAGGTTTTAATCATTATACATAGATTAGGAATATGTTCAAACACACCTGTGGAATAAAGAGTGTTCTGAGTACACTCGAAATCTATGAACATGAACACGAAATTCTTTCGCAAATTTGGTGAATTGTACGGCTGAATGTAGCACTGGTGGCTAGCATTCACGTGGATCTTACAAGTACCACAATAAATTTCACCGCACTGGTGAGGAGTTTTCCTAAGCCTCATATTCACAGGTTTGTTACACAACGGGCATACTTTTTCTACGTCACACACTGACATGGTTTTAGGGTAATATTTCCAATTAATCATGATTATTAAAACATGTCTGCCCATTGAAATCGCGATGACATGAGTCGCATTTCACATAGCTATCAAATGAAGTTGGACACCTCTGTCGACACTTGACACAGTTTAGGTCACACCGGTGAGTTTCTTTTTTATTAAGTGAGGGAAAATTACAATGTCGGCAATACCACTTACACTTGAATGCCCCATGTAGGTTTACAATTGCGTTAAAATGGCTGTCGTGGAAGATTACATCGATATGTTTATCGGTGTTAATTTCCGACTTGTATAGGACATTTTTACCATTATGGCCGCCAAAAACAGTGATGGAATACTCCTTTAGTACCACCTCAAAGGGTTTCACGTCGTCAAGTGTAAACGGGCCATCGGTTTTGCCTATTTGTTCACACAATTCTACAGCCTTTTGTTTTTGCAGATGATCATAACGCTTAATAGAACCATAATGAGTATCCCCGTCAATTTTGGCTTTGCACACTACGATGGCTCTAGGTAGACAAAGATTGTCTTTGTTTTTCATTTCTATAATTCCTCTGTTTTTACTACAGTCATCGCAGCGTTTGTAGCATGAACCTGATATTTCATTTGTCCAAATACACGAAATTTTGATCGCCCCTCCCAACAAAAATTCTTTGTTACTTTGCATTATTTTCTCCATTGATTTCCATATGGCTTCGGGATTCACCTGATCAAACCTACGAACACTCATGTTAAATGGCCTAGCAGGATTTTTGGTATCATGAATGGTTATTCCTATGAATCCTGGCTGATTTTTTAGTAGATTGTCATCAACAAAAGCTAAATAATCATGAAACACCTGGGAAACCCGTTGGTTAGGATCCGTATCTTTAGGCATCGAACTCACCATAATTTCAGTTTCAGCATACCCAGAATAAAATTTTTTAGCTGCCCTGTGGCTATGGTTTATAATTTCGAAAGTTGGTTGCAAGGTTGCACTTACCTGTGGCTCAATGCTGGCAGCAGCAGAAGATGGTTCACCAATAGAAGCGTCTCCAGAAGATGCACCCCCACCGGATGAGGGGTTTCCGGTAGAGACCTGATTGGCAGCAGGATGATCAGCAGAATTTGGTTCACCAATAGAAGTTTCACCAGAAGATGCACCCCCACCGGACGAGGAGTTTCCGATATAGGCCTGATTGGCAGCAGGATGATCAGCAGAAGATGGTTCTCCAATAGAAGTTTCACCAGAAGATGCACCCCCACCGGATGAGGAGTCGACAACTAGTCTCCGCTCACCACGTGCTCTCTTGAGAGTGAGTTTGCTCCCATAGCGTGCTCTCTTGAGAGCAATGCTGGTAGAAGGATGATCACGGGCAGAAGACTTATCACCTTTGTTGACGAACTGGTCTAACATTGACGTGAAGCCTTCAACTAGTCTCCACTCACCACTTGCTCTCTTGAGAGTAATGCTGGTAGAAGGATGATCACCGGAGTGTCCAGTAGAAGGACCATTATTTCTGGAAGTCTCCGCGCCAGTAGAAGGCCGGTCACCCGTGCTGGTGGAAGGATGAACACAGCCATCCATATTCCAAATAGAAGATTTGCCTCTGCTGTTGACGACCTTGCTAAGCTTGTTAATGGTAGAAATGATTGCCAAGAGATATAACTGCCTTTCGTCGCGACAGAACTTTCATACGTAACACTCCAGTCCTAAGACCACGCCCCAGCCAATGAGAATTGGATTTCAACTGCACATGCGTAACCCTTCAACCAATCCCGTTCACGGGGGTTTCTACTGCGCATGCGTAACCCTTCAACCAATCACCGTACAAAAAGGTTTTGGCGGGGGGCATTCATTTTGCTAAGAAAGAGAGAGAAAATACAGGTGACGGTTTTTCGCCACATAAAATGGCTTCAAAAGAAAATACAAAAAAAAGAATACCTTTTATATTTTAGTTACAAAGGGGATAGTACTATAAACATAGTTAAGAAAAGAACCGGGCCAGCACTGAAAAATTCTTTTAAAAGCATACGTGACCGGGGGTTTGTTCAAAGTATACAAATGTATTTATTAGGAACCTTGATTCCTTATAGTGACAATGCTCACTTTTAGAAATGCAGGTGGAGGGATTTTCAAAAGAACACCATTATATTTTTAGTTACAAAGGGGCTTAGCATAGTTAAGAAAAGAACTGGACCAGCACTGAAAATTCTTTTAAAATCATACGTGACCGGGGGTTTGTTCAAAGAAATATAGCTTCCTACTTTTAGAAATGCAGGTGTTGGGGTTGTCGCTACGTAAGGAATGTATACAGGTGTATAACCTTTTTCTTCTCTTATAACAATGACTTTTCAGGACCAGAATTCTTTTAAAGCCAAACGTGAAAGGACAAACAATTTCCGAAGGTTTGTTAAAAGAAATGAATTTATAAAGGAACCTTGCTCCGTTTAGTGACAATTCTCTCGCTTAGAAATAGCTGGCCACTTTTAGAAATGCAGGTGGTGGGATTTTCAAAAGAACACCATTTATATTTTTGTTACAAAGAGGCTTAGCATAGTTAAGAAAAGAACTGGACCAGCACTGAAAATTCTTTTAAAAGCATACGTGACCGGAGGTTTGTTCAAAGAAATATAGCTGCTTACTTTTAGAAATGCAGGTGTCGGGGTTTTCGCTACGTAAGGAACATATACAGGTGTATAGCCCTTTTCTTCTCTTATAACAATGACTTTTGTGGACCAGAATTCTTTTAAAGCCATACGTGAAAGGACAAGCGATGTCCGAAGGTTTGTTAAAATATACAAATGAATTTATAAGCAAGAAAATCTTTGCTCCTTTTACTGACAATGCTCATGCAGGTGTCGGGGTTTTCGCTACGTAAGAGAAAGAACAATACAGTTTAGGAGTGAGGTCCGAGCGGCCGGCAGAACTCTCTTCGCGCGGGGTGTTAACAAAGGAGAGGGTGGCGGCTATTGTGAAACACTCAGGTGCGAGCGTGTCAGTGGGGAACTGGAAACCCAGTGGCGGAAGGGCTCTGTTTTAATTACGATATCATTTTTGCGTATCCACGCAATACATTAATTGTATATGCTAATTGATGTCATACACCCCCTTTTCGGTGATTTAAATGAATTGTAGATCAACCATTTAAATTGAAATTTTTGATATCAACCCCCACCCCCACCCCCCATCAACCCCCCATCCAGCATCATCCGCACCATTACTACCCACCACCATCGCTTCCCACCACAACGCCCACCCCCACTTTTTGATATCATTTGCATAATCAATTTAATCGGTTCAATTAATTTAATCACCGGAAACGGGATATATACTACTTATCATACCTCTCTGCGACAGTTTTTGTGAGGGGAAAGGAAGGAAGAAAATAGATGGTTATCTGATACATGGGTTTTAATTAATTAGAATATTGATAATATATGTAGAATCAATGAAATGCTTCTTCTTCTCTCCCACCGCTGTCTCGAAGTGTCGCTATGTCACAGCTAGATTAGGTAGAGCACTGGATTTTTGTGACCTTTTCAGGTCAACGGGGGAAATATTCGGGAAGTAGGTAATGTATGAAAACAAATCATAAAGCTGGAGATGGCACTATTTATTTGTTTGAGTCACTTGTTCAATGTAAAGGGTTGCCTTTTTAAGTTCTGTTGAGGGGTACTTATATCACACCTGCACTATAACCGAACTAATTGTCTATCACTCTCTCCGGATAGCTAAAACACACTCCCACTCGATAGCTAACTCACTTTTTATATCTGAACTCGCTTTTCTCACGATGGTTCAATTCACACCCCGCATAGCTGAACTCCCTCTGTCCTGATAGCTAAAACTCACTCTGTCCTCAGATAGCTAAACTCCTACACCTTTTGGCCTCGAAAACCCAATCTTTTCTAAAATATTCCCTAGTTCGGACGTTAGACCATCTCCTAACATTTCGAACTATTATTATTCTACAAATTTCTATCTATTCGCCGAGGGGCGAGCATATACCTTCTCTAAGATCCCTGATTGGACGTTCCTTAGATCTTAAATTTAAGTTACTTTACCCTTTGAAACACTTATGTCGGGAACTCTGGTTTATTTCACTCTCATGACTTGTTTTTAGTATGTTCGCCTATAGATGTTAACGAAGCTGTACTCTTTTCCAGAAACCTTAAAGGGGCGACCCTTCGTAGCACCTTGCTACAAAAATACAAAGGAGGTACATGGTCATCTTTTTTTTTTTCTTTTTTTTGTCCTGCTCAAGACACATTCACGATTAACATTTTCTGGGTTATTTCTAAAGTTTCTGCCCACCAGTTTTTTCTTCTCACTACCCAGGAAATACACAATACACAAACAATGTAACTACTAATAGGAATACACATAAATTGTACACATTGATTATAATACTATTTATAATATATGTAATTGATTATGATTATTTCAGTGATATTTTAATTGGGGGCGGCATCTCATAAATACTGCTTCATCTCATAGGCGGAAACCCGATGTGACAATAATGAAACTTGCAATACGTGCACGTATTAAGCTAACAATTTTTCTTATGAAAAATGCATCGCTTGCCTATCTACCAACTTTTTGCAAATAGGTTTATTGTGCTCTTACTTTTAAAGTGGCAAATTTAATTTAAGAACCCTTATAATTAAAAGTAATTTTTAAAGAGATAAACATTTTTTCGAAAACACTGTAGTTATTGCTAACGTTTGTTGCACCGTTCTAGCTTCAAGAATAGTGCATTTATACCTGCTCAAAATTTATTTTTAATAATTAAGATCGCGTTATTTGTTTTCATTTTTAAATGTTGTTCCTGGATTGCATGTCGCGATCGGCAGTTTTGTTATCAGTGTATAATATTAGTATACTTATATTGCGTAACACTTAGAACTTACTCCTTAATTGCACTAAAGTGTACTTAATACTTATAGACAGTAATGATTCCGCAAGCCTCACCACTTCTGCTAATTTCTACCACCTATTTGGGTTGTTTTAAGTGAGAGTGGAGAAATAATTCCATAATAGAACATGCGGTTGCACTTATTTCAGAAAAAAGTGGGTTATCCAACACTTATAAATTGACATTATTATCAATAACATTGATCGTTATTTATGATCTTAGTAGAAAATTTCAACATATTGGTGAAAATAAATTGTATTTCTAAGCTTCTTTAAATATTTTATTATATATGATCATTAAAGATAATATTTTAAATGCCGATCAAAGTTCGGCATGCCAAAAATTGGAAAAACAATGTGATGTTTCTGTGCGGGCAGAACACAATTATGTTTGTTGTGCCATGCCTTTAGTGATACGTTTTCTGCTAGTGAAAGCAGAAATAGAGGTTGAGAAATTCTTGGAATACTTCGTTTCAAATTTACATATAAATGGGTTTAGTAATCTGTTCGATAAATGCTCATTAGGAGATAATGGCACAAGTGTGAAGAACATGTAATTATATTCATTACTTTTATTGCAAAATTTCTACATGAGCAATACTGAGAATGATAACTAATTTATCCATACAGCAAGAAAATACTGACTGCTGATGCGGTGGCGTGCAGTCCCGAGCGACAGCGAAGAGAGCCGAAAGTATTAAGTTTCACAGATATAGCTAGATTGCTTTTAAGCCCATAGCCATGATAGTTCAAACGGTTAGAGCGTCAGTTGTGGAGGTAATAATTCCGAATCCTTATGTCTAGATGCTTCTTTTTTCTTTTTTCAGCCGGAGTTACAATAATTGCTACCATTACAATGATTTACTCACTAATATTGCACACAATGGGCTACAAATTTATATTTACACTTTTTTCCTGCTGGAATCAAAGATTTGCCACCATTACAGTGGTTTACCCGCCCCTATCAATTTATATTTACGAAAAGAAGGCGAGCGTAGGTCGTCAGGTCGTAGCGAGCCGCAGCAACCACTAAGTCCACCGCTTTCTAGGATTTACCTGAGATTAGCGTTAGGTTAGTGTGTGTGTGTGTGTGTGTGTAAATGAATTAATTGCGAATTCCAATAAGAGGAGATTTGCCACCGTTACAATATTTTACCCGCCTACTTAATAAAACACAATCCCCTATCATTTTTATTTAAAATTACGAGGACAACGCATAGGTTACTTATGTTTAACAAAAAATAATACATGTAATACATACACTGTTAAAAGCTGTAATGCTAACAGTAGTTCCGCTCTTTCCGCTGGCCCTCGGGACTGCACGTCACCGTACGAGCAGCCAGCATTTGCTTGCTGTAATGTCAAGTTGATAACTATGTACAAATCTGATGTATCCCCCTACAACCAACCAAAGCAGGACATAGAGGACGAAGAGATAACGTACAAAATTATGCGTTCTTTTGATAAATACTTTTAGTACGATAATTTTCTTACACCAATGGAAACAAATACCATCAAATCCCATCCAGCCATCTGCCAGCGGGATTAGATCGGCCGGCCAGCTGATGTGTACATGGTTTCGCGAATGGTTGACTGGAACGCATTTGGCGTATACATAATTAATCTATTATTTCTTATGTCTACGGTGTCACACACTTAAACTATTATATCAGCTTTTATACCTTCACACTTTCTTTAAAGGATTTAATTGTTGAGTCTGCAGCATTTCATATGATAATGAGGCAACAGATCTAAGTGCCACTTTCATAGAGAAACTTATGTCTTGCGTTATAAACCGGAGTATAATCCAGAAGTTTTCTCACCTTTTCCCGTTAATACAGAAAAATATGAAATTATCTCAACTCTGTTTTCCAATTTAAACCAATAATGTCGAAGCACATGCTATTTATGGAAAATTACGTAGCCTGTCTCGGATAGGACTGGAAATAAAGGTTGCTTATTTTCATGAACCTAATACCTAGTCCTATTAGAAACAAGTTAAATTTTAGCATTTTTTTAAAAGAAATAATTTATTCTAAAATAATTTTTAGAATAGGTCTCTGCGTGCATAAAACAAACCAGTATCCTATAATATGTCCAACGAAAAATATTTTATATTTTCTTTCTAGCTGTGTTTATGCAAAATTCAGGTAACATTTTTTACTCTATATTCTTCATAATCTGAAATATAGGTGCTCACATTGAAATATAAAACAGAATGGGTAGATAAACATGTTTCAACGTGTAAGAGATGATGTCATACTTATCATTCCGCATATATATATATATATATATATATATATATATATATATTTAGTTTCTATTAAATAATATTTAGATTAACTAAAACACTTCAGACATCTCATTTAGGCTGACGATCTACAAATCTATATTTATTGTTATACTGGTGGAATTGACATATCTCTAGCAAGACTCAACGATGACCTGTTTTCATTACTATCATGGACAAAAATTGGGACCTAAATTGAATCCAGGAAAGTCGCAGACAGTTGTATTCAGTCATAAGCGGCTGTTAAATACTGTAAACCTACGACAATTAAATCCACTAAAAATTGGCAAAGGCATAATTCCCTGTACTGAGTCAGTAAAACACCCATGGGTACATTTCGATAATCCTAAATTGGAATATTCTCGTTGTAGAAAAGTGCAAGAAATTATTTTCAATAATACACCAGTAAAAGACAATAATTTCCTTCTGTTTTCCATGAAAAATATCCTTGTACAAATGCTTTTGATGCCTCGCTTCGATCACTGAGACTTTTTGTTTACTGACCTCAGTGCTGACTTAATCCAGAAGCTTCAACATGCTTCTAATATTTGCATAGGCTACATTTGCAACATTCTCGATTTGAACATATCACTCCATCTCTAGAAATATTATCCTGGTTCCGTCTTAAGAAACAAAGAACATTCCACTCTCTGACCTTATTTGAAAATTGTAATAAGTTCAATATGCTTAATACATCCAATATAACCTAAATTCTTGTATCAGGTCTTTCACACCTCCACCCTACCTGGCATTCCGTTTTCATGAACAATCTTCACATCGTAGCCTAGATACGAGATCGCGTCACTTTTTACTAACGATAGAACTACTTCAGTTCTTTCTCTTTCGCAGATTCTCTCACTCGTCTTTGGAATTTCTTACCTTGCAATATCAGGAACTGTAGGACTATTTCACAATTTAAAAATACATTTAATCAACAAATGCCTATTAATGTTCTATAAATCAAACCGTGATTACAATTTAATATTTTTTCTACCGAAATTAATTATCTATTTGATGACTATATGTTTAAATGAATGTTCATAATTTTAGCACCAGGTATGAAGTAATACATGCAATTTTATTTGGTATATTGTAATCGTTAGTACCTTTTTAATGGATACTTAAAAGTTATTTTGCAATGAATTTATTTATAAAACATAATTAAATTGTCATGAACATTATTGTATTATTTTGCGTGCAACACATATTGCAAGTATACTGACAGTGCGTAAGAGAAGACCCTATGGTCTTAGCATTGCCAGTTTAAACATATAATCTAAATGAAACTGAAACACTCTAACTGTGTCTATTTCTTTTTCCTTTTTAAGCAGTATTTCGACACTAAACACAAGTATAGTGAGATTATTTGAGCTGAGCCGACAGACCTCGGCTGATTACTAGAGAAACTAGTAATCAAAGCATATTATGCATGTGCAGGCTGAAGCTTGTAGTTAGTTTGAGGGAGGCTTTTTGAGCGAGTGGTTCATTACTCGGTGTTTTCATTGTGTGTAATGTGTGTGCTGATTGCTCTGGCTATATTCCTGAAGAAAGGGGTTTTTTGCACGATGCATGTGTTAAAATGTATTCTTGCAGAGAATTGGTAAGGCGATTCGTAAGAAAATATCCTAGCTATATTGTTCTGGGTAGAGAAACTATTGGCTAACTGTTAAAAAGCTACGAAAAACAGCACCTCTCAATGACAAGAAACGGTTCCGTACCGCTGTATTATTACGGAAGAAAAGTTAGATGAAATACAGGATTTTCCTACGCAGATGCCGGCAATATATTCCTGAAAGGAAAACTCATTTTCAATATCACTGATAACACATGTTAAAGTTTATTACCAGTTTTAAATATTGTATAATTTTAAACTTTCATAAACATATAAATATCTACAAAAATACTAGCTTTAGGCGCGACAACTCCATTTTACTTTTTGAGGTTGGGGCGACTGTACTTCCCCTGAAAGCAGCCACAACCAGCTCTTAACATAGTTAACCTCACTGTAGCATCCGCAGCATTGCCATGCCTATTTAAAGATGGAACCACTCCTTTAAGAATAGTTGTAGTATATGGTTTGACAACTACGATACAGAGAACGGCGACAAGAGATACTGGTTTGAATATTACATTAAAATTGAGAAATGATGTATTAATTATAATTTCATTATAAGAAATGAAAATAATGGAAAAGTAGTATATATATATATATATATATATATATATATATATATATATATATATATATATATATGCAGAAATTGATGAAAATCAGCTATCAGAAAAAGCAGGCATCCGTACAAGATTTAGCGCCGTAGACCATCTCCAAACTATAAACCAGCAGATAGAGAAAACAGAACAACTCCATCTGAAGCTATATCTCACCTTTATTGACTATGTAACAGTTCCTCCGATCCAGCCCCACTGAAATATAATTATAATGTATAATTATGTAGGCCTAATCCTTGTTTTAGCATTGTAATTAGTAATATAAATATTATGTATATACGTGTGTCATAAACTTTAACTTCAATGTAAGAATTGTACAATAGAGAAAGCCTTTGATGCTTTTCCGTTTCGGTAACTTGGAAAGACAAGAGGATCATAAACCAGACACAATGGAAATGGGTCGCGTGTGAAGCTTCCAGCCTTTGCAAGGTTAATAAACTGAGGGACTTTTAAATCCGTTTGGGACTTTGATTCCGACAGGCGTTGTACCATTAGCCTTTAAACTAGCAAACGCTAACAAAATGTTTTAAATTTTCAAAAAATAGCGAATGGCACGCATGGCAGGTGAACTTAAAATGAATGTTTGAACTTTTAAAGGTACTCGCAAAGATTGCGCGTGCCTTTGTGACACCGTGGCAATCATTAAGTCAACGATTATTTGATTTGATCTTAATATATAAGGAAACGTCTTACTCTCCGGGGACAAGCAGTCGTAAGTTACATGTTGCTGAGGCACGCAGTCAAAGGATCAACACGCGGCTAGAGACAAACAGTCCCTCAGTTCTCAGTACGCATTACTCAGTTTGAAGTTTTACAAGCGGCGAGACACAAGCAATCTAAGTTCCACATGCGTTGAGACGCAACTCAGTTAGCAGTTCTCAGTCCTCAGACGCAGTTATAAGATATACACACGGCAAGATTACTTTCTCATTACGCAATTATAAGGTCTACACCCGGCAAGATACACGCAGTTCGCAATACTAATTATAAGTTCGACTTTCAGATTCAAGCGCCGAGGCACTCATCTGTAAGTTTCGCACGCGGCAACTAAGTTTATATTTGACGCAGCGAAGTCTATCGTACGCAAAACACCAGAGGACTCGAAAGAATTTGGACATAATAAAGTACCAATATATATATGCATTATATCACATCGCGTGCTTACTTCTACTATTGATCTCCTCCCAATCCTGTTGAGTCCCAATCAACAAAATAGTAGAATTCACCCTGAGAAATCATTGAAGTGTGGGTAACAACGCCGGAGAAATCAATCTACCAAAACCACTTCAAAATTGCCATCACAACGTGAGGCCACTTGACCCCAACAAATCGCTTCAATGTTCATTCCCCAACATGGTTCACATAAACGGAGCCTACTAAACAGCTTCATATTTTGGCGCCAACGTGGGGCTACAAACAAAACTGCAGAACTAAAGTTAGACCTACAAGATCTTCATATGGAACCCCCGCATATGAAAAAAGACACAAGGCAGACCCAGAAGAAGATGGACAGACCTCTTCAAGGAACATACAAGTCCAGATTGGCCAAGAGTAGCAAGAGGAAGAGAAAAATGGAAATCTCTCGAGAAGCATAATTGCGCAGTGAATAAACATTGCAGTGAGAAATGGAGTAGCCAAAGAACAAATCAACGGAGTAGTATGTATCCCCCGGAAGGAAGACAGGGTCAACGTCCTCTTGGCGCCAGACTCTGACCTTGAACTTTCTAGACTTTCAAAGTTTGTCCTTGACTTTGAAACAGTCTAGAATTTTAAGGTGAGACCTTGAGACATTCAAGGTTGTCCGACCTCGAAGAGGGAAATTCACCCCGCCGAGGTCACGCCCAGCTCGAGGCGCGGTCGCATCCGGCCCCGCCTCCCGGGGGGTTTATTTTCTTTATTGAATAAGCAGAAAAAGTGTACACAATTATCTATAAATTGGATATAGGTATTGAGAAAACCATTTACAAAAATTGACACAACAAAAACGAAAGTGGCCAGCGCGACGTTGTTCGCCGCTGCGGTCACGTTTTGAGCGACAATCGTCGAGACGTAAGGTTCGTGGACGCTGCGTAGATGCTTCGTGTACAATATGCACAGCAGGAGAAATAGCCCCAGAAGGAAAGCGGCGAGGCCGAGCACGGTGCACTGCATGTCTTCCCCCTCTTAATCTGTGCTATTGCAGAAATTGCAATCTTCGACGTACGGAGGCGGTCCGTCGATTTGCGTGCCGGAACCTTTGTTGTAGTGTGCGGTGCACCTGTGGTAGGGGGCGTATGCCCGCTTGCTGAAGAAGTCCAAATGCTCCCAGACGGCGTCGACGTCCATAACGTAGGGATGAGCGGCAAGAGAGACTCGCTCGTAATAGGCCAGAAGCGACAGTCTCCTGTGCCACTTCAGATAGTTGCGCAGAGCCCCTTCTGAGGAGCACATGATATCGCAAAAAGTAAAATAAAGAAATGAAACAGAGTATAGAGGAAAGAAAACTATAATATTCGAGTGTATGAGCACGCACCTTTAATTGCAGAGATAGAGACGAAATGTGTGTGTGTGTGTGTGTGTGTGTGGAACAAGAGCCGGAACGAAACTGAAGTGGTGGTAGGACGCGAGTCTCTCAATTAAGTATAAAACTAATAGATTACGTCATTGTTGGTACATGATGCAATAGATTACGTAACTGAGTTTTTCCTTTAGTTTTTAACGTTCTCTGATTGGCCAGAATAACAGATATGCGGATTGGTTAAAGCAACCCGTTGAACGGAATACGATTGGATAAAATAAGCTGTGTTGCAATTGGACGAATAAATCGCGTGGTATATTGTTATTTAAAGAGATAAAAAAGCATTACGCCAGAACAAGATGATTGCGATATTGATATTGCATGCTGCATGCGTGCTCGCGAGAGCGAGTGCCGACCGTAATTGCGCGAGTTTTGGAAGATGCGGTTTTGAAGTAAAAGACAAAACAGGATATATGCAAAATCGACCATGTGCCGCAAAAACTACGAACTTATGCCCAATTGTTCTTGCGTCTACAAAAGGAATGCAAAGTGCACGATTGACGTTAATTTGTTGAGCGTAGAAAATATGAATAACGTGTACACGTGTCTAGCACTAGATGTAATTCGGGCGTACGTTGCAGCAATGCGTATTACGGAGAGTTACACGTAGGTCACGTTCAGTGCGAAAAAGGTTATATGGTTAGCGATGTTTGCGAATGCGTGCAATCTACCACCTCGGCTTAAACAATATAGGTTGCAAATTTTATGGTGCACCTGTAAATATGTTAACAAATCTAAATCGTACCATAAAGGTGGAAATGATGAACTGTAGAGCGATAATCGACAAAGTCGATATGTCGATAGGTTTAGATCTTGATTGGAAACTCACGTCTAAAGAAACGGAGTTATTGTTAGTATATGACATAATTGATGACATGAATTCGTATTTTTCACGTATTTGGAAAGTGCGGAAAAGGCGATTGGAATCTCAACATTGGAGGTACAGCGTTTCTGGGAGAGCGAAACCCGCGTCTAGATGGTCTGCGGAAGGTACGTTAAACATAAAATCAGAGTGCGGATCCGAGACGACATCGGCGTCGTCCGAACCCGAGCGCATCTCTATTAATAATTTGAAAAAAGCGGTCGCCGAAAAATGTAAGGTAGTGTTAAGCAAGTTTAGGCAGACACTCTTTAGGGAATGTAACGAAAAAGTTATAATTTAAACGATGAATTAGATACAGCTCTAGCGGACAAACAAAAACTAATAGACGATTTGGAAAAGTCCAAAGAATTAATTGATAAGGTAAAGCAGATATTTGGTAGGGAATGTAACGAAAAAGTTAATAATTTAAACAGGGAATTAGATACAGCTCTAGCGAATAAACAAAAACTAAAAGAGGATTTGGAAAATTCCGAAGAATTAATTGTAACCATGAAACAGTTTTTGGAAGAAAGAAAACATAACCTAACTCGTCATATAGCTGTGATAGATAAAATTAAACAAAATATTGATAAAATATACGGGGAATTTGTGGGCTTAAAAGATTTAGTAGCAAATTTAACGAAATTACGATTATGTAACGGTAAGAAAAATGATAACAAGGCGCAGAGGATCTTTACGTTAACTACGACGATATGGAGTAATATGAAAAGGATGAAGATATGTTCGAAGAGGAAAATGTAGATGCAGATTTTTCATATATGACAAAATAAAAGTATATATATATATATAGTACTTTCCAGTGCTACCAAAACCCTTATCACCTCTGGAAGTATCTTTTAATACTGTAACAAGTTGTATTTTTGGCCTTGCAATTTTTTCGCATATTAGTTGAGCTATCTTCTGTCTTTTCCAAATCTTACGCTTACAGTTAGAATTGTTTCTCAGCAGAACACATATTTCACCGGTAAAGTTCCTATCTACGATACCGCCTGCAACACTTAGACCTAAAATGGTTAAACTTGATTTTTCAGAAATGCGTATATAGGTGTTTTAGGGAGGTGTAGCTGAACTTCCGATAGGCACTTTAACTGTTTCGCGAGGTCTAACTACATATGACTTTGGATTTTTTTTTGATTGATTTATTTACGGACACTCTTTAACATCTCAGGTCATCAGCGTCCCATTCAACTCAGGGCGTGAAACGGCCGACAAATTTGCTCAGAGGCCTCTCTTTCAGGCTTGGGGTTCTTTTTCGTGCCGTAAATGTACGACACGGGACCCACGGCTTTATTTCCCTTCCGAAGGAAGCCATACTTACAATTTTTACGCCCGAAAAAATCCATCTGTCCTGGCCGGGTTCGAACCCGCGATCTTGGGTTTAGGAGGCAAGTATGGTAACCACTACACCACCAGGACCAACTATGACTTTGGAGAAAATACGTCTAATCCTGCCGATTCTTCAGTGCACCTTACAGGCATTGCATATTTATTGAGTAACACTATTTGAAGTGCTATCTGAAAATGAAAATGGAAAAAAATAAGCAGTGTGTATTTTTACCATTTTTATTGTTTAAATAAAAGAGAATTTAACAAAATATTTACAATGTATTTTGCAGACATATGTGTACGAGATTCCAATATTTTGGTGTCACACAGATGATAATGAACAATGATTAATGTTTACAAAATGAAATGGTGAATATTTGCAAAATGAGAAACAGGCGTTGCATCACGACGATACCTAAAACCAAACATTTTTTATAGCTTCCACTTCATTCCGCAAGCAGAACAAATTTGCTATAAGCTCGCCCTTATTTACGGTGATCGCTGTATTTGAAAAGTTAAAGATAAATACGGAAACTGAGTGTACACCACCACACGGAAGCAACTGCGTGGAAAAAAACTCATTTTTTAAATTTAGCCTAGGGGCCGGAGTTAATATTGCGGTAAACCCTACAGGTATGGAAATGTTTAAGCCTGTATGTAGGTGCATTTTTCCCATGGCTGGGATGAAACACATGCAGAGCTCCTAAATTGAAAAATAGATGATACATCGATGAGTATCGTCGAATCTGGCGAAATTTGGTCGTACTGCAATGCCTGAGAGGATTGTGGGGAGAATAAGATGACGGTGTGGACACTCGCGATGTCGAAAATCACACGATCGTTCATGATCGCATGATTATCAACATCGTCATTATCATCATCGTCATCGTCATTGTTATTACCGTCATCGTCATTACAGTCATCGTCATCTTGGTCATTACTGTCATTGTTATCTTGGTCAT
>CM060846.1:264573011-264963011 GCA_030762175.1 Metallyticus violacea | reverse complement strand
ATAGGGAAGTGGCGCAGTAGTAATTCATTGTAACCGAGCGCGCATATTACGCAGGCTGTAAATGAAGTAGTTTGCAAGTCGTAAAAAAATAATAAGCGCTTGCGGACGTGAGCGATAGGAAAGTTACCTTCTCGAGAATAAGGAAAAAGCGAGACAAAGTCATATTGGCGAGGCATGACGCAACGCATTGTGCAAGAATAAGGAAAAAGGCGAGACAAAGTCACCTTGTGCAGGCGAGGCACCACAAGTCATTAAGCGGTTGGGCGAAGTAGTCACGGTCAATGCGGTTGTGAAATCGACCGAGTGTAGTAATAATAATAATAATAATAATAATAATAATAATAATAATAATAATAATAATAATAATAATTTAAAAGCGATGTGCGAGGCGAAAAAATCGCAAGTCGTCGGATAATAATTAAGCGGAGCAAACGACCGTGACGTGAAGTAGATAAAAGTCACCTTTGAGCAAACGCCCTTAGCGATTGGAAGAGTGACGCGACGTAGCAAGCAATTAAAAAAAAAATGCAGCAAGCTGTCATCTCTGACTCGGAGAGTACAAAATATTTATAATGAATTTTACAATATTGCAGCATCGAACAAGAACGCTTAATAGATTATATTCGGGGTATTCCGAAACTATAGTTTCGGCAGAACCCATGCCTACCGGTGACGACGAAGCAGTCGACCCCATGGAATGGGTGCATTGGGTGTTCGCTCAACGTTTAGAATTTGTAAACGAACAATTGTTAAACGGCGAACCGAGTTATTTTAGCATGTCCGTGGTCAATACCGAAAATCCCGATATGGGGTTTTACGTCAGCGTCAGAAGGTTCGATCAACTGAACATGGAAACGATATTAATTTCGGCGGAAACCGTGATGCAGAGCAATTACAATTTTTTCACGAACGGCACAATAAAGTTTACGTGTGTTTACACCAAAATAGTGGAAGGAAACGGTTTTACCATCGGCTGCGATTTGTGCGCGAAAAATAAAGGGTTCACAGCTGCAGGGATGAACCGGGTGTTTGCCTGCTTCACAAGGCACACCATCTGCGCCTCTTTTCATGATGATGGAAAATGGCGTAAGTATAAGCAAGCATTGTAAATCCGCATCAATGGATCACGACCCTTTTAGAAAGGTGCTGGAGCATTTCCGCTGTTATGCGGTCCTTCCCAGGGGCTTTATGAGATTTTAGGCGTTGGATCAGGGTGGCCACCTCTTTCGGTGTGGCTATAGGTATGTGGAAATTCTCGTGTTTGCCCCGACCCCCCTCTAGGAAGGCTGAGATGGTTTCCTCCACGATATCAGAGTGGTCGTTATCCTGGGGCTCCTCCCGTGGTTGGAATTGAAGATAGTCCAGATAGTCTGCGAAGGCCTCTGTCTTTTCTTGGGCCTCGAACACCAAGTGTCCAAGAAAACGAATGTGCAGGGGGCGATTATGTTCAGCCTCATCTTTCCGAAGGCCTCGTACGATCCGCCACTGTTTCCCCTCTTGCAGATTTGCATGCCGAAGCGTGTTTTCCCAGGCCTCAGTTCTGTGCGCCCTTAGGAGGCGTCTCACCAGGTTTTTGAACCGTCGGTGGATTTCTCCTATCCTGGGGTGGCGGAATCTCTGCCATAGATTCTGTACGGCATTTTTGGCTCTGATTAGTTGCCTAATGGGTTGTGGCATGGTGTGAGGGTTTGAGTGTTCGTATGGTATGCGGTATGTGTGGGCACGAACCGCAGAGAGAACGGTACTGGAGAAGTTCGCAGCCGCCTCCTCGAGCTCCTGGATTGAGTCGACACGAGGGGACGGTTCTACGCACTGGTTGAGACGATGGATAACTGCATCCCAGTCGGTCTCATCTATCCAGTCTGGTATGACCAGAGCTGAGAGTGTGACGCTGGCGTCCACCTCAACCGGGTCGTGATCTGAGTTCAAGGCGTTGACCGTTTTAAGGTCCAGATTAAAATAAATATTTTTGGTGATCAGAATGTCAATGACATCACCCCCGCCGCGGGTGGGATGGTAGGTTGAACCTCTTGGACCATGCGCGAGCAGGGCTGGGTCCCCGCTTAGGCGGGAGAGTAGTCGGTCTCTGCGGTTCACATTGCAGCTATGCCACGTAGGGTGCTTCGCGTTGAGATCTCCCGCGATGTAGATTGCAGGGTGAAGGTTTAGCAGTGCTCTGTGGTTTGTTTCGTAAAAGTAATCGTCTGGGGAATCGTATGCCGCAACAGCGCGACGTATTGGCCGCCCAAGGAGAGCCTTATGGCGGTTTCTTCGACGTACTGTAGGGTGAGACGGGAGCGGGAGAGTGAGCGAGGTGTCTCTTAATAAATATAGCGGTACCTCCGTCCCCCGGCATGCAGGTGGGTCTCGCAGATCATCAGAATGTCGATTCCATGGCCCTCTACAAACTCCAGGAGGCCGAAGGACTGGCCATTTGTTCCGCCAATGCTATAGGGGCTGGCTTCTGATTGGCCGCCTGACTGGGCGTAGTCTGGTTTGTTGGTTTTGGGCCCTTCTTCCCACTCTTCTTTTTCTTCGGTTTTACTGCAGTTCCTGTGGAACTACGTTTGGGATCTGTGGTGTGCTGCTGAGCGACAGGTTCTGTATCCTGAGCCGCGCTTGCCTGCGCCGTTCTGGTCTCTGTAGGTTGTTCATTCCTTGGTGTTTCCGACACTGCCTCAAATGTTTGTTCCTGACGGCTGAGGGCTGCCACGAATGACCCCCCTGGCCGAACAGGCTCAGAAGGTCGGCGTCTCTGGTCCCATTGCTGAGGTTGTTTGGTGTTGCTGGCCCTCATGTTTTCTATTATTTGGAGTCTTAATGGACAACCGCTGTAGATGCTAATGTGGGTTTCCCCGCAGTTGGTACACCTGCGTTCGACCCTCGAGACGGTGCACTCCTTGACTAGATGGGGACCGGCACATCGGATGCAAGCAACCCTCCGCTCACATGCCAAACTTGAATGGTGAACACCCAGGCACTTAAAACTCTGGGTAGGTCCCTACTTGCCCATATAAGGTTCTATCTTGACTTTTCTATAGAATAAACTTTTAATTAAGTCAATTTCCGGGATTTTTCCCGGTTCTTTATCCACTATCACTATCCTATGAATAGCGGCATAGGAGCTCTGAAGGCCTCGCCGGTCTCACTGAGGACAGTATTCCTCAGTTAAGACACGGAGAGCACCACAATTCCGTGCTCGGCCCTTACAGCCTCCCGCACGTCTTCCGGGCTCGTCTCTGAGTCCAGACCCCCGATGACACGCCGGACCGCTTCTTCAGGGAGAAGGAATAAAATGTTATTCCATTCTCTCTGAGTACCGACTTCGCGGCCTCGTGGTTTTCGGGGGTGTTGGTATTCAGCTTGACCCTGTGTGGCAGGCGTGTTGCCTGGAATGGGGCTGCCAGCTTAGCGCCCAGAGCCCTCATGATCCTCACATGGTTTTGAAAAATATCGGTCATTATTACTGGCATCTTAAACGGTGCGAGTGGGGGAATGGGGATAGAAGGGGTGGACGGGAGCCGGTCATGATCTGCGGCGCCGCAGTATTCTGAGAGGGCGGCGTTCTGCTTGCACTCTTTTGCCGGTTTGAGTGGACCAATTCAAACCCCTTGCAGTCGGAGAGCTCGGATTGACTCTCCGGAAGAGCGGTAAGGAGCGGTGAGGGGGATGAAGCTGGTGCAGTGGGAGGGGCGGGGGCTGATGCCTCCGGCGTACTCCCGGCTCCTCGGTTCGGAGACCAATCTAGCCTTGCTCTTTTGGAGCTTGCTCTAGCTATATCCTTCCCCTTTGCCTGAGCAACGGGGAGAACGGGATGAGGGTTTGTGGCAGATGAGGTAGACGGTAGGGTGGGGAAAGCGTCCATTATCAGGCTCTTACCTGGTCGCCAGTATGGGGGTATTGTCGGTTGTCCTGAGTGCCATCCAGCTTCCCACAGAGGGCCGAACGCCTCCAGAGGAGTGCGCGCCTTTAGGGGAACTGGTCAGCCCCAGGTCCGGACCGAAGCCCAGACACCTGCTGACTGTGACCTTGTGAGCCCGGTTATGCGTGGTCCTGTCAGTGTCAGTCGGTTTAGGGGAGGGGCAGCTCAGAAAGTCAGAAATTGCTTTCTTGAAGATTCTGTTAACTGCTCCTTTGTCGCTGGTCCTGGCGATGACGTCCCAGACGACGGTTGCAGGGGGTGAAGGTGAAGAGTAGTGCCTCGCCAAAATTGCAGAGTCTCTTCAGTCCAGTCAGCCCAGGCTGGATTGCGGCTCAGGGGTGGGAGGAAGACGGGGGGCACGAAGACAGCAGGCTATCAGGAGAAGCGATGTCCACAGTCTGCTGCATGTATCTCCGCTGAGTAGCGGCTGGGAAAGGATTGGCCGGTTTGAAGGGGGCCAGTGCCCACTGCCTGCTAATGGCTGTGCGTCGACCCACGTCTGCTAGCCGGTCAAGCTGGTCCGCTTGCTGCTGCCTCCTCTGGTGCTGGCTGACCAATAGGAAGAGAGAAAACCACTCACAAAAAGACCCCTGAGGCATCACTATAAGGCGAACCAATCGCATCATGCGGTGTGATTCGGCCCTTCGGACGATCACAGCAAGATGGTCGAAATGTTGGCAAGGATGAATAGACGATAACACTGGTCGCGGTAGCGTACGAAAAAATAAACTACAGATGTGTTCTTATGGTTCAACTGTCGGTGAAACCAGTCAACGTCTTCAAGTGTGAGCAGTAAACAAATTATCAGCCAATTGAGTTTCTTGTGTACAATCTGAAAACATTGGATTAATGAAACCACATCCTTAAAACAACATTCAGACCGAAATTCTGCTAGATGAACACAAATGCAAAATAGTCAACCATTTTAATGCACTCAAAACCGACTAAATATAAATCCATAAACAAAGTGAAGCATTCATTATTTTAATGCAATGAAAATTGTTAAAGAGATTCTTTATAGTGCGGAGGTAATTTTAGTTGTATTGGACACGTTGGGCGTCATATGCGAAGGTAAATTTAGTTGGGCGCCATATGCGGAGGTATTTAGTTGTTGTAGACACGTTGTGACGTTGTATGCGGTGGCAATTATGTTTTGTTATGTGCCCTATGCGGTGATAATTAATTTATGGATGATGAGATGAAGTAGATGAGAATTGGTCGGTTTGGGATGGTCGGTTGGTTGCAGAAATCGTCTTACTGTTCCCCTTGCTCCTTGCCTCCGCCTGCTCCGGCTATATGAGACATCAAAATGGGGATTTTTGGAAGATAAGACATCCAATTTACAGGTAGAAGAAAATTTGAATGGTCTATGTCCCATGGACAAGTACGAAAAAACAACCAGGTCGTTGTAGGAAAAGTTTTATTGAATGTCCGTCTTACACTCGGGGTTAAAGTTAATTTTAAATATTGTTCTATTGCAATAAGGAACTTTGACTTCCGCCACAGGTTTATTTCAAGGTGCAATATCGTTAAAGCGATAATTATGAATATTCACTGAAACTGCCAACATTAACTTTATGTCTTTACACTACAGTCTCCACTCCCAATAGCAACTTCAGCATTTTCACTGTTTACCTCTACTGCCACAATTCTAAACCTACAACCCACGACTGTCGACTCAACTCAACTGCCCCCAACAACTGCCCACAAACTGCCCACAGACTGTCCAATTCTCCGTAATCGGAAAGTTTTATGTCTTGGCGGTCGGTCGGTTTGTGGCGACGCTTCCTAACTTTAGTTCAACTATTTAAAATATTATGCTATGTTGCTATTGGTGTAGTATATGAATTTTGTATTACGCAATCTTCTGGTTGGTATATTTTTCGCGATCCCTCTGGCTAGAGGTGGGATGATAATTTCTACTTGCGCGAAAAATATACCTTAACGGTTTTCCGTTTCTTGTTTTCCAGAAGTTTGCGTAACAGCATTCCTTTGTGCGAATTACAACTAACGGTACCCGGCTAGTTTCATGGTCACAGGGGTTCTTGCAGGAAAGAGGGTGTTTGCATTTATGGCCCTCTTCCGCTCTTTCTGCACATAAAAGATTTTGGTGCTCGCCAAACTGACGGCCTTGTATAATTCTAGAAGGAGCTAATTTTCAGCTTTTCACTTAAAATGTTATGCCAACCATCTTTTAATATTACTTTAATATTCATATAATTTAATATTCACCTAGTTAAGATGACTACCAGGGAATTTACCTGGTATAGAAATCTACCGTTTCAATAGTAACAAGTTTAAACATTTAGCCATTATGTTTCTAATACTGTTGATCTCCATTTGGAGTCATATGTTTGCCTCAGTCGAGTTTTGGTTATATATCTGGGTGCACATAAAAGTTTCTCTGTATATTTTTCATATTAACTAGCGCTTAGAAGTATATTTCTGCAAAAAAAAAAAAAAAAAAAATAGAAGTTTTGTTTATATTCTGAAAGCATTTATGTGGAAGAAATTAAAAGTAAAAAAGTAACATTGAAAAGAGTGCTGTAGTTTTAAAATGCAGATGAAGCAGTCAGCCGGCTTCTCATTTTCGGTCTCCAAGAACTGGGCTTTCTTCCGTATTTGCTCAACAGAGTGGGTGTGAGTGTTTAAACAAAAAGGTCGTTAAAATTTGTCATCCTTCTTAAGTTTTAGTTTCCTCCGACCTCACTAACAGCACCCTGTACGATTCCTAAATTGTGTGTATGAAAAACTAGCGCATACAGCAAAGTGTAGCAAATAGTTAGGATTTGACGGACGGTTGAAATATACAAGAACGACTTTTACCAGAGCTTAAAAGGGAGAAAGAAAAACATCGCCTCTTTTGTTAGAAAGCAAACAAATCATAACTCTCGCACGAGACAAGCGTTAGTCTTCAATTGTAATTATAAAGTATCACATTTTTTCTTCATTTCACTCCACGAACTCTGACTACTGCTGAAAGAAATATATTGTTATGTCGTCTGAAACTAATGAATGTTCATTTATCAGAGTGCAACTTCTTTTACTAAAGTGATGAATCACGTTCTGCCTTTGCACACGATTCGTAGGAAAGAAAGCATGCTGTGACAAGATGACAGGATACTTATATTTCAGGAAATTCTGCCTCTCCGGAAAATCCACTTCATCGTTATGTTGTCAAATTTCACATGACTCTGTTTCTGAAAATAGTCTTTTGTTAAACATATAGATCAGTGTTAAGTCTTACTGTCTTCTGTTTTAAACGATACCACAGTGCTGACCTCCGGAGATACACATCATGCGACTATCTGTATTAACTTGCTTAACTTGTTCTCACGAAACAGATACAAAATACATGGATAAAATAACATTACATATTATAAATAGTCTTACAAAATATAATACAGCCATCACACCCTCATTTCATTTAGAAATTTATGTATTCCACTAGATTACGAATTGATAGTATTTTAGAAGTTATTTCGCGCCAAAATGTTTTTTACTACCAGAATATTCTTGCAGCTTGAGGAGGCTCGCATGTAATCAAGTAATTTCATGTTGTGCAAACACTGTTTCTCTTGGAAATGAATGACTTGTGTTTAACGCCCGTTTTTGCTACAGAGGCATAACAGGCGGTGAACACATATGATACATGGAATGAAATGATATATTGGGAAAGGATTATTTTTTAAGAAAGGAATCGTTCCAGGCCTAAGTTTAGGGTACCTCCCCGGCATTTGCCATTTATGAGGACAGAGGAAAACCTGGAAAAAAAAAAACCTCAGCCAGGGAGGACGTTCCCGGCGGAATTCGAACCCAGACCTCACGCCTTAACGACCTCGACCACTCGTGGCGATACTGTTTCTCTTGGAGTGAATATGTTCTTTTGTTAGGACAATGTCTTTAAATTATTTGTGAAATATGCATTATTATTATTATTATTATTATTATTATTATTATTATTATTATTATTATTATTATTATTATTATTATTATTATTCGCTGGCACTTTTAATATCACTCGCCGTTTAGTAATATATTACTCTAATTAAAGCTTGCCTCATAAGTCATAACAAAATATTTGAATTATTCATCACATCTTTCATCATTCCAGGACCATTCTGTCTCCTTACCGAGCATTTATCTGCGTTACATGCTTGCACTATGAAATCGGCGTGATTTCAGTCACCCGGGAAATAATTTTAGACAAATACTATAATGAAGTTTAATACCGGTTATCGAACTGCTTTATGAACACACATAATTATTTGCTATTATAACAAGGCGCGCTTGCTTTTAGATACTGTTCGTAATGAATAGATGTTAAACTTTGACTGTTCCAGAGAGTCCTGCAATTAACGCATTTACATAATTGATTCAGTTCTCCCTTATGCGCAGGTATGTGGTTCGGTTTCCCACAGGATCGTCCTCCCTGATAGTTTTTTTTTTTTTTTTCAGGTTATCCTCAGTCCTCATAAATGGCAAATGCCGGATAGGTACCCTGACCTAGGACTGACACCCACTCCATTAAAAATGCCTTTCCCAATTTATAATTAATCATTTCATCAGTGTAGTAAGGACTTTTATGTATATAATTGCATACTTTTTCCTTGGTATGTATCTCTCTGAAAACTAAAAATGTTCACAAATTAGGCTACTTGGACAGTTATATTTAATTGTAATGCTACATGTTTTACATACTTTGCACAATACTGAATATGTTTAAGATAATTACAAAACCTTGCATAAAATTAACATTTATGCCAAATGTTGTTCAATTAAATGCATTCAATTATAGGAAATTATAAAGTATTATTTTAAGTTAAATTTTAAACTCTTATTTGACACTAGTTTTTTCCGGATGGATAGCTATGGACGATGCTTTTACCACCGATCATCAAGTGTGTGACAAAAAGGTAGGCTGTACAGTGAAATCTCAATTGGAACAGCTCACACGAAGTGAGATTGATTCGGTTTATTTACGGACGCTCTTTAACATCTCAGGTCATCAGTGTCCCATTCAACTCAGGGCGTGAAACGGCCGACAAATTTTGCTCAGAGGCCTCTTCTTTCAGGCTTGAGGTTCTTTATCGTGCCGCAAATGTACGACACGGGACCCACGGCTTTACTTCCCTTCCGAAGGAAGCCATACTTAGGATTTTTAATCAATCCTGGCCGGATTTGAACCCACGATCTTGGGTTTAGAAGGCAAGTATGGTTACCACTACACCACCAGGAACGACACACGAAGTGTGTTCCACAATGAAAATAAACAGATTCGTTCAGTTAAAAAACAGACTTTGTTAACGCAGATACATTAAAAATTCCTCAAACGAGTTTGACATGTGTGAATCCATGACTGCAGCAAACATATTATGGATCAAAGTCCAGGTGCCAAAGTATTCAAATTTTCTCGAGAAGTACATTGGGCGTTAAGTTGTTGACGAGCCTACATTTTGCAAGCGAAGCTACGAGCAAGCTGTGGAGTCCGTTAAAATAGAGATATGCGCTTTCCATTTATCTAAATTGTGCGAATCAACGTTCGATGTTTTGAATCGATATATTGCAAACTTCGTCATGAAAGTGTGTCCTAACGGCATATCATTGCCAGCAGAGATCACGCAACATTGCCCGTATATTGGTCCAAAAGTTTAGGGGCCTGCGGGTGTGCCAAAGAACAAGTTCTTTTAATGTACACTGACGCAGCGTCCTAAAAATTGAAAATTGCAAGTACACATTTTATCTACTATTTGCCAAAGCCTCAAGACCCTGCAGAAGACGTGGTCCATATGTTAAAGTAAGCGTCGGCAATGGTTGATGTCCAGAGATCATTTTACTATAATGTAAGAATATATTTTCCGCCAATATAACGTAACTTATGAAAATATGGACAACTTTCTTGTGACATATTGTGTTTCATGCCTTGATTGACTTTAGGATTGACTCTAAAACAAATGTGACATATTTAAATGTGCGTATGTGTGAAATTAATATTATTTTGGCCCACTTTAAATAAACAACTTCTGGAACAATTGTCATGTCCCTGTGCAATTCTAATATGACATATTTTGAGTATTTTTACGTATTTATGCACAAGTTATGGGATAATATTACGTAAAAATCCGGACTCAAATCATCAGTGTCCATCGCTTATGGTGCCTAAGTTGTAAAAACGAACTTTAAGCAGTATTTAAAAAATCAGTTATCCAGTTGTTTAAAACTGTTGAAGCGTTTAACATGAACTGCGTGTACTATGGCAGAAGATGCCTCTCATCTGCAGACATCATAATATGACTGCATGCTTGGGTGACAAATCACTGGACGAAATATTCACGCGACGTTATTAAAATATTATTTGCAAGGAACTGCAGGTAGACTGCTAGACCTAATGAATTCAATAAACTTGTTGCTGTTGAAACAGGAGCTACACATAATTTAAATGCACCATTTTGCTACATCTTTAGTATGGTCACTTTCTTCCGCTCTTGCTGCTCTGGGTGGACCTACTCCGGGACTTTGGAAGCTTGAAACTTTTTGTTCAACATGAACAGCCTTCAGCTTACATGGAGCGTGACAAGTCGTGGCTGGCTTATTTTCCTCGTCCTCGGCAACACAATACAATTACAGGAAAGTGTGAATAGGGCTGCCTTGAGAACTCGGAGTTTTTCAATGCTTCTTTGTCAAAGCTTGTATACTCTCATAGCTGCTGTGCCTATCGATATGATCATCAATGGATGTGGCATTGCTTTGTTAAGTTTGAAAACGCTTTCGGCATCAAGAACTAGACTTGCTATGTATATTAAGAGCAGGGTGGCTCAGGGACTCGCATTCGCGGATTGATCTTCACTTTCACGGATTTCTCGCTCTCCCACTTAATTGCTTTGGTTCTGTTACAGGGTAAGGAAGAATGACTAGCACTTTGGAAAGGTTTCTGACTCGGCGTCTGGTATCGAAGCGGATGTTCTGAAAGGCTTGAACTCCTTGGAGGGGGGGAGGGGAGCGCTCCACCGGCGTCCGGTTTTCTATTTGGAAACATGTTAGGGACCTAGTTAAGGTCCGCGCAGTCACTTTCCGTGAATCCTGGCCTTTCGGAGTCGTCCCTTACCTCATCCCGTCCTCCTGAAAATGCTGTATTGGGGCATAGGCACAAACGCCCAGCCGTGAGCAAGGCCTAAGTACTGATGTGACCTCCTTGCCCAAAACAATGCAGCCCGATACTGCATAGGTTTATATAGTAAAAATAAACCTGGATCTAAGTTATAGAATATATAACTAAGTTGAAACACAAAGTAAAATAATGTTTCAGAACAAATATGCTTTATGCTATTATCCACATAACATTTAAAGATACCACACAACAAAGTCAAAATGCGCTTTATCGGAAGAAGCGCCGCGATCGCATGGTTTCTATTTTTAATGTATTTCATTTTAGTGCGCCAAGGAAACAAATGATCACATCATCGCTCTTATAGCTTCATGACAAGGGTATTAGGTTTTCTGTGTAATGCTGACAACGCATCATATTCACTTAAAACATATAGTTATTTAAAACAGATGTTTACTAAGCAAAAAATGCAACGAATTGTTAGAAACGGAGAAGCACATTGCAGTACTTCAGCCTTACTAAACGGCTCGCCAGTGGGGGTACCTCCGAGAGGAAGGTATGAAGTGAGGGTGCACTAGGCGGGGAGGTGCGGTCGTAAACGGGGTCCCTAACATAGTTCCCAAATTGAACACACCGACACAGGCAAAACCCCTTAGAATGGCCGATTCCATGCATCGGGGCAGAAACCTTTCCAAAGCGCAAGCTATTATATCTTCGCATCAGCCCACTTGCCCTGGCACATTGGACCTTACATCAGAACCAACGGAATGAAATATGCAATGGGAGAGCGGAAAGTTCATGGAAAATAAATATCCATCCCAGCATTCGCCTAAGGACTAGGAAGAACAAAAGAAAAGGGGGGGGGGAAACTGGAGGAAACCATAAATGTCATACGGTCAGGATGGCCGACCTTAAGGTGTTCGAACCCGGACTTCTCGAACGATGTCCCAAGCGTTACCGCTTAATAAGCAAAGTATAGTGTAAACTGAAAGACACAAAAACTTCTTGAAAATATAAACAGATCCTGTTCGGCAACATTACCTATGCCACATCATTCATTCCACAGCCCCAATTTATCCACAAAATATTACATCATTTGCTACCCGTACTAAGTATCTTGTAGGTTTTACAAACACATACTGACTCATGCCCCGGCAAGTTTACTCAGAGATTGAGAGATGGCAAGTATATTTTTGCATAAAGTGCGTACACCACCAGGTTTAACTCTTGTGTATTATTATTATTATTACTATTTGTTTTTTTATCTATCTTGTTCCTTGTTTTATCTGTTTCCACGCATTAAGATACTTTCGAGATTCAATATTTATATTTACCCCTTAGCCTATATTCTGCCTTTGAAAATCACAAACTGTTCGAAAAATAGCGAAAATTGTGTGATTATTTAAGTGTTTTATCTATTTCCGCTTCTCCAGTTCTTGTTATTTTAGTCATATTGTTTTAAGAGTTACATTTTTCATTGTTTTCATTTACAGTAGTAACATTGAGCTTTTATTGTGACATCGATCTGTCCGACGTGAGTGAATTACATTTTGTGTTTGATAGTAGTATTTAACTTCCGTTTGAACCACTGAAGCACACAGCCGGTGACACTGATGATACATGAAATGAAATGATAAATTCGGAAAGAAGTATTTTTAAGGAAGGAGGCGTTCCTGATTTAAGTTTAGGAACCTCCCCGGCATTTGCCATTTATGAAGACTGAGGAAAATCTGGAAAAACCCTCAGCCAGAGAGGACTGTCCTGGAGGGAATCGAAACCTGGACCTCCCGCCCATGAGTCCGCGCCTTAACGACCTCGGCCACCCGTAGCGGTTTCTTATTATTGATTCGTATGTAAAGTTAATATGAATACTAATTAAATGTTCAATAATGATACAATACTTATGATAATAATACATTCCGTTCATTATGAATCGGATATCTGAAGATTATCTGTTATGTAGCGACTAACTACTACATATCAGCTGCTGTGCTTTCTGTACGAATGGTTTGATGTGACGCGTCTTAACGGAGAGTTCCCGAGATCGAATCCCGTTCTCCTATGATTTTTAAACCTGTAATACATATTTATTTCGACGTAAATTGTCATATTTCTAGGCTTTCAAAAACATTATCTTATAAGTCTAAAAGAACACGTTTCCAAAACATTTCCATCGGTCGGGTATAAAAGCAATGGTTCTTTCGTACAAGAGTGTCTTGCAACAGTAACGTAACGAAAATGAACACAGACGAAGAACTCATAGCGATGGTACAAATAGTTGCGAGGCTGGAAGAAATCATTTTGCTGTATCAACAATGGTCCTCACGTCATATCTTCCGGCTGACTGTTGTGCGACTGAAGACGTACGGAACTCTATGACTGTCCATGTAACCGGGACTATGCCGATTGTTGATGGGTGCCAGGAAGATGTTCTGACTTTATTTCGCAAAACCCCCTACGTGAACATCATTCAAGCTGCAATCGCAAGGCTTCCATATGATTCGAATACTGCAAGGACAGAAGCGGCACCTTCAGTTGGTTCAGGCGTTTAGCAGAAAATTACTTCCAAACCAGAATCACCCCTCGCAATGCGATGATTCGCCATCTCCAATAAAAACCGCATTTCATCCGCCAATTCTTTGGTCAGATCAAAACACCTTCATCAACACTGTAAACCGGCACAACTGGCCAGATGGTAGTCCTCGAGCAGCATATCCACATTCGGTGGAAGCTGAATGCGTAGTGTGGTATTTTAGGTGACCATCTTATTGAACCTGTCTTCCTGCAGGGCGAGCTCAAGTGAACATTTCTTGCACTTCCTGCAGACTCGTCTAATGGAGGATGATGTTTTAGTTGCAGGCAATACATCACTGGGTACACGTGCATGACACGCCGGCACATTATGACCTCTGGCTACACGCTTTTCTTCGTCTTACCTATCTACGGAGTTGGACTGACGCAGCGGGCCTATATCCTGGCCCTGTCGTTCGCCGTACCTCACGCCCATACATTTCATTCTATGAGGACAGCTAAAAGCACAGGTTTATCGCAACAAAGCATAAAACAGTGCGGCCCTCCTCGTTGTTGCTTGCCGTAGAGTGACAACACATATCCTACGGCCAATAACTACAGAAAACAAGCGGCCTCTTTACTATTACATACGCTCCGAGAGATTTGATTTGTTTTTTATTTATGGACGCTCTTAAACATCTCAGGTCATCAGCGTCCCATTCAATTCAGGGCACGAAATAGTCGACAAATTTTGCTCAGAGGCCTCTTTGTTCAGACTTGAGGTTCTTTTTCGTGCCGTAAATGTACGACATGGGACCCAAGGCTTTACTTCCCTTACGAAGGCAGCCATACTTAGCATTTTTACGCCCGAAAAAATCCATCAATCCTGGCCGGATTTAAACCCGCGATCATGAGTTTAGAAGGCAAGTATGGTTACCCCTACACCACCAGGACCGACAGCTCCGAGAGAAGATCAACGGAATTTGTGGGATAAGGAACGACAGCATTGATGTCTGATGTAGTGGTGGGTCATTGTTTACTTATCTGAAAGTGACGAAAGGTCAAGCAAATATGCATATTAATTTACTAACATCAAGTTTCAGTAGAAGTGCAGTTTTAAGGCAATAAAATTCGATTTTGTTTTTTCATAGCATTAATGCTGTTTTAGTTTATTTTAAAAAAATCACTTTTATCGCGTAGGGACATTACATGATGTGGTCACATAACTAACAATTTGCCTTTTATTAAGGCTGAAATCAGGAAAAATCATACTAAACTAAACAAAAAAGAGAACACACACATACTCGCGCGATACATTCGGCCGTGGTGGTCTAGCTCCAACCATACTTGCGTAGTCCCAAAGTTGCGGGTTCAAATACGAACAGAACCGATAGATTTTGGCGTAATGATCCTATGTATGCTTTCTCTGGCAGGGAAATAAAGTCCTTGGTACGGCGTCATAGATATAGGGCACGTAAAAGCCTCAAAGAAAAATCCTTTCAGCAAACTTTATCGACCTTTTCACATTCTCAATAGAATGGGACACTAATGACCAAATATATTTAACAGCGTCCTAAAATAAAACACAAACCTTAACACATAATACGTCCCCAGTTTACTAGGACTCAAAATTACACCACCGCAGATACCTACATAGATCTTTGGCCCTTCATCTTTAACTAAACCCTGTCGCCAAAAGCTGATATGCACTGTCAAACATTATATCCTTCCGTACTTTTATTGGAGCGGAACGGCGGAGATAAGACACTATGACTGGACAAGGGCAGAGTTGGAGCGAGTGGAGAGTGTACAAAGAAGAAAACACCTTTCTATTAGTCTCACTATGGCTAAAATATCTTTCGTCAATACAACAATTTTACATACAATTAAAATAATTGCTTAATTTTTTTCTGGCATCTGTTTATTCTTTATTTTATTTATTAATAACCAAGTGGCAGGCTGAACTGAGTAGATATTTGTGAAACGTTTACAAAGGAGTAATATGGCGTTTCGTCATGGCCAACAAACACGTGTTTCTGCTCACGTCGCACCTCAGCTTTCGTTAAACAAAGTATCGTCTCATCGCGACGCGCTGAAAATAAGCGAAATTCCGAAGAGGATGCAAGTTTTCAAAATTATTATTTCCTACGAGATAGAATTATAATAAAACAAACTTTGGAAGTGTGAAATTTGTAATTCTATGGAACATCCCTGTAGTAATAAGCCATTTGCACCGCCTGTAGTATATGAATTCGATGGACTTTAATGTATTTTCTTTAGACGTATTCAGGATCATCACAACTTATTTTGACAAACTTACACTACCACAATTAAAAAGTCACAACTCGAAAAGGAATATAATTTGTACCACCCCTGAAACCCCTGTAACATGCAACCAACATTATCGGCACGCCATGCAAAACTACGAGGTATAACTTGCAGAAGTGTACGGCGATCTGGGGAAGCTCTGAGACTTAGAACAGCGAAGTGCTTCCTTTTGTATTTCCTGCATGTCGAATCTGCAGGAGAAGGGTCAGGTATTTCTTGCAGAAGAGAGTTTGTGTGATGAGTGAATGTTTTATGTAATAGCTCATGCGGAGAACGTGGTTACCTCCGGAAGATGTAAATCATCATGTAGAGTTGAATTCCGCACAAAGCAAGGTGATTCTATTATCAATGGAAGTTATCAATTTTGGATTATCTGAATTCTTTTTAATTTGCAGATCCCCATATGGAGCATTTTATTGTGAAATTGGTCTAATTAATGACGCATATGAGACATATGTGTTTTAAGGTAGAAGGTAATTTAGCTTGAAAAATCGCTACGGGTGGCCGAGGTCGTTAAGGCACGTACTCGTGAACGGGAGGTCTGGGGTTCGAATCCTACCAGAATCGTCCTACCTGACTGAGGTTTTTTCCAGTTTTTCCTCAGTCCTCATAAATGGCAAATACTGTGGAAGTACCATGAGCTTAAGCCTGGAACGTTTCCTTCCTTAAAAAAAATCCTTTCCCAATATATCATTTCATCTCATGTATCATCAGTGTTCACCGCTTGTGGTGCCTTAGCAGTAAGAACGGGCGTTAAACACCATTAAAAAAATTGAAAATCTTAAAAGCTTGAAAAACTTGTTTCAATTTATGAATTCTTTGTCGACATATGTGAAAATTGCATGTGAGTTTAATATCGAATGCTATATCAAGATATTTGACCGTTTCCAATTCTGGTATAGGGGTTCCCCCAAAAGTTATTGTATTTAATATCCATTATTCTGAATATGTATATTATATAGGTAATTATTAAGTTTATTTATTTAGTTCGGTTGCTGCTGTTAAAGCATTGCCTTGATAGAATAGCAATGTCGTCAGTTAAATTGCGCTAACGTGAGTTGATTATGTACAGCATTATAAAGAATATAACAATAACGGACCAAGTGTGCTAACTCCAGAGAGAATTGGATAAGATTTAAACTTTGTAACTGCGGTTGCAAAGATTTAATGATTCTGAAATGTATGTTAGAGAGATGTTTTTCATTTTGTAAAGCAACTGTGTCCACAAATAGTCCCAAACAGACTGACTTCTTCTCATATGTATCAAGGATAACATCACTAACTATGTATAACTTTTGAGGACATGAATGATACGAACAAAATCCTAATTGAGTGGAACGTATTATTCCCTCAACTTGTTTTCAGTTTGTGTCAACCGAGCTGAGTGGCTCAGGCGATAACACTTGAGGATCGCATTCGTGAGGTCCTGGGTTCAATTCTCTTGTGATCGGCTATCCTGGCCTTGGATTTTTACGTGGTTTCCCCTGGTCATTTTGACGAATGCTGAGGTGGGTATAAAGATTCACAAATTTCCTCTCTTCCTTTTCTTTAATTTCATTCAATGGCATGAGTTTGAGGATCGAAAGCATCAAGTGATGTGGGATGGTGCCTTGTGGTGTGACGGTGGCTTGCACTCAGAAAAGTTTCTGTCTTAGGGCTCTGTTTAGGGCCTTCTTGGGACACTTCGAGTGAGACTTCAGTGTAACTGGTGTGGCCCGCCGGCGCCTGAGACTTAGCTTTGGAAACGTTAGCAATACCTAGGCATTGCCCTCTAGGATTCCTGATCTCCCGGTGTATCCTCCATCTTGGTGGTCTCTTCTCGTAGGGATATGCACAGTAGGCTCATAAAGGCCACAGAGCGAACTCCTCCTAGGACACAAGATTTGCTGCACAAGCAGCCGTTCAAACATCGTAGGGAAGACAGCCGACTGGTTGGTCTGTAGTTAATAAGGTCAGATTTATTTTTATTCCGCTTAAGAACCATGGCTATTATAGCATGTTTCCATTTACGAAGGAAATAGTTCAGACAACGAATTCCATTGTATATTTGTGTTAATAATACTAGGATCTTTTAGGAAGTTTGGCGAGACGGGGTGATCAATTAAACATTTCCCCGGTGATTTTTTATTTTGCTGAATGGCGCTCTCTTTTGCGCAGGCGGGAAAAGTCTTAATGGCGTCAGTTGCAGCGTTTGGAAAACAGCTTTTCTGTGATTGGTAAACTCCCTAAACTATTTGATACCAATTTATATACACCTGTATTGCAAACCAAGTAGATATATGTTCATATAAACACACAAAGTATACAAATGACATGGAGAGATCTGAATTTTAGCTTTATATCAGAAATGTATAATTTCTCTCTAAGGAGTTATTTACAAAATGTAGCATTATATTCCGCAACAAGCGCATCTGTAAGTTTGTGTGTCGCTCATACATACCGTGTATCACATTCAACCATCTGCCAGTGAATGGATAACGTCGGGATTTGTTCGGTTGTCACTCTACGGTTGCGTGCGTAACTAACAGATGGTTGACTGGGACACACTGTATATATATCTGTGTGTGTAAATCGTATGTAGCCAGACCATACATAACATTCTGACTTGTACATGAGTTCGATTGGCCTGAATTTTACACAGATGAATGTAAATTCACCCAGATCACTGATTTCCAGTGGGTATCTGCAGTTGGCAAATGTCCAAGCATATTTAGATTCTTGTCACATCATATATAACATAGTGAAAGCAACCCAAGCGACATCATTTCGGTTACATAATAATTATAATAAAACAAGAGAAGCAGAAATAAATAAAACACTTAATTAGTCACACAAATAGCGCTCTATTTTGAGCAGCTTGTGTTCTTCTACAAGTACAGAAGACAAGTGCTATATGTAAGCATATATTACTATGCTTATACAGTACACACCACACATCAGGTGGCCTACCTGTACTGTGTTTTAAATGGAGGCATACTCATCTACAATAAAAGGTTTTTAAGCGAGTAAAGAAAGAAAACGTGGTTTCCTTACTACAAATAAACACGACAAGTCTACAATAGAGTACGGACAACTACTGAGGCACTACAGGCGATAAGTACAGACGATTAAGTATAGTCAATCAGTAGTGGCAATGAGATTTTTATGCCACATATAAACACGATAAAGAAACATAGGGAATGGGGAAAGTTAACCAACAGTTATCTTATTTCCAATGCCGCTACGTGTCTATAAGGATTCAGATTTCAATGTGAATGCGTAAAGAAGTGGAGACCACGGGATGGAAGTTCAAGTGCGATTCGCGTATCGAACCGGAAGTTCATCAGATATCGAGTAGTACCGGAATCAAATACGAAAAAGTGACTAGTGCTTTAAATAAACAACTCAATATAATAACACCTAAATTAGTAAAGGAGCAATTACAAAAAATACCAAATTTTTTAATTGAAGTCATACTGTTCAAAAGATAATGCAAAAGGGATCTACAGTACCAAAAAATGAGGAACTCAAGAATCGTATCGTGCTGATACACGTAGAACAAAAATTGCGTCTAATAATCTACTTAACCCATATATTCCCATTGCCCAAAAATAGGGTGGTGTGTTTATTTCATAGTATTTTTTTTTTTTTCATTTAAAGAATGGAGGAAACGTTTTGTGTCTAACATATGCTGTTAGCAGCAGTGAAGGTTGGCAGTGTGCAAATTTCCACTATTTCAATTTTTGTGCCTTCTGTAAACATCAAATTCAGGTTACCACTGACGGGATATCAGTAAGCGAATCTAAGTACATTACATGAATTATGAAAATGCTAATTGCATGATAAGCATTTCTATGAACGTCTTTATCAAAATACACTAGTGTACCAGTACTCTTTGTTATCATTGTTAGAGGTTATATTTAGATGTCCCATTATTGGGGCAGTGGGAATTGGAGGAAACTTGTATTTTGAATCAATGTAAGATTTTCTTTTGTGATTATATAGTTCAGTATTTATTATTTGTTATATTAATTGGACATGAAAAGGCATTTTAGTCAATTGTAAATATTGTGCCTGTTTTCAGTGCACTTTTCTATAATTTCAGGCTAACCTTCAGTGATATATTTGGAATACTGCAGAATGATGGTAGCAGATGCATCGGTGTATATATCTGCTCCTGAAAACAAATTTCTTAGTGATAAAATAATGGTAATGGTGTTAAAGACATAGCTGACTTAAATTCGGAAGGAAAGTAAAGCCGTGGTTCCCGTGTCGTACATTTATGGCACGAAAAAGAACCTCAAGCCTGAAAGAAGAGGCCTCTTAGCAAAATTTGTCAGCGTTTCACGCCCAGAACTGAATGGAACGCTGATGGCCTGAGAAGTTGAAGAGCATCCATTAAAAAAAAAAAAAAAAAAAAAAGCTGACTTAAATCATCTTACTAGAACGTAGCTACAAGGGGGATGGAGAGTTGCACGCAGGATGGATTACTTCTTCTGGCAAGGTGGACATTATCTTACCAGAAGACGAGCCAGCAATACACGATGTTACACACCCTAGCTTATCAAGGTACCATCTTTTGTAGGATACAGCCAATGACAAACATCTCCTTAAAGAACTTCGATATTTACATGTCAGTGATAATAATGAATTGCCAAATAATTATAAGGTTGCTGAAATTCGGCTCCTTTGGCCAATGGTAAATGGAGGATAACTACATTTCTTTTCTCAAAATGCAAACCTATGCATTGATGAATCCATGGTCCCCTCTTATGGTTGCCATAGCACCAAACAACATCTGATACAAGGCCCAAATTATAATTAAGAAATGGTACTGGTAACCACTAAAGTTTCCTCTACATGCATCATTGAATAACGTGTATCAGTTTTATTGTTTCAATCCTGGTAAAGGAAGCAATGCTTACATTACTTACGGTTCATAAGAATATTTATTCAAACATACATGGGACTCAATCCGCAGGGCAAAATAGAGAGATTTCCTAAAATTGTTAAGAAAATTTAAGGCTTGATGGTCATGATCACATCCTTATTAAAAGGGACACACAAATAAGATGTGGAA
Source organism: Metallyticus violacea (assembly GCA_030762175.1). NCBI lineage: Eukaryota > Metazoa > Arthropoda > Insecta > Mantodea > Metallyticidae > Metallyticus > Metallyticus violacea. The sequence continues at coordinate 264,942,086 of CM060846.1, read as the reverse complement.
ATGTCATAAGAACACTGAAAAGATGTTAAATTATAATGTTTGCTGCCATGCAATTTGCTTCGAGAAGTTTCATACCTAAACAATGTATTGCAAGTGCAGTAAACATTAATTGATATGCGTATTTTCAACTATTCTTTTTTAAATTTCCAAACTTTGAAATATGTAAATCTCAGAAATAAATATAAATAAGAATTATAAAGAGCATAACTGCACTACATTATGTAATTACATATCAGTAACAAATAGTTTAAAGTATAAAAATCATGCTAAAATTTTTCTCTTTATTTAGAATATGCCAACATATGCAAAACAATAATTAAAAATTGTAAAATATCATAATTATATCAATTGTGTTCAGTTATATGCATAAAACTTTTCTTTAAAGAAATTAATTCGCAGCATAAATCCTGTTATCTCCCATTGCCCCATTTTTGGGGCGGCGCTTTTATGAAAAACAGAGAGTCTGATTTAAAAAAAATAATAATTATATTAACACCTAATAGACCCAAATGAAGAGAAACACAAAGTAAAAATATAATTTTGCAAAAAAAAAAATCTTCCGAATATATGAATTAAATGAATTTTCGTACGGCACGCATGTGCCTGTATTTTAAAATCGCCTGTATACAGAAGAAAGCTCATCATGGTACTCCATGTTGTTGGAAGTGAGGGTTGGGTCCCAACTATTTATACTTGTCTGTCAAAAACCTCAGTCAAGCAAAAGCATGTTATCATGACGGTTTCAAGGTTAAAGTTTGCTAATCGCTTGCTCCCAATCATCCAAACGACAGGAAATATATTATCGCAATTTACCATTCTAGAAAAAAAAAAAAAAAAAAAAACTTCCTACTTTATGCACTGCTGTTAAAGACAACATAACATTTATGCACATAATACTTTTCTTATGCCTAATCCGTAAAGCAGTAATGTGGGAGTAGCTAAAATAGAGTTATGTTCGTCGTGTATCCAGCATACAGTGAAATATGAGCGCGAATTTTGCAACGTAGACATAACCCCAAGAGATGAGATTGTCATCAGCGTTAGGGCGAGTGAAGATAAGAATTAGTAAAAGTAAACAATTTCAACTTATCAAATCACTTAAAAATAATTACATTGTGCCTAATCTGATGTGCGATGCTCCGTTTATATGGCGCTTCAGCTGTTTTAAAAAGAAGATACATGAAGCTATCAAGTATCCAGATACATGAAGCTATCAAGTAAGAGCAGTAAAAGGTAAGGAGTAAGGTAAGGCCATTGCCACTTTGCTTATACAGTGTGGTCCATTTCAAACCTGCCAGCGGGCCGTACGGCTCTCGTTTACTGGGGAGATGCAAGCCCAGGTACACGTGAAAGTTTCCTAGGACTGCTCTGTATTCTCGCCTGAACATTGCAAGTTTCTCCTCTGTCTGTCTGTCTGTCTCTCTGTCTCTGTCTCTCTCTCTCTCTCTCTCTCTCTCGGAAGTGCGTCTTTAGCAGACCCCGTTTCAGTTCAGTTCAGTTACGCACGGTCTTGAAGGCAGAGTAGCTCCAAGAAAAGGACGTTGAAATTTACGAGCACATCTGTCGTAAGATTGCCTCTTTCAACAATGAATTGCTCGACACTGTACCGCACCATTGTAAACAAAGGATTTACTGTAACTCGCGTGCTTTTAGCAAGACGTTGGAATGAACACTGAGCAGCCAGCCGTTGCGGCCTACGCTAGGCATATATTTAGCCCTCGTACATATGCTAAATCAAGTAAGCATTAAACCAGAATTTGAAGTTATTAAACACCAGTCGTTTCATCTATTAAACTTTTTTGTTTACTAAAGCCCCTGGTACATTTTTATAGAAAACCATCAAGTAAATGATAGTGTAATTCCACAATGAAGTTTTCTCTCTGCATATCCCCCTATTTTCAACCATTTCAAATGGAATATCACCTAATACCAACATTTGACACAAATATTTAGGAAGTCTACCCGATTAGTAGGAATGTCAAAAGTGAAGGGCTTATTTGTGCTCTTTATAGGGAATTCCTCTACGTTTGTAATGTGTTTTCGTATTACAACATTTCTGTATGATACATTTTTTATTTTAGTTTAATTTAGCACATCTTATAAAGCACCTTTTCTTCTTCCCTAATGAAGTTTTCACTTCTATACTCTTCTATTACAGCACAAATTTTCATGCGTCTAGACTTACTTCCTTTGTTCCGGCATGCGCGCTACCCACCCGCTGATCTGCAGCAAGTGATCTTGCCACCAAGCAATGCTCCATGCACAGCTACTATGTTTTATTTCAATAGAGTTTAACCCCTGTCTTTACTACTGAGGTACCACAGGCGGTGGACACTGATGATACATGAGATGAAATGATATATTGGGAAAGGATTTATTTTTAAGGAAGGAAACGTTCCAGGCCTAAGTTTAGGGTACCTTCCCGGCATTTGCCATTTATGAGGACTGAGGAAAATCTGGAAAAAAACCTCAGTCAGGGAGGGCAGAATTCGAACCCCAAACCTCCCGCTCACGAGTCCGCGCCTCGGCCACCCGTAGCGGTAGAGCTATTATGTGAGGATTGCTTCAAGTTTTTCGGTGTTTCAGGACCCTCTCATGCATCATCAGTGTCCACAGCCCGTCGTCACAATAGTAAAAACATGCATTAAATTTGATTCAAAAGTAAATTATAATTTAATAATCAGTAACTTATTAAATATCTAAACATTGGAATATGACAAGGAAAAAACTAAACACGGTGGATGAAGCAGAAAACATGTAAAGAAAATGGCAGCATTGGAGTTAATAGCTAGAGCAGTGTGATTAGAGTGCGGTGAACATAAGAACACTCTACATATATACCAGATGTCCTGAGTAACAAAGAAACGCAGTATTGCCATGGCACGTAATAGAATGTGATTACTTCATGGGGTTCATTCTATTTTTCATATTGCTTAGAATCACATTCAAACTTTCTGTTACTGGACATTCGTGACTGAGGTTATATCAATGGAGCAATACCTAATTGAGAAAGTGAGGCAGCTTATTAGCGCATGGGAAAAATGACTGAAATGTTACTACTTTATGAATGAATTAAAATTAGACTGACATTAAACACAAGAGGCTGAAACATGACTACCTGAAACTATAGAGCAGGTATTATAAAACACTGCCTATCTGCGCCATCAATTTCCTGTGAAAGAACGAAACTTGAGTGTCATAAATAAAGGGAGTAGTAGATCTTAATAAAGAAAACAAAAATGTAAATATATTTTTCTCTGTCTCCTGAAGTTTTCGAGAAAATGAATATTTTTATCCCTAAACATACGTTGAGGCAATATTAAGTGGCATCAACCTCCATGCTAATATTACTGATATTAGCATAATTAATTATAAGTATTAATTAATTATTATAAACAATTTGTATAGTTCATATGTCTGCATATTAATAGTTAAGTGATTTTGAGTAATAGAACAACTTGTTTACAAAGCTTTTAGACTAAACCAGGAAGCGTGATGTTTTGGAGACGGGACAAAAAGAAAAAAACAGATGGTGTTTTGTAAGATGCTTTGTATAAGAAGGGTCGTCTCTAAGAATTTGAAAAAGAGTTGGTCAGGTCCCTAGGTAATGTATGAACGGACAGAAGGGTTAGTTGTTTTTGTTAAAATCCAGGATAGGCCGGACAATAAAAATCTACTAATGCAACAGAACCTTGTGGGTGTCATAAATTGTAACCAACATTACGTCAGGAAACCCAGGAGAAAAACAGAAGGAATAAACGGTAAGTCGACCGGGGAGTTTGAGCAGAAAGACGCAAACGTCGAAAATAGTGTACAAAGATAAAAACAGCGGTGCGGTGAAAGATTTGGTACAATTACCGGGCAGTGATAGACCAGAGTCCATCGAGTTAGTTGCCAACACTCATCAATATTCTCAGGCCGTTGCAAGATGAAAATACTTAAATATAAACAAATCGTGTTATAGTAAGCACTACGATTCGTATTCGTCCTTTGCATAATTCTCAGTCCTCTCCCAAAGGCCTAAGAGGGTTATAAAATTCCAGAAATCCACTGACGCTAGCTTGGCACGTCGGTATTCGATAGGCACTGGGAGAAGAGGAAATCGACACAAAACCGTCAATTATCACTTGAATCTACAAATTCCTCCCCCTTATCACATTAGACTATCGAATACGTTCGCAATGTCAACGCTGCTTGAGTTCTGCAGTGGCTAATTTATAAATTTAAAGTGTACTAATTGCAGACGCTCAGAGTGTGTTTCTGCATAACCGTACCATTAACTAGCGCGCAACCCGCTTTTTAATCTTTGTTGACATCAGCGCTATGAATATTTTCTTTCCGAACTCAGATGATTCACACAAAACATTTTAGATGCATTTACGTTAAAACGCTTCGAGCAACGAGAGGTATTATATTTCTTTTTGTACATTTATTATTTATGTAGCAATTGCGACGCATTAACAGCGTGTGAAAGATAAAGTAGAAATGATCTTTTTTCGGTCAAACACCATGCTAACGGCCAAAACGATACTACAAAATTTTATTTCATTGATATAATGGCATTACTCATATAATTATTATAATGAGATTCCTTCCATTGTATTTCCATTACAAAGAGTCATTAAACCAACTGCAGTGTTATCTCAATGCAGGTGTTTACATAATACGTTTAAGAGCCTATAATGAACAAAAAAGATTTTTGCTAAACGGGAGTATGCTTGCGTAATTATACAACAATGGATATGGTGTAAGAAGTGCTTCATTTATTATGAACCTTTATTTAATGTTATGAATATATTTATTCATATATTCATCACAAGTAATGTCACAAGAGGGCCTAAGATTACCGATAAAATCACAAACGCAGTGAGTGAATGTATTTGGAAAGCTCAAACCCTCGATAGATATTTATTACGACTATTTCAGGAATAAAATAAGAATTGAAATATAATTCCTCTAAACTTGTCTTGCAAAATTGTAGTAATTGTATATTTGTACTTAGCCTTTTCAAGCAATCTTGCTACAGAAGAATACCAATGGTCAGTAATGCCAATAAAGATGAGCAAAATATGGGTTTAGGAGTATTTCATGAATGGAATAAGAATAAATGTGGTAGGCATATATTTAAATTCGCGCTCAGAGTATTAACAATTGTATAAAAGGTTATTCATATGAATACCTATTCAGAAACAGTGAGACTGAAATGGACAAAAGGGGACTATTACAATTGCTACCGTTCGATTTTCTAACACCAAACGAGGAAAAAAGGATATAACAGTGTGTCTATTTTTCTTTGCATTCTGTGGCTTGGAATTCCTAATACTAAGATCAATGTCCACATTTGACGCATAACCAAAATGCTTTGAAGAACCCTCCATTTTGCGTTATGATTGTGTGCTATATTATTTTCATCTAAAGCCAATAAAATAAGTTTACAATTTCCAACCCAAATTATTGTTCAACAAAAAATGTTTAAATAACATTTGTCCATGCTTTTGTTGCTATCATTAGCTCCCCACCGCCTCTAGAAAAAGAGGTCAGTGATGTGTATTCAGGAATTATATAGTGGAGGTATAGAGTTGGCTACTCTGGCCACAAAATAAATGCACGCCGCGTCATAAAACGGATTTGATGGTTTTTTTTTTTTTTTCAATAATTTCACTTCGTAATCCGGCTGTGATTGGTCAAAATTCAAAATTTTGTTTCTTTTCATTGACCGATTTTAAGATGACATCACATGAATGAAATAGTCACCTTAAACATGTGCTATCTTTTCAAGAGTGTAAATAACACTTTGTAAGTGAATGCTTAAAATTAGTATTTTCATTAGGTGACTGCATTCATATTAGCATAACTTATCGATTCTAGAATAGGTATGGAAAATGTGTGGATATTTTTCCAGTTCTTTAAACAAGCTATGAAATTTTCCGTATTCCTCTCGTTTCAGTTTGTATATACTCTCACTTGCCACACTTCCTTTCTTCAGCGAAATAGCAGCAGCCACGTTTACTAATATTTTTACAACATTTGAAAAAGTGCTGGAGCTTTTAAAGCATTCGATTTTCTTTTTTTCTGCTGTGAAGAGTGTAACGTTGCGTCGCGTGTTCATAGTGTGTACACTGCACGATACCCCCACAGGAGAGCGTTTTCTGTGGTAATATCGTGATTGGCATTATCTCATGCGATGACGCGTGTCAATACGTCAAAGCTTTACACTTTGAAATGGACCTGTAGCAGACAGCGAGAAATATGCATACACTTCAGACATGTATATCGTGTGTGTGTGGAATAATTTTGTCCACTGGTTTCGCAGCGGTTTAATGTTATTATTGCTTTTATTTTTCACCTATTGGAGATGAAACCTCTCTTCCCGTGGAATTGTGAAATTTTACGTTCCTGCATTGCATCAGAAAGTATGTTTAAACAATTTGATTTTATTCTCATTTGATGGTATATATATAAAAACACAGGCATAGAACATTTTAAGTTACATTTGTTAAATAATGAGATATGCTTACCATTAGGACATACCAAATGAAATTCGTTTTACACATATAAACTGCAAGAAAAGTGCATGTTCAGTCATACAAATTGAGATATAGAAAAAAGGCTGTATTATGATAGAACATTGTATGTACATTATTTCAGAAAAGTGTTCCAGCTCTAGGCTGCAGTAGACATTCTATGTTTACCTCATCAGTGATAGCATTTGTTTGTCGTCTTTGTTGGGATAACCGCTGATAACGAGAAAAAGAATTTAGTGCTACTGAACGCACTATAAAAAACGTTTACAGATATAAGACAACTGCAAGCAATAAAATTGAGCAATCGTTATAAAGGCTTCAAGAGTTTGTACTCATTATTCTTGCCTGTTTCAGATATAAATAATGAGAAAAAGAATTTAGTGCTACTGAACCAAGTAAAAACGTGTACAGATGTATGAAATGACAACTGCAAGCAATAAAATTGAGCAATAAGTCGTTATAAAGGCTTCAAGTGTTTGTGCTCATTACTCATTTTGCCTATTGCAGATGTAAATACGAAGATTTACACATTCTTAAGACATTTTGTGGCTCTATGACTAAAATATTCTTTGCAAATATACTACATCAGTAATTAATTTATTAATTTTTTGTCTTTATGAAAACCAAAATCTAAAAGAATTAACAACGTGCTATTAACATTATCTTATAGAATTCTTTATATCCTCATAAAATGCTAAAAAGCACAGCTGCAATCGCGTTTTATTTGTAATTTATTGTTACAATAATTTGTAATTTTAAAAATTTGCACAATAAAGGTGAATGGCCTGGGACTAAGGATGATAATTTCAGTACTTGAGCCTTTCGGACGGCTGGCCCCTTTGCGTCCTCCAGGTGGAGGGAATGAGGTGAGGGAACAAGGGCGAACGGACGCAGATAGGATCCCTAACATGTTTCCAGATGGAGTACCGGACGGCGGCGGAGTTGTGCGAGCCCCTCAGAAAGTCCGCTGCCATTCCTGAAGCAGGGCAGAAACTTTTCCAAAGCTCAAGTCACCCTCACGCCGCGCCAGTCCATCTTGCTGTTGTGCTTTAGACCCTTTAAGAGAACCGACGAAATGAAATGATATGAACTGGGAGAGCCACAGGAAACCATGAAAAAATCTAAGATCAAGATGGCCGGCTAACGGGAATGGAATCCGGGACCTTCCGATTTCGAGCCTTAAGCGTTACCGCCTGAGCCACCCCGCTCGGCGCACTATAAAGAAATGTAAATAAACCATATGTCCTCATTACATCTGTAATGGCGGGTTATTTGTAGCTTATGATTATTTTTAATTTAAAAAATGTAAAGACAAGGGAGAAAATAAATAATGCATACATCCTTACAAAATATTAATACATAATACTGCAATGACGAATGCTTTTACAGAACAAAGAGAAAACATAAAGTACATTATGTTATATCTTCCAATACTTTTTTATATGAAACCTTCTTTTCATCTAAGTTTTGACACTACTAGCAAAGATATTTATGTTTATTGAAACTTGTAATTTCAAGTTAAAAATGCCAAAGTCTCAAACCAATTTCTTTTGATTTTATTTTATTTATGGTCTTTGTTATGTAATTACACATCTCATTACCACCTGAAGTGTTGTTTGCTCTTTTTGTTTCTTCTTTTTTCTTTTTATGGAATTACCATTGGAATTGTTAATTCTTTTTCGATCGCTGCATTTAATGTCTACCCTGTCGATCTGTAGTCCCTCTTAAGCGCTGGAAATGTTTATTGCATCACACAAATTATTATGTTTTTGCTTTATCTATAAAAGGCTAATGTTTTAAACATGCAATAGTATCAAAATATAGTATAAATATTTCACTTATTAAATGCGAATATTTAATCTGCTTATATTTTTTTGCGCTAACACATTTTTCATATTTAAAAAGAACCAAGAATAAATATTACAATTTGTAAATACGTAGATAATCTTTCTTAAAGTTAACTACAACTTTAATAATTACAAATCAGTTTATTACTATATGTTTTTAATATATTGAAATAATATTTTGAGCTGCTTCTTTAAGAATTGAAATTATTATTATTATTATTATTATTATTATTATTATTATTATTATTATTATTATTATTATTATTATTATTTGCTTACCCGTTCAAAATTCACGAAACAACACTCTAAACATCTGGTTTTTATAAATTATTTCAATGTTGTGGTTGTTTTCCTGTATCACAGGATGCTAATCATCTTGCAACTGTTCCCAAACCAAACGAAACAAAAACTTGTTCGTCTTTGAGATAACATTTTCGTTATTTCAATTAAAAGAAATTAAATCAAATAAGAATATAGTAACTGAGCAAGCACAGAAAACTGCTGATCAACACAACCTCACAGCTGTTGTAAAGCACATTCCCGATATAATTATTATGTACGCCTTTGTGTTTTGTCGATCTCTCTTTCTATCTCTTTCAAACACACAATGCTCTCTCTCACTCTTGGTTGGAATTGCGTCTCCAGATTGTCACGCACTCTGGGTATTCATTCTTGAATCCAAAACTTCTCTCCCTCTCTGCTGTGAGGGAAATACGTTTTTCCATACATTATCTTGGTTATTATTTTTTATTGGTCAAGGAGTACTGAGATTTTCTCTACCATTGTCTTCAACTAGTTTATTTAGACCAGCTTCTCTACTCCTTGAGCTTAGGTCAGTACAGGTTTGATGCAATTCCATAACAAGCAAAGCGTGCATTTATGACCCTTCTCCTAAATAGTGTAGGTAAAATTTCCTCTTCTTCCAATCCATTTTTCTAAATGCATAATAGACGCATAAACAGTTTTAGTGGTCATGTTCCAACTTAATGTCGTTCCGTTCCCGTTGTTAATTTGATATTCTGAAGCATATATTTACGCTCTACCAATCACGCTTTCAGCGCGTCCAAGCGCACCGCATCAAATGCTCTGCTACGATCCATAAAAGTGACGTTGGCGCAGAATGAGTAATTTCCGGTCTCTCTATTGTCTATCTTACAGCCTAGTGGTGACCTATATCGCTGATTTACTAACAGGAGTTTGTCGACATGACACTGCAATATATTCGTAAAAATTACAAGAAAATGAAATAATGGTTTCATTTACATGGATGTGCTTTCCCTTTATAGTTAAAGTCAAGTTGTAGTATGTAGTGAACGCTAATAACCAAAAGAAGTGCACTGTTGTGTATTCCTGACTGAAAGATGCATAATATCATCTCTGTAACATGGAAAATGCTGAATAAATGCTCGTATTTAGTTGCAAAAAAAGACTTAATAAGGTAGCATACACTTTCATCAATACAACTGATAATACTGTTTGGGGTTCGCTTTATACAGTAGAATGACCCTGGCAGTCAAGAAAGTTATTTTACTATCGGCAAAACAGAACAAATGCACACATTCTTATAAATCAAGAGCATTTATCGGTGATCGGACATGTCAAAACTTCTATAATTTTTTGCAATTTAAAAAGTGTGAACATGCATAAAACTGTTTACCTTTCAAACAAGGTGTTGAACATTTGTACCCCTCGCTGTAAGACATGCGCATTGTGGCGTTTAAACACATATTGATTCACACTTAAGCAACTTCACTCAAATATGCGAACTGCTAAACAAACTAGTCAACATTTCAAAATTTGTCTGTGTGACAAGTATTTGGATGTATAGAATGTTAAATAAATTTAACTAAAGCAGAAGAAATGGAACTACATGCTTTTCAATGTACATTAGCGACAAACCAATTACACGGAAGAATTACTAAGGATAAAAGAATTATGAAACATACTGCTCTCCGAAAACTAAATTAACAATAAAAAATTAACACACGGTGGAAATCGGTATAACAATTCCTTATGAGGCAAAATAAAAGATTTCCAGCGGTGTATCTACCGCCACGACAGACAAAATTTCAAAATGTTTTACCTTCCAAGCGAACTGCCGTTAAGTCTTCAGGACAACGAGCACAAAAGTACTGTCTGTTTTATGATTGCGTGCCGCATAAAATTAGTCACAATGTTAAGTTAACGGCAGAGGCTAGAAGTACATTAGGAGTCTTTTGATAACAATTAACTCAGTAAGGAAGCTACCAGGCAAGTGCGCAGCGTTAGTTGTTTTTGTCTACACAATGATCTATGGCTTACAATTTTTTGTAAAAATATGTTGAAAATTGTGACCGTCCTAATGCTATAATGAGTGGGGTCGCTTGGGACTCATATTCGGAAGGCCCGGGTTCAAGTTCATTGTCATTATTACCGAGCGAGAAAGTTCAAGCGGTAACGATTGAAAGTTGCATTTGGAAGTTCCCTGTTTCAATTCCGTTGGGCCGGCCTTCTTGACCTTGGATTTTCCTGGTTTTCCCTGGTCACTTAGGTGAATGCTGGGATGGATGTTTACATTGCACAATGTGCCGCTCTCTCATTTCATTCTGTCGCTTCTGTTTACAAGATCAAAAATGACAGGGAGAGAGGGACGCTGCGTGATGGTGTTTTCCGCTTAGCAAAGGTATCTGTCCCAGCGTCTGGAATGGAAGTGGATAATTCTGAGGGGCTCGCTCAACCCAGGGGGCTCCACCGACGTCGAGGTCGGGGTGTTTTATCTGGAAACACGTTAGAGACCTCATCTGCACCCGCGCAGTCATGGCTGCTCGGTGTCTCTCCACACATTCCCTTCCTTCCGAAGATGGCCCAGTTGGGGGCGTAGGCACAAAGGGCCAAAAGTATCCTCCTCCGCCCCAGATCATGATCATCATCATCATCATCATCATCATCATTATTATTATTATTATTATTATTATTATTATTATTATACAACCTTAACTATTATTGAACAAATGAAACAAATAATAGTCATTGATTTAACAATGCAAGTGCATATGCCCCAAAATTTGAGATAAATCACATTTGATATAGCTGTGGGTTTTATGAGCACCTATGTTCAAATCAATCAACGGCCTCGTCTTAATTTTTTCAATCATCTTGTTCCTAGTGGTGAGATTTTAACTTCAACTTTTTATAGAAGATGTGATGCGAATTTATTTCGGCATGCATAACAATCAATCGAAATGATAAGTATGGTTACTATTGCTCATTAAAAATAGAGAAACTAATTTAGTAAACATGTTTTACCTGTACCCATCCATAGATTGTTAAATTGAGGATGGACTGTTATATTGCGTCTACGACTGATATCATAATGTAACTCTTTTCAGCAATTAGCAACACTTACTTGCAGCAGTAATAATTTAGAGATATCACTCCGCTTATATTGACCTAATCTCCCATGTACAGAATGTAACAAAAACGTAGGTCAAAACTTTGGGAAACGTTCCTCACACACCCATATCTGAAATATTTTCTTTCCTTGTTAGAGCCCGTTGTCTACAACTCCGCAACACGGTGTGATATGCATGCTAGGGTGCCAGCAGAGCTGCCCTGTGGCAACAACCCCACAGCAGAACAGTTGCTTAATACGTACAATAGATAAACATTCGCTTTTATCCTAGTTAAATGGGGTGGGAGTGTTGTTACTACTCTTAGTTCCTAGGTTTACCGCTATTGTGGTCGTTGTACCATGTAGTTTGCTTGTTATGCTACTCACTTCATTAGTTGACGCAGCATCGAGCACGTAGTGCCAGTTCTATATGTTTCGTATCTCGTTCCAAATAGAGTAAAATGAGGTATTCAAATGCGAGTTGGCAAATAGCCGACGGCGTAGAAAGTCTTCGTTCTCGTATCCTGCAAGAATACCAAACAATACAAGATACTCCAGGGATACACCAGGAAGTCCGTACGACATGTTAACGGAAAACATTTTGAACATTTCATATGATGTTCTATTTCCCGCAGTTCTGCTTTTGAACATTCTGCTATGTGATACAGGTGTAGAAAAAGGGCTCTAACAAGGAAATAAAGCAATTCCGGATCTATTTCTATATTATTTTTTTACTCTGTATACGTGGGAATGTTTCCCCAAAGTTTGACATACATTTTTGTTATATCCTCTATATGTTTATAGATTGCCATATACACAATATTCCAGAAACACCGTATAGTTTTCAAGCTATACTCTCATTTACTTTCATAGCATGCATGCCATATTGATTACATCTTGCAGAGTTTTCAGGGATGGACAAAACTACACCACATGTAAATATGCGGCTTTCCTTTAATTTTCCGAATAAGCTACATAACTAATATTAATCAATGTTCAATTACTAATATATGTTTGTTTCCTCCTTTACTCGTGTACCTACTTATATCCCATTTTAGTGTTAGTGATTCTGACTTGCTGAATTTACTGTTATTCACATGGGTAAAGTATTTAAGCACTGGCAGTCACTGAAACAATAAGAACCTTTTGAACCATTTTCAAAGAAAATGTATACAAAGTACTTGTAGTACGTTCCAATTACGCAGGCATTGACAGTTGTTACATTAGTTGCTGCTTTATCCAGCCTTACAACGTAATACGTTTTCTATTCCGAAAAGTTATTCAGCAATTCTGGGACAGCCTAAATATAATACTACTTGGAAATATCGCCTCTCTGGCTATAGGATATAAACTATAACGTATTTGTGTATTTAAGTATATTAATTGATGAAATTAACAAACTATTTAAACTTGGTGGGCATTCAAAAAACTTTTAATGAATTTTCTTCATTGGGTTTAAAAATGTTTTATAAAAAGTATTCCCTATTTCATTTCTCCTTATTCCAGTGTTGTAACCATACCATATCTAGTGTCGTAAAAACACATTTACTTTCTTTTAATGGCAGAAAAGTAATAAAGTTGGTTATTATGATACGATAAAATGTAACGTCACATAGCTGCTGTTGGCATAAACAGCAGGTGTTTCCCTTGCGCTTTTATGTGTGATAAAACAAAGAACCCCGAGTTTATAGCACCTGCTATGCTGACATAGCTTCTGAACGTTGAATGTTAGTTCCTGCTACATAAATCGGCAATGAGATATATTGACAACAACGACATGTCTGTCGGAACATCAAATCGCAAAGAAAATAAAGCGAATACTTCATTTTGTTAATTGGTAACCATGACATCAGTTCTAAGTTTTACAAAAAATTACATTTTATATTTAACCTATCAGCACCCTGTTGTCTATGGACATTAGACGTTTTGGAGGTCGTATATTTATTTCCATAAAAAATTAAGTCTTTTGGGATTAATGTCATAGGACTGTTAAGTTCCTCACTAAATCATATAAAGCGAAAAACAGGAGGTCATTCAGTACAGAGCCGCAAATCATTATGTGGGTTGATAGTAATGCTATAATAAATCAAAAGTGTTCTACTATTGCATCAATCTTACTTCCTATATCTACCTCCTAAATGAACGAAGCCAATCTAGGGCAAGTAATCCAAACTGCCTACCACAAAGCAAAACTAAATTGTTCAATGATTATCCTAAAACTTTATCAGGGAAGAACCTATTTTATAAATGCATTGTAAATATTTAAGAACGAAAATTACTATTTGATTACATTAAACGTATTATTTTACAATTACAGCTATAATATAAGTAATATATCACTGCCTTCTGCTTAATTTATGTATGTTAATTTTTCACATATTAGGTCAAAGTTTGGAACCAGAGTCAGATAGAAAAATGACTGGGACCAGGCATACTAGCTCAAATGGCAAGAGCCGAAAATTATGGTGCAAATCTCGGCCGTGACTTCGAGATTTTTCTATCTGAATCTAATTTCTGCTTAAGTTTCCAAAATGATATTGGCTAACATGCAAATCATTTTTATCCTAACATGATTTCAACTATCCTGGAAGCAGCAAGTCTGCTTAAAATGGGAAATGAAAATTGTTTTTTTATCACTGCGCCAAATGTCCTACGCAATTCCCCAGAAAACTATTTGGCAATGTTTCTAAATAGGATGCACCAAGTGCTTTCGTCGCAATGGTTCAAATTGCGATTACTGTAAATGCTGCACCAATGATTTATAATTTCACATCTTGATGCTGTCTCCGGCCCCCCATGAATTACAGAGTAATTGAAATAAATAATATTTGTAATTTTAAATCAACAATTTTGTGATTTCTTACAGGTATGTTGTGCTTTCTGTATTTAAGAAACTTCCATGACCAAATTCATGTTTGTAGAATTAAGTTTTTAAGACAGACTGAGCATAATGTCTAAATATGTAATTTGTCATATTTAAGAAATAACATGTAATGTAGTAAAGGGTAAAGAAGGACTTGAGTCTCACTCTGAACATGCAAGGAAAGGGTTGGAAAAGTCAGACAGTTAATACCTTCTGGTTTGCAGCAAGCGAAGAATGTTTGCTCCTATAGTGCAGAAGTCAGTCAATTTTTGCGTAGGTACGCGACAGGTGTTGAATTCACAGGTCATTGACATAACGTATAAAATTTGTTTTACGTGAGCTGATTGACGAATGGTATAAACTGTGCTCTGCCAAAATTTGTCCAGCAAATATAAATGGAGTTCAATGATGTCAGCATTGACCTATGAGAAGGGTTAACACAAAATGGCGGGAATATCTCGCGTCGCTTTTGTGGAATAGCGTCCGTTTTTCCTGAGTATGTAAGAAAGAGATTTTCCCCCAAAAGTGGGCAGTCTCAGAATTATCCGGGCCAAGATAGTGTTGCTGCGTCGCACGGGCAGTTCGAGATGCTAGCTCCGGCATCGCCGGGGTTCTACAATTAATCAGCACCAGGCTACGTATATTGCACAATTGTGCTGCATCATATATTTTTGCTAAGTACCTCTTTTATATTAGGCACCATTTGGCGAACGCAGCCAGATTTACCTTGCCAGTGTTCCGGAGCGAGACGGGAGTTCATGTAAGATGATAGAGAATGCTTAAATGAAAATAAGTGTTGATCCTTTATAATTTATTTTTCCTAATAGCAAATACTGCTCCTATTGATAAAACGTAGTGAAAGTGTGCTACGACATAAATGTCATGTAAGATAATATCAACTGAGGACTACATAAGTTACAGAGAATAAAACCAACACAGCAAATAAATAACAAGTTGTTATTTATCGTCACCCTTCAAAGTCAAAATCCCAACCATTCAGTCCCGGCTAGCTTACAGCAGCTAAAATTCAGCGGAAAATATCTTGAGATCTTTTTATTTCAATGTTTACATGAGGAAGTAGACAACTGGAATAAAATATCAACAATGTTTTCATTTTCGTGTTCTTAATAAAATTTACCTTGTATATTTCCGTACATTTAAGCAAAGATGAAATTCAAACTTTTACTTTTGGGGGAGTTTCAGCATTAACTGGACATCGTTTCATACGAACAAGCCACTGACTCTGCTACTCAGAGCTATCTATCAAGTGGCACATTGAAATAATGCAAATTTATTATTTTCTAATAAGCAAAGTTTGTTTACATTAGAGATGGGGCGAAGGCAATTTTTACACTGGAATCCATACATACCTACGTTTTTATATTTAATAATTTCACTTTAATGACACATTTAATATTTTTATAAGAACGATGACTTCGAAAGAGGGATTTAACCCATTGCTACTTCTTCACTTCTTACGCATTCGGCACGAATTTTTTGTTGGTATGTTCATGAAAACAATTTTATGAACGTGTTTCCTTTGGATGATAGTGTTGCGAGATTATGAAAAATCTTTTTACAAATGCGGCAAATGATGCATTATCCCTCACAGGATCCAATTGAAGATAAACTTCGCTTTTGTACTATCCAAAAAAAAAAAAAAAAAGCAGACCCCGAAACTGACCGTCTTCTGTCACTTCAAAATAACAACTGACTTGAAAATAATATACAGGACTTCCAGAATATGTCCTTACCGCTTACAAGACGTTTTGCGTCTGAGCAACTGGACATGCCAAAGCCTGCCGCGCCTGTACTCCGACACAACTTTTTGGTGAGTGCACGCCTCGTCTGAAAAGAACTCAATCTGTGGGTCGATTAACCTTTCAGTCACTGATAAAAGAAACCATGCACAATTACGCACACCTGCTACGGGATCACCTTGTCGTAGACATTGGACACGTGTACGCTTGTAAGGTTTGCAGTTTAACTATTTTGTTACTATATGTGCAGAAGACACTGAACCCCAACCTGTGCTAATTTCGGTACTGATTTTGTTTGCGAACGTACAAGATTTGCGCCAGTTTCTTCTTGTCTTCTG
Source organism: Metallyticus violacea (assembly GCA_030762175.1). Taxonomy (NCBI): domain Eukaryota; kingdom Metazoa; phylum Arthropoda; class Insecta; order Mantodea; family Metallyticidae; genus Metallyticus; species Metallyticus violacea. Next base: position 264,925,384 of record CM060846.1, on the reverse strand, counting down.
ATAAAACTGTACGTCTTTCTGTGTTTTTTTTTTTTTTTTTTTTTTTTTTTGAGTAATGCTTAACGCCCGTTTTTCTATTGAGGCACCACAGGCAGTGGACACTGATGATATATGGGATGAAATGATAAACTGGGAAAGGATATTATTTAAGAAAGGAAACGTTTCAGGCTTAAGTTTAGGGCAACATTTGCCATTTATAAGAACTGAGGAAAACCTGGAAAAACCCAGTCATGGAAGAGAGTCCTGGTGAAAATCGAACCCCAGACCTCCCGCTCCCTTAACGACCTTCATTGCCCATGGCGGTGTGTGTTTCTTGTTTTGCACTGAACCAGTAGTATCTAATTTATTCACAATATTATGAATTGCAATTTTGTAAGGAGGCAATTGCCCAGGGAACTTCCGAATAAATTCCTCACGAACACGACTAGCTGATGTATTTATAATAACATTTACACACTGCAGCGGTATTAAATGTGGGGTTTTAATAAATCTTTTTTATGGTAGATGGAACACAATCTGAATGTATAAACTGTTGCACATAAAATGTACTGCACTCAACTTGCAGCGGTTTTAAAAAATAAGGCAACGGTGTTTTAATTAAATATATGTACCAGAAAGAATGGAGGAAAAGATTTTGGAAAAAGGAGATTAACTTGTTAGGTTTTGGATGTAATCTCAGGAGTAAATAATTCTTTCCTCTCCGACTACGGTTAACGCTGTATTATAGTTTTTCCATGGCTGTTGAAACTCTGCTGCTGGATATTTTTATGGTCCTGTGACAATATGGGAAGGAGCACCACACCTATGAATTTGGGGATGCCCTACTCTTCCTTCCTCTCTCGCTATCTGCTCATCGTTAATCGTTTAATCATTTACCCTGTTCACTCCCCCCACTCCAAATAATATAATGGATTCGGTCTTAGAAGCGCAGCGAATTTCTTGGTACCTGCTTTCTGCTATTTGGAAGCTTATGAATGAGACACGTAATTCTTGCGACCTTTTAAATTAAGCTATTTGTAACAACATTAATTAAAAATATCGAGCTCATGCACAGGGATATCGATTACTCTTAATTATCGAAGTTCGAGAGTATCAAGAACCCGTATATAATGTTTATGTGTTCGTAGGCTTCCGTAGCTGGTGTCTTTACTCTATCTCGGCGGTCTTTGGTGATGGAAAAGTCATTCCAGAAATGAGCGAAACATTGGAAAGTCGATCAACCATGACGCGTTCTTCATCGGAAGTCCAAGATAGCTGTAGTTCATTCTTAATTAAATGTAGCCCTTTTCCATTTCATAGGATTTTTTTTGCTTCAGATCGCTTGTAGTTCTCTTGAAACATGTCTACTAAAGGCGGAACATCAATAATGTACCGAAACAAGTTAAAATAGCACGTACAGGCTGTCGTATCTAATGCGCTTTTGTTGTAAATATTTCTTCTTATTAATGAATTAGTTCTCATTACAATTAGCTACAGCGATATTAATATATGTTAGTAAATTAAAGACCTTCTAAACGAATTCTTAGAGAATAAGTTTAACTTTTCCTACCTTCAATTGGTTCTTTGCACTTACAAAAATTTGTCATGTACTTTTTCCAAACAGATTGAAAAGGAAAGGTTTAATATTACATGTTTCATAAGCTCATTGTATTAGGGAATAGGAGCTACCCTCTTGTAGGAGGCCTTTGCCCTTCATAAGGATAGTTGGGCTTATTATTATTATTATTATTATTATTATTATTATTATTATTATTGTTGTTGTTGTTGTTGTGGTTATCATCATCATCATCATCATCATCATTGTTGACCGCCACGGGTGGCCGAGGTCGTTAAGGCACGGACTCATGAGCGGGAGGTCTGCGGTTCGAATCCCGCCAGGACCGTCCTCCCTGACTGGGGTTTTTTCCAGGTTTTCCTCAGTCTTCATAACTGGCAAATGCCGGGGAGGTACCTAAACTTAGGCCTGGAACGCTTCCTTCCTTAAAAAAAAAAAAAAAATCCTTTCCCAGTTTATCATTTCATTTCATGTATCATCAGTGTCCACCGCCTGTGGTGCCTCAGTAGTAAAAACGGGCGTTAAACACTACTCAATCATCATTGTTGTTGTTATTAATTTTTTGCTTGCTTCTTCTCTTTTATATTATATATTATAAATTCTGCTTTCTATGCTTTTGAAAGGAGAAATTCATTAAATCGTCTATTTATTATTTTGCATATTTCGGTATGCAACAATTTTGCACTTTATTTTCTCTGCGTGAATTACAAAGACAGTTTCCTAATGCATGCTGGCAGAACTGTCAGTTTTCCGCTTATTGTCGAGTAAACGAATTTTGAAGTGATTGATGTCTTCTCTCTTTATGAATTGGTGCCAGCCTCTGCAACACATTCTGTCTCTAGAAAAGTTGGTTTCATGTCGGCGTTAATACGTTCGCAGAATTTTATAATGTTCTTATACATTCACTATTCAGTTTCTGTTTAGGTACTTTCCTTTAGAAGCTTTCCCAAAGACCTTCATTCAAGAACTATTTTGTTGCTTTTTTGCAGATGTTTTTAACGATATATTAAAGCAGGGTTTTTTGAGTTCAGTAATTGAAAAAGCTGTAAATTAAAAAAAAAAAAATAAAACAAATAAGAACATTACACTAAGCTGCTAAATACTGGGAAAATATACACATTTTTGTAGCAGAACAGGTTTTTAGGTGTTTATTGCGGTTCAAATAACTAAAATATAATTATAAAGGGAAAATGGAATAGCATATATTAATTAAAAATATAAAATTTATTGAAGGTTACCAACCGTTTTCTAGTTACATGTTTCACTTATTTGCTACATTGCACGTCTCAGCAACTACTGCGAGTGGCCGAAAAGGTCTGGCTTGCCTTCTAATTGAAAGTGAAGTCGGTAGCAGTGTTGCTGGACGTGGAAAAAGCCTTCTCGACCACCTGGCACGATGTTCTTATCTATAAACACTTTGAGCACGGCATTCCTGCCCCCTACCTTCCTCAGCGAACGCAGCTTCCGGGTGAAAGTAAACGGCAAGCTATCTGCAGTCCGGCCCATTGGCGCGGGAGTACCGGAGGGCTGCTTGCTGTTTCCGACGCTCTTTGCTGCTTACATGGCCGACTCTCCAACCCATCAACGAACCACTACCCGCTAATTCGCAGACTACCTGCTAACCCTGGCACAAAATAATAGCCAAAATTATGCAATATGCCCAATTCAGAACCAACTCCCAGAGGTGAAAACCTGGAACGAGAAATGTCGGATGGGAAAGATCCCAAATGACCTGAACTGGCCCTGGCTCCTCACGGCACTTCAGCAGCAGATCCCTGAAGAAGATGGCAGAGACAGCCATCGAAAGCTTGGTATATTCAACACGTCGGACGCGGGTGCTCTCCCGAGAACTCATCTATAATTTAAAAATACAAACTGTTATATATAAAACGCAAATAAGAAACGTGTTTTAACACCACATGCTAGAAAATTTGCGAAGCATTAGAGCAGAAAATTTCTTTACTGCATTCTTTACTTTTCTTCTGTCTATTACTCTGAATTTTTTTTTTTAAAAAACCGTCCCTATACCTTTATATAGGTATTATGTACTAATATATAATTGCTACTGGAGAAAAATGTAGATGTTTCACTTTTATTTCTAACAGAGTGCAGTCTTTTCCTTACTAGCTAATGAGACTGGAGAATTCCGATCCGTTAATTCGCCAGGGGGTTAATAAACTTACAGGCATTTTCAAACAAATTGTTTAATTTTCTTCCGAGTGTTTGAACGACTTTGGAACCTTCAATAGTATTAAGAGTAAATTAAATTCACTGAGACTGCACTATCAATTTCTGAATACTGGTTGCAAATTTTGGATCAATTACGATATATCATTTTAAATGATAAAACACTTTTGCGGACTTGGATATCGATTACCAAAGACTATTAAGGAAATAAACGGTAATAGTTCGATCTAGTTATGCATACTGCAATGCTAACGCAAACTTGTTCTGCAAGTCGTCATTCAGTGACCGTAACTGCCTTGGAATGATTCATGCCAATCAAGGGAGGAGAAACCGCCTACTTTCTCGAGATTTCTGTCCTTGAAACGCCTAGCGTGACTGCAGAAAATAAAATGCACAATTTTCTTCAAGTTACAACAAGTAAAAAGAAAAAAAGGAAAAGGGCGCTGTGTATTCCAATTTGTGCTTTTAAGCGCGGATTAATATAGTTCTCCACTAGGGTTGTACAATTAAGAATGATCATAATATTTTACAGGCATTAATTCTTGCATTAAAATTTTAACTTTACAATATTCTGTTAACGTAATACGTAATGTGCCCGTGATGTAAGTTTCATTTTTGTCACTTCCGGTTCATGCTTTTAAGAGGTATGCAAGTTGAGACATATTCAGTTCCGCCTACAGGAAAACGGATGTGACACGTGAGGAACAATATGCTGATTTGAAATTCTGCTTTCATCTCAACAAATCTTCACCTGAGTCCTGTTACATGAGACCCACGAAGAGTATTCTCTTCTCTGTAGCACAACTCGAAGATAGTTTAGAATGTTTAAAGAGGAAGATGATCGTTTTCAAAGGAAGACAGACCCGGGGTTTCAGTTTGTGCTCTTAACGAAAGAAAATATTAACGCCGCTGCTGTTATTGTGAAAGAGGACGTCGAATAACATAAAATCCCTTTCAGATATTTTGAAAATTTACTGGATGCCACCCCCACATTATGAACTGAAAAGTTGCATGAGACGTGTCTGTGTACGGTGGGTTCCAACACATTCCCGAACAAAAGGACGTTCGCCTGCAGTTTTGCATGCAGGGAAGATAATGTTACCGGAAGATGCGGAGTTTCAGGTAATCACAGCATCATTTCGCTCCAAGAGTAAACAGCAAAGCTCCGTGTAGTAATATCTATCATCACCATCACACACACAAGCACAAAATAAATACATAAACAAAGCAAAAACAAAATGGTTGCTCCTGCTGGGAACTTATGGCCATCTCATTTTTTGATTTTCAATGAATAGTTTACCAGCATGTTGTACCTGCAAGCACAATTGAAACTGGGCAATACTGCAAAGGTGACATGAAAACTCTGCAAGGCCATATTACACGCAAAAGGCCACATTTCCTGCAGCAAGCTGAGTTGTTGTTGAATATCTCACAAAAATCAATGTGAAGTGTGTCCAGATTTAGCCCGTGTGACTTTTTCCTTTTTCCATAATTGCAGAAATACCTTCTTGGGAGATATTTTCCATCATTAGAATCAGGAGTAAAGGCTGTGGAGGCGATTCAGAAGAACCTTGCAGATATGGTTTCTAGCATGTCTTTGACTTTATCACGATATGTAAAATAACTAAGTAGTTGACACACATTTCTTAACTATATTTTGGTGTGTTTAAACCGTCATAAAAGCATTAACAAAGAAGATGATCAGAGAATGCCTCTCTTCCAAATTTCTGGTAGATAAGGAAAAAGGTTTTGGTTTATGCTAGATTGTCAAATAATTACTGCATTTATTATGCTAATTTCGTTCTAAAAATTTCCATAATAATAAAGTAACTGCCGAGGAAAAAATATACAGTGCGTGGGATTTTAAATAAGTGATTAAAGCTATCATTTTGTTTACAGAAACAGCAGATAAATACGATGACGTGAAGCGTTAAAGAGCGTTCGTAAATAAATTAAATAAATAAGTATTCACATAGGTACTTTTATTTAAATGCACAGTTGTTTTTATGAGATTATGGAAAATATGGAGCAATTATTAAAATTTAACGACAGCTCACTAATGGCATATTTTGTTACTGGTGCCGGCAAAAAAATTTTACACACATAAAGATCTTGATATTTACAGCCCAAGAATTTTCTTCTCCGTGATGAAACAAGCAAGGCCTATCCTTATTCATCTGGTTCGAAACAGGTTATTCCGGCTAGACTGTACGCAGGAAATGCAGTTTCAACAACAACCACTGACTTAACAAACACCCTGTTCTTTGTGAACAGGCGCTAACCATCTGATGTGTCTTAATTGTGTGATATGACCTGCAATAACTATACGAAATCTGTCCAGTACACTGATATAGTTAGTGTATCTTGTAAATTAGGGTGAGTGAAACAAATAGATAATATTATTTTAAATATCTACGTTACATCTATGAAAGTTCATGTCAAATTGTTATTTGTAGGCCCTTCCATTCCCATTTTTAGGATAAGGGGTGTTGCTAGTTCCATCCCCTTGAGCATCGGCACGTCAACGATGCGCCTGTTGCAACCTGGAATCTTTAAAAATGTCCCTGTTGCACAAAAATGTCCCAGATCCAATAATGTCATAAACTTGGAAAGTACATTAAACACTCAAAGAAATGAATTGCAAATACGATTCATTTTCGAGTGCTCGGCCTGGACATTTCCCTTGTAAGCAACATTTCCTGTAGAAAATACAGATGTAGATGAGGCTTCAAATGATATCCAAAATTGTTCCATCAACTATTTCTTATCCATGCATTTTAGAAATTGATGTGCATAATACTTGCCTTTGTCTTATTTCAGAACAAGAATAGAAAATTATGAGAAAGGTGCCAATTGTGTGTAGCCAGTTCAAATTTTTCTTTTATTCCTGTGAAGGTATATCGTTTTGAATCATGTAATTATTCATTTAGTAGTAAAAATGAAATAAATCATAGGACGTCTCTGTCATTGAAAAAGTTGATGGCTTAAGACAAAACGCTTTGGCTCGTTAAAGCAATTCGGAAAAATGTAATATCTGAAGTGATTTTTTCCCCATTTTTGTAAACCAAGATTATCGACGTTTTTATTAATAGTGTAAATCCTCTAAAACCACAATGTCACTAGGACAGAATTGACTGATAACTTAAAATTGAAACTGACTCATGACTCGAAATATAATAAAACAGAATGATCGCGAGATCATGAAATGGTGGCATGTCCCTTCTATATTTAATAAACTGCAGTTTTGTTAGCGTATAATGTTCTAATGCACTAATTCTAATTAACTCAGAAATGTATTTTAAGCTGTTTTCATACCGGTAGTTTGAGATCTGTTTTAGCACATAAACTGAAGCGAAATGTAACATTTTTGTTGCACCTTTTTTAATCATTTCGTGAGATTAAAATATTCATCTCCTTTATACCCCTTTTTGATGCTTCAGAACCTTTGTTGGCCTATTATTTCATTATTTGTTAAGCAATTTAGCGGGAAAATATATTATTTTTATCTTCTTGACCAGACAAATAAACCACTTTCACTCTTCCTAAGCAGCTATATAATATCACATAGTAACATTTTGTGGAACAAAACGATAGCTATAAAGTGGTTTATTTATAATATTGCAGCGCCAGTAGTTTGCAAGTTGTATAGAAAAACCTGCAAGAAAATACACGACTTTTAATTGAATATATTCTCTCTCTGAGCGATCCGCGCACATTTAAAATAAAGCAGACTCAAATCTCCAGTTGCTCTACTCAATTGCTGCAGTTCTTCCATGCCAATAGCTCAGAAGGCAAAGTTGCATGCTCTTTCATGAGAATTCAGGAGACAAACTGTGGAAACTGATGGTCCAGTTTTTCTAAATGCCATCTGCGAGGTAAATATTGCGATCGATGAGAAGAATTAAAGAGCCAGAATAAACCAGCACATCTTGTACAGCAAGCATACAAAGAATATTGAGCTGCACAAGTCGCAACCTACGTGCCTTTACTTCAGGATCTGAAAAGCAGCAGTCATCGAGCATCAAATAATTCCTCGAGAAGTACACGCAAGTAAAGATGAAAGCAATCTGAGATAAAATTCGATAAAGCAAATTTATGATAATTGTTTCGATAAAATAAAAGGGTTGGTCGACAGACATGAAGTAGAATTCATGTTAGATGAAGCTGTATATGGTGTTTCCATTATCTGGTGAAAGAGTGAAACTCATGCTATTCGAGATATTCCAGCTCGAGAAGACAAATGCATGCAAAGAAATGCAGTTATTTAATGATTTATTCATGAAGCTGTGACCGAAGGGCATATAATACGAAAAAGTCAAGCAACAATATTATAAAATCTTCATTATCATGTAATACCATCTGAATTGCATCTAGTAGGGAAAACCTTACAGAAATTTGACAGTTCCTAACATCGGTCTGGATACTGCAGGAGTGACGTTGTATCTTAAAGAAAAGCACAGAGGGCTGAAAATATAGCTTGCCTCTTACAAAATCCTGACTGTAACTGCATAGAATTGTTTTGGGCAAAGCGAATAGAGATGTCCGGGAAGAGCATTTGAAACGCTTACACTATGTCGAGGAAGTATGAATGGGAATAGGATCAGAATACCTCAAAGTACTTTAATAACTCAATGCCTTAGTTTGCCAGTCAGTTATTGCTGGCAAGGTAGACACTTTGAAGTCAATAAAAGAAGAAGGAGAAGAAGAAGAAAGGAAGAAAAAGTAATAAACTGTAATTCCATTTCTTTGTAATATATATATTTTGTTTTTAAGGCAATGAACATATTTCTGTGCTGATTTATTCCTTTGTCTGTGTTCCTCTTAGAAATATCAGGAAATTAATGAGCGATAGTGTGTGTATTAAAAATTAACAAAAAAATGTTATACACAAACCCATCTTCAAAAATTACAAAATAACCCTATATTTTTTGTTCAGTTTTCACAAAGGAGATTCTGTATAAGAAAAATGCATAAAGAAAAGAAAATAATAGGTAAAACTATAATATATAACATTCCATCCACATAGTTCGATGTAATATGGCCACTATTGAAATATAAATTATATTTCATAACTGATTGATGTATTAGGTAATATCCATTCAGAAATTCGTTCTTATCTCTTATGCAGGAAATATTTTCTGACGAATGGCACCTGGGTCACTGATGCCGTAGTTTCGTTGCACGTCATTTTCGACGAAAAAGAGGCGTGAAGACTTTTTTCCCTGGACAAACTGAATTACGTGTCTGGCCGCTGTTTTCCCTTTCCGCGTTTATTTCTGACTGTTGCTTTTGCAGCCTTCATGTTTGTGCAACCAATAACCGGGATTTTTCAGAAATGAGATGTTCATCAAAAGGACAAGGAAAAGAACGAGCAGGTTAATGGAAGAGCTGTAATTTGGCAATGAAGTCATATTCAGCGTATTCCTTAACCACACACAGAATGACTTTTCTTTCGTGAATGTTCTATGAGACATATAAGTGTAATGAATGCTCTTTCCATGTATTTAAGGGAGCACTGGTCCCAATGTGCCCAATTAGAAAGTCCTGTTCTTTCGGAACGAAACAACTTTTATATTTGTTAATTTTTAAAATTATTTACTATTATTTTGGTGTGAAAGAATGATTAGTGTTTAACGCCCGTTTTTGCAACAGAGGCACCACAGGCGATGGACACTGGTGATACATGAGATGAAATGATATAATGGGAAAGTATTTATTTTCGAGGAAGGAAACGTTCCAGGCCTAAGTTTAGGGTACCTCCTCGGCATTTGCCATTTATGGCCATTTATGAGGACTGAGGAAAACCTGGAAAAAACCTCAGTCAGGGAGGACGGTCCTGGCCGGATTCGAACTCCAGACCTCCCGCTCACGAGTCCGCGATTTAACGACCTCGGCCACCCGTGGCGGTTTATTTTGGTGTGCCAAGTATTACATTAGTATATGTATTACATTAATTCAAGCTGGAATATGGAGCATATTTTAAAAGGGTACAATCCAAGCGCAAAAAGTCAATATGAAGGCGTTCTTCACTGAAGACTATGCGGTTTTAAAGTAAGTCACTAATGTTTGTTGTATGTGTTAATGGCAATCATATATGAAACTCTTAAGATGAAAGGAAAAAAAGCAAAGGAAAAGAATGAATGCTAACACAAGGGTCCTTCGTGCAACAGGAAAAATAAAAAAGGGTACCAGAACCTGTAGTAATTACTGAGGGGGTTTTCTTACTGGTGCTAATTATAAAAGATGCGGATTACCGTTTGTGCACAAAATATCTTTATACATAAACATAAGTTAAGTGTATATATATATATATATATATATATATATAAATACAGTTTTATTTTCAACATAATCTCTCTTTACTGCAAAGCGTTCCTCACATCTCTGGGTTAACATTTCAATCCCCCTAAAATAATCAGCACCTTTGTCTGCAAAATGCTGGAAAACAGCGCCTTTCAACTCATTATCTTTGGTGATTCTTCTCCCTCGATGATCCGATTTCAGTTTTGAAAACAGGTAATACTCAATGGCGCAAGATCTGGGCTGCACAGTGCGTGACACAGCTCCCGGAAGCTCCTACATGTATACATATAAGTCTTGGCAACATCAGCTGCGTGGGCTAGTGCGTTGTCGTGCAGCAGACGAGCTCCTTGACTCAGCACTCCAAACCTCTTTTCCTTGATGACACTGCGCAGTTGTGCACTGGTTCACCATAGTGTTTCAGTCAACATTGTGTTCCTTTCTTTGAAGTCTATCATTAGCATTCCTCTGCAAACCCATGATCTTCCTCGTGGACTGTGTGATCTTGGCTTTCCTAAGGGGTGCTTCACCCTTCTTTTGCCATTCCATTTTGAAAGAGGGTCATAATAGAGGACCGTAGTTTCATCTCCTGTAAAGATGGATTCCAATACTGACCTCTCGTTTGCATGGCAAAGGTTCAAAATTTTTCTGATAACATTCCACACGCACTTGCATTTGAACACTTGAAAGAATTCGGGGCGCCCATCTTGCATATGCAAATTTTGATGAAGGATGCAAAGTACAACTACTTAGAAAGCCCCAGACATGTAGCTCTTTCTTTTGTCTGTCTCTCAAAACTTCTTCCTCGACAAGAGATATGCTTTCTTTTGTCAACACATCCACCGGCCTACCATCAGGTGGGTCATCTTCAAAAATCTTTCTGCCCAAACGAAATAACTTTGACCAATCCTTCATAGTGTAATGTGAAGGGAAAGCTTCCCTATTCACCGTCTAGGTGATCTTTAACATTACTAAGTGAAACACTTTCTTAGTTAAAAACTTAATCACTACTGTGTATGCAATTTTAACACCATGATGTGTTATGCAACACGTCTGAATTATTTACACTTCTGAAACACGCGAGTGTCATAGCATGAACGTCGCAACAATGAATCATGGGTATGTAGGGCCGGAAACTTATGGACCGCATCCCGTTTGTGACTATCAGAACTATCAGAAAAATAACTATTTTCAGCACAAAGCTATATTATTTAATGGATCAAAAGTCATTAGAATAGCAGAATTTAAATTAAATAAAATTAGAATAATAGCAGCGTTTAAAGAATAAGCGACCGATGAGGCCATATGTACCTATAGTTAGTGATGATCTTATTGTGGACTATTTCATGAATTGCATACAAGGAGACATAGGCTGTATGTGCCCTTGCGAAGACATTATGTAAAGTACAGAACCTGCGTTCCCTGGTAGTTAATTCACGGAAAAAGGGTTAAAAAAAAGCCCATTATTCTCTCGCCGCTAATGGCTCACCACACTTCTATCTCCACCTGTGGTGACTCAGTAGTAAAAACGGGCGTTAAACACTACTCAAAAAAAAAAAAAAAAAAAAAAAAAACCACTTCTATCTTTTGATCATGCAGGGATTCCTCATGAAGCAGGTTAAGTTTTTCTGAACTCCAGTATCAGTTGTTTTGTAAATTAACATACCCACATAGGTGGAACTAAGATTCGTCCGTGAAGAAATTAGAGTCAATTTCTCCGTCATGCAAACTATTCAAAACCACACATAAAATCTACTCCTGTATGCAGGGTCACCCGGTTTAAATTGCTACACTACAGTCATTTTATAGGGTTTTAACCTTTGCAGCCGCTCGAACAGAGAAATTCGGGTTTGTCGAGAATGTGATTTATAAGGGAATTTTCCAGGTCATGTCCAATGCTATCTAACGTTCCTTCTGTGAGTACTGTACGTGGTTGTGAACACTTTCAATCAAGAATATTTCCTGTTTCACCAAAATCATTTACCAATCTGTGAATCCAACTACGAATTGGAAGTTGAATATCAAGAAATCTCTCTTGAAACAGTCTTCATATTTCACGAGCCGATTCTGTACACACGTACAATCGTAAATAAATACTCTTTGGGGAACAGAATACATGAGTTGATCCATTTTAACGTAATTGATACACTGCATTACGCCGCCTAATGAATACTTAATATACTGTCACAACACGTCCGTAGTTCCTAAAGCCAAACCCGTACTAATCTCCCCCCTGGTTTCCCGGTTGGTTTTCAAGCGTGGGAATAAGACTAGAACTGCAAAGCTCGTTAAACTGCGGCCATCTTCACGTGAAGCGGTCCCGCAAAGGAAAAACCACGCGGTAGTATCAGTCCGTCGCCCTACGAATGGATTTGCTCATAGATTGTGTAGCAAAACACCGCCATTGTAAATAATTCGAAAACCTTTCGTAATAATAGTGTTAAGCATATAGCAGTACATGTTTATCTTCTAAAAATTCGCTTTAAATGTTTTTTGCATTTTCAGTGAATAGTTTTGCTGTTTATTTGTAGAAGCACCCAATGGGTATTTAGTGAAAGGGCTATTTGTAAGTTAGCCACCTCAAAGACTCGAATTCCAGTTTAGTTAACTTGAATGACAAACTTAACTAGTTTTTATTCAAATCTTCATTCTAGGTTCGCGTAAAGCAAAACAATTGTCACAATTATCATTCCATAAGTAATTAGCATGGATGAGTGGTAGAATAACTTAATATCTCGACCAAGGATTACTCAAACTTAAATGTTCTTAACCCGATATTAATTTTGTAGACAATTTTGTAACATGGTTCTACTATCTGAGCGTATCATTCAAACATTGAGCAATGATTAGTAGTAGAAAGTTATTATTGCAGCATTTTCCTGCAACGAGGATCGCATGACTCACTCTCTTCCCAGAAAAACAGACGTCATTTCACACCTCAGAGAAACTTCAACGGTGTTTATCCCAATGCTTACATTTTGTTGAGGTAGCCAGAAATATGACATGCATAATGAGTTGTTTTCTAGAAATATCACGTAGTAAGGGAAACATTTCGAAACCACTGTTAATCAACACAGGTGGCAGAGGTCATTAAGGCACGGACTCGTGAGCGGGAAGTCTGGGGTTCGAATCCCGCCAGGACCGTCCTCCCTGATTGTTTTTTTCTTCTTTTTTTTCCCCCAGGTTTTCCTCAGTCCTCATAAATGGCAAATGCCGGGGAGGTACCCTAAACTTAGGCCTGGAACGTTTCCTTCCTTAAAAAATCCTTTCCTTATATATCATTTCATCTCATGTATCATCAGTGTCCACCGCCTGTGGTGCCTCTGTAGCAAAAACGGGCGTTAAACATTATTAAAAGAAAGAAAGAAAGAAAGAAAGAAACCACTGTTAAGATTTGTGTAAGGTAGAAGAAAAATGCAAACTACTAACAGACACGAACAAATTATGAATGAATTAATGAATGCTTTGTTAATTCCTAAGTAAATTACAAAGTAATGAATATCTTCAAATACTGCCCATGGCCATTATCTCTAGCCCAAGTCTATATATCAAATGATAGAAGAGGATAACAGAAACAAAGAACTTAATCTATTTTAACAATCTTAAATTATAAATCTATTATCTACATAAATTACAACTCTTAAGTGCCCGGTTCATGAGTAGTTACCTACTGGAATCCAAAGAACTGGATATTCCAACTTTCAAGTATACAACCATAAGGTTGATGCCGGTATCCTATTTAACTTCTGCTCGTACATGTGACTCTTTTCGACAGCTCACATGCACTTTAACTTCATTTTCCAAAGAAACTTACCACGATTCTTTTATTTATTTACCCCTTTGTAATCAAACAGTACATGTATTTCGTCCTCCCGCTATCCTCAAATACGATATAGGTATATCATGCGGAACCATTTCCTTACTGCTCCTCAAACCCACACTCCTAAAAGAAAACCGCCACGAGTGGCCGAGGTCGTGGTCGTTAAGGCACGGACTCGTGAGCGGGAGGTTTGGGTTCGAATACCGCCAGGACTGTCCTCCCTGACTGAGTTTTTCCAGGTTTTCCTCAGTTCTCATAAATGGCAAATGCCGAGGAGGTATCCTAAACTTAGGCCTGGAACGATTCCTTCCTTAAAAAATAAATCCTTTCCCAATATATCATTTCATCTCATGTATCATCAGTGTCCATCACCTGTGGTGCCTCTGTAGCAAAAACGGGCGTTAAACAATATTCAGTCATTCATTCATTCCTAAAAGAAACCAGACAATACTTTCTCGTTAGTGTTTATCTCACACTCTAGTATACATTTCTGTTTCAAAATCAGGTTTTTATTCTGTATAAATTTTAATGATCTTTTCTAAAGTAAAAACCCAAAAATATACCAAATTAAAACAAAATATGATAAAATGAAGGCAACAAGAAGGTTATTTATAATATGGAAGGTAAACAAAGCATATTTCAAACAGTCCAAAATGTAATACAACTTGTTTCTAGCAGTTGAAATAATTTATTTTAAATTAAAAATACAGGACATTTAAAGCAGCTGCCATCAACTTCTTTAACGCGCGGAAAAGGTAACAAACTTGAAAAAATAAATGATTTAAGTCCACCAGGCTCTTGTTTGGCAAAGTATTTGCTTGTTATCGAAAGACTCAGGTTTCGATTCGGCTGGTTTTAAATGAAACAGGGACTTCTTTACCCATTCAGTCGAGCGGGCTAGCTCAGGCGGTAACGGGAGATCCTGAGTTCAAATCCCCTGGAGTAGGCCAACCTGACCTTGGTTTTTTCTTGCTTTCCCCTGGTCGCTTAGGCGAATTCTGGGATGGATATTTGCTTTCCACGAATTTTCTTCTCTACCAGTTCATATCACACCATTGCGTTGGTTCTGTTACGGAGTCGAAAGTGCCAGAGTGAGATGGGTTGACGCGGTGTGACTGTGGGACTTGCCTCGAAATGGTATAGAGGCGAGTCTTCTGCGCGGCTCGACTTTGGGGGAGGGGCCTCCACCGAAGTCAGGGTTTTTATTAGGAAACATGTTAGGGAGCCCATATACGTACGTGCCTCACGGCTTATGCAGCCTGGGCACCCGGTGTCTGCTTCACCTCATCGTTCCTATAGAGATGCTCTAATTGGGGGCATAGTCACAAACGGCCAGCCGCTGAACAATACTGAAGTACCAAAGTATCTCCTCCACCCACTAACAATGCAATCAAACCTGCACAATTCGGACAGCTAAATTCAGACAGTGTTAAATTTGCTTACCCCACCCTATATGCAAACAGATATATTACTAGGCGTGCATAAACATAAAGTATGAATTTGAACATGTACTTGGTTGGCAATTTCACAGCACATCCAAGTTCTTCTCCTCCACTGCCAGATTTTCAAATTAAATAAAATGCTGTGCTTGTGTTTATGAAAAAAAAGTAAACGAAATGAGGATTAAACAAACGCTAGGTAAATAACAAAGAGGCAATGATGATGATGTTAACTGCATTAGTTTCATTTAGTACTTGCTTGGTTCAGGCTTAGTCCATTTAGTATATCATTTCAAAGTAGCTTAGTCATTAAGACACTGTGTGTCGACACAATAAAAAGTGAAACTTGAAGTTGAAGTTTCGATACTGCAATCTTTAACATTGAAACAACTAAACAAATAATTAAATATACATTGCCTTGGAAGCAGTTACATGAATCTGTAAATGCTTTGCAATTCTTTTCGACTATTGCGCACTCTTTCACCCCCCCCCCACAAAAATCCCCAGATTCTACGTGTCGATAGGATAACTTCAGGGACGCAAGTACACACTGTATTTACAACGCTCATGCAGCGACTGCATACAGCAGTGGGCGCTTCGCCTGTAAACGCAATGGTCACAATGCTAAAAATCTGGAAAGATAATATCACGGTGCAGTAGCGTTATCCGAGCGGTTTAAAAGGCATTGCTCTTCTGCGCAAGCACCTGGGTTCAAATCCATATAACATCATTGTTTTATTTATTTTTATGGTTTTATAAGTGCATATGTAGAACATCATGTTGCTTTAATATCGCATTATATTTTAACATATCATTTGAGTTTTATGGCATCATCTATGCACACACAAAGGCATAAACACAAATTAACTCATTCTTTGCAAATGAATAAACAAACACATCAACATAAACCGTTATCTTCTAAAGTGAAAACACAGACAAATAAAGAACAATTAATATCGTGTAGAAGCCTCAGCATGTATGACTGTCTTCAATCTGCGGGATACAGATAATCAGATTTCTACTGTAATGTGGATGAAAGGCTACAACATCCCAGGCTTCTTGAATTTGTGCCCATAGGCCATCTTTTGACCTTCTTGCATGTGCAGGGAATGCGTGTGGAGCACATGCATTTAGATATAACAAATGCTGAAGGAATTACAACATTCATTACAATACTGTCGCAACCCCTTTGAATATGGGGGAATAACTCTATTATCCAACTCAATCTTTTTTCATTAACTCTTAATAGAGAGGATGAGGAAATAAAATAAATGTAACGAACTGATAGTTGTGTACTAACAATGCAGCCATATAATTGCGTTACTGAAGATACAAAGTATAAGAATAAGCATTTACCAATTAGACGCCGTAGCAATCAATGGCTAGGAAGTCGCACGTTATTACTCACTTACTTCTCAGAGGCAACTGCATAGTTAGTGGAAAGAAGTTTTTATAACTGTGCAGGCGCAGAGCCAGCTCCCCCAATTCTCATCCCTGCGAAACATTTGCAGAACTCGTTCGTAATTGTTGTATATATGAAAGTTTTTAACTTATGACTGTTACAATTATGATGTGTCTAATTATTTATTCCCGACTCAATTATTAAACCCCATTCTTGATTATGAAGCCCCCTTATGCCACATATATAATGTTAACTTTAAAGCTTGCTGTGCTTGGAAACAACATTACGTAACTAATTTGTTATAATATGTTACAAAAGTTTATTAAAAACAATAGTGATTCGGACCGGGAGACGAATCTGCGCTCTTAACCACGGTATCACTGTACACTCTGCCACAGAGCTAACGGAACACATACACCGGTCAGTTTCTTTGGCGCATGTCATTTAATTCAATTGCTGCAGTAGCTACATGGCATCACTGTGTGAACCGCCCGCTGTCTCGAGTAGACTTACAAGAATTTTGCGTTCAACAGTTGACTCATTTTATTTTGTCACCAGGGGTACATCCCTGAGAGACGAGAACCATCATGTGACCACTGACATTTGGGGACACATACACATAGATAAATGAGAAAAAACCTGCCTTCCTTCCAACGCACGTATTTCGGCATTTAAGTAAATAACATTAGCTATATGTTATACACTGTTTTGCACTCATTTATATCGTTATCTTATATTATGGGTGCATACATAAAAGTTGCCTTCTAAACCCAAGATCGCGGGCTCAAACCCGGCCAGGACCGATGGATTTTTTTGGGCGTAAAAATCCTAAGTATGGCTTCCTTCTGAAGGAAGTAAAACCGTGGGTCCCGTGTCGTACATTTACGGCACGAAAAAGAACCTCAAGCCTGAAAAAAAAAAAAAAAAAGGCCTCTGAGCAAAATTTGTCCGCCGTTTCACGCCTTGAATAGAATGGGACGCTGATGGCCTGAGACGTTAACAAACGTCTATAAATAAACCAAATCAATAAGAACATAAAACAACTGCTGGAGTATTATAAACATGTCATTTCTTGAATTAATGAGCTTATATTCAGATTCCAATAGGCACAAATTGCTGATTGGGGTTTTAGTCCGGAGTTGTTCTTCACAGTGAAAAACTAACGAATTCTGGGTAACCTAAGGTAACGACAATTTTTCGGCTAATTTGAGTCATAAATATTCATTTCCACCATGAGACAGTAAGTGCTGCTTTTGGCATAGACATGTAATTAAAGTAGAACTAGAGCATATTCTTTATTGAAAAGCATAAAATATCTTCGTCCACTTTAATTTCTTACCATCAAAACTTTATTTTATTCACATTCAAAGGAAGAGAACAAAGGACTCAGGTGGTAATATCTAAACGCGTTTTGTGTCCATATATTCCGATATGTTTAAAATAATTATTAGTATCATTATTAATGCCCAGCGTTTGTAGGCAGCCTCTCTTGATGTGGACCTACATTATTTTAATATAAATTAATAATATATATTTATATTTTTCATCCATGTTTATATTGATAATGTCAATAAAATGAAGATATAGAACTGGATAGTTTAATACAGGGACAAATGGGAACAGAAAAATGTATATAGATAGAGCATAGTTAAAAAAAGTTAAAGGTGCAAGAGACAAGTAAAACCTATGCGCCGTTATAAATTGTCAGTTAAGTTTTAAACAATAAGCTGCAGTGTAGGAACACCCCAAGGGGGGAAGGGAGAAAATATAGAGAAGAAAAAGAATATTCAGTTGATAACCCTCGATCAGTGGATAGAACATTATGAGAATTTACTGAATGAAGAAAGTTCTGAACTTAAATAAGATGACAGAAGATCATTCATACAGATATGGGCTGAAAATTGTCAGAAGATGTGAAGTGCTTTCTATCAATAGGGAAGAACGGTAACGCGGCTGGTCCGGGAGACATTCATTTGGAAACGTTAAAATATGGAGCACGTAAATTAACAATACTGCTGAAAAAATTACATAGGAAGATTTTAATAACGAGCAATTTTTGTATAATGAAAACTTTACCAGTATAATTAACTTTTGTTAGAAGAATAATATCATAATTCAGAGAAACATGGGAACCTTACAATCGAAAATACTATGCATATCATAACTCTATACTTCCACTCCATTTGGAAAAATATAGGCAAAAATGTATAGCGAATGGACTGGTTTTCATTTATGTAGCAAAAGTGTATGATAATATGTCTCGTAAACTATTATTGCAAATTTAAAAGAATCGTCAATTAGAGAAGAAACAATTGCAATATTCAAAGAACAGGTATCAAAATAAAGTTGGAAGCCTATATTACCACAAAATGGGGACTAAACACTAATTTTAAGAAACACATAACCTTGAAGATGTAAGAAGACAAATAGCTTGAAATGAAACAAGAAGAACAGTCAATAAATGTGAATGTGTAGAATCCATTTTAGAACTTGGTGAAGAAGCTTATCTGAAATCGAAAAACGAATAAACGATGGAAGAAAAATAACTGGCTTGTGAAACGCAATTCTCTGGAGTAAGAATCTTTGTAAACAAAACAAAACAAAACAAAAACACTAATCTATAAATCATTCATACAAAGTGTTTGATACAGGCAGCAGAAACTTGGATTATATAGACACTGTTAAAATAAATTACTGACTACGGGAATGAACTTTGGCGAAGAGGATGAAGAAAATCAAGAATAGAGAAAATATTACATAAAAGAATTAGAAAAATGATGAAAGGTGAAGAAAATATTATTGAAGTAATTGAAGTTGTTTGGACAAGTAAAAAGGATGGAGAAAAATGAATTCGAAAGATGATCTTGGAGTAAAATTCAGAAGGCAGGAAAAGAAGGGACAACGAGAACAATAGATGAATATTGTCGGGAGGAGTATGAAAGGAGGGAATTTAACAGAAGAAGATGCTGAAAACAAAAATTTGTGAAGGAGTCAAATTACTTTGGGTTGCAGGAAAACTATTATATTATAGAAAATTCTTTTAAAAATACATTAATGTGGATAAATGCAGGTGGTTTTGCATTGCATGGTTGTGCTCCTAGAAAGCACTCCTCCTCTAATTAATTTGATATTAAATTAAAGTGGAAATATAAATATAATACAAAAACCTATTGTAATGTAAAACAAGTTCCTGTGGACAAGAAGTATATCTCACCACTGATGGTTATTTTCTCCTCTACTGTCTTTCGCTTTCATTCATATTAATGAAGGGGTTGCAAATATATTCACTGTCTTATCCGTGAACCGTTAGATAACCGTTCTATCTCTCCTTACTGACCATGGGGACAGCCAAGAGGAAGGGAAAGAAAAATAACGGGGGCAACTGTATTAAAATATATACACTTTCCAGACAAGAAATGTAACCCAAAAAACTTCGTACTTTTTAGGCTATCTGCATTATTATTACTATAACGTTCAATTTGATTTAATGTTCATTTTGCTCGACAACATGTTGTATTACTGATTTGTTTAACTCCATTAACAGGATACACCAGCCTTACTGCTATAAGAATAGCACTTAATCTAAGGTTTCCGCTTTTATTTCACGAATTTGTTCATTTTCCAATAGGAAACATTTTTGCTTTATAATATTAAAAAAATTGACTTTGAATTCCAATCTACAAGGCGGTTTTAAAACTAACCGCTGTTGTTCTGTAGCACTTGTAGTAGCGAACGGAGCGCCAGATTCAGTAAGCTTCTTTCAGTTTTGCTGGGGAGAGTGGCATTTGTTCATTATAACCTCACAAAAGGAATGCTGCAATAGAAAATTCCGTCAAATGCAAGATGCTGGTGCGATTAGATTTCTTTATGCAATACATCTGTCAGCAACAGAATTTCATCTTGAACGGTGTGCTGTATACGCTCCAAACATTATGTGTGAAGGTGTTAGGCGTCAGTGGATGCGACTTTTTAAAGAAGCAAGAACAAACATTCATGGTAAACCGAGGAGTGATAGAACCTTCTGTAATTAGTTATTAACTTATCAAGAAAATTGACGCAAAGTTCGTGAGAGCCGTGATTCAGGATTTCGGATCTTTCTGAACAATTTCCGCAAATTTATCGAACAGTTTTGTATGAGGTGGTGATAAAAAATTTGGGCTACCGGACGTTTTGTGCTTAGTGGTTACCAAACATTCTAACGGAGATCCAGAAATACAAACGAATGGGCTAAATTTTTTTTTGACGGTACAATAGGATTTTTTTTTTAAATAACATTATAGAGAACAGGCGACTTCTTGCTTGCCATATTCATTGAACGTGATACGACAATCACTCCTGAAGTTTACTGTGAGATTTCGAAAAACTGAGAACAGCCATCCAGAACAAACGTCTTGGTCTGCTGATTTCTGACTTGCATGACTTGCATGACAACTCTCGCCTAACACTAAACCTTAGAGTCAATTAAAATGGGACGTTTTAGATCATCCCCCTTACAGCCCCGACTTTGCTCCATCTGATTTCCATCTGTTCACTCACATGAAAATGTGGCTTGGGGTACTTTGATGACGATGAAGATCTTCAAAATGCTGTGACAAGGCTATGCCGAGTTTTATGCAAAAAGAATTTCCAAATTGGTGAAAAGCTATGACAAGTACTTGAATTTAAATGATGACTATGTTAAAAATAGTGGAAATCTGTAGTTTTCGCATGTACGTAATAAACTGTTCATACATATGCGGGTTTTTAATTTATAGCCAATCGGCGTCTAGTTTTCGAACAGCCCTCGTGTTTGTTTATCCGCAATAATTGCCAAGCTTATTAACATCATAAAATGTTTTAATGAATGTTGAAAGGATAAATCTTGATTACTAGGTAGCGGGACTGAGAGAGGTTCACCTGTTAGTGACTTGGTGTGAATCACCTGCCCTAGATGTCCATTGCTAAATCTAGAGGACCGCAGTTTGCGTGTATACTAAATTCAGCCAATGTTCAGAACATTAATTTAGATTGCACGTTACAATAATAAAATTACGATAGAAAAAAATACAATACACTGTTTACGTGAAGGTTTTGGCTTACAGTCTTGTCTTGAATATCGGTGTAACTGAATACAGTTGTCCAATGTTGTTTCTCTTCTCTCTCTTGTTGTCCCCGTGGTCAATAAGGAGACGCAGCAAAGTTTTATATAAAGGAGTTGAGGGATAAGAAAGTGACCCTTCATTAATGTGAATAAAAGCGAAAAGCAGTAGAACAGTCATGGTCTGAAATTAATTATCGTTGGTGTCACATACAAGGTTTTTTTTGGTATACAGATCAGGTATATTTTCGTATTTAAATAGTTTCAATTCTGAGTGACTTGATGGATTACCTCCAGAGAGTGCCCCTCAAATTATTTATTATTTTACTGGTTTGTATAATGTGTTTGTTTATTTTGGTGTGTGCGTTTAATGTGTGTGGTGAAAAAGAGCTGTAAGTCTGTGGGCACCTGGCTGTTAATTTATCAAGAATAAAAAAAATCCTAAAACATCCACTCAGGTTCTTTTAGCGCTTGCATTCTGTCATTTTTGTGTATGCTGAATTTAAATAATTTAGAACATTTAAACTATCGAAAGAGGGAAGTAATAATCATAGCTAGCAGAAAACGAATACTCATAATTTATTATCGGGGGTTTAACATATCTGCCCCATTTTGATGGAATCACGTTATTTATCCAAATAATCGTGTAAGGAGTAGGTTTAAAATGGGGTTTTAGTGTGCCTTATAGGATTGCTACTCATAAATATTTTCGTATATTGACCACGTATGTTTATTTACGGACATTTTTTAACATCTCAGTTCTCAGGTCATCAGCGCCCCCTTCAATTCAGGTCGTGAAACTGCCGATAAATTGTGCTTAGAGGTCTCTTCCTTCAGGCTTGAGGTTATTTTACGTGCCGTAAATTTAGGATATGGGACCGTCTCTTTACTTTCCTTCTGAAGGAAGTCATGTTACCCTGGCCGGGATTCAACCCGCGTTCTTGGGTCTATGAGGCAAGTATGGGTACCACCAGTGCCTAAATTGACGAGCCGTTGATGTGCCGAACTTTATATTCTAGTCAGTTGGAAAAAAATAAAATGAAGGAAGTGCATATTTAGGGTCGCTCTCCCAGACCTATAAAACATGACATCTCAGAGTTGCGCTTGTCCTCTCCTGCCACTCATGTTCTCTATGAGATTTAGGTTTAGGAATCTTGCGGACAACTCCAGGATTAAGATTTTACGGCGTTCTTTCATCCATGCACTGGATACTGTTATTATCCTGAACGAAATCGATGATGAGCATTTCCTGAGCAGGATATATTGCACGCTCGCTTGGTAGCATGCATATCTCCAGAATTTCGATGCGTTCCTCGGAGTTGATATTCCACTAACTGTCTGTCCCACACCCAATCCCAGAAGGCCACTCTTAGTCATAGCAACAACGTGCTTAGGGATGTATTATTAGCGCCACAGGACTGTGTTCTTCAGGCAGATATTCTAGAGCGAAAGCGATACGCTGCAGTTAGAATATAGGTCGGCGAGCATGAAGATTCCTTTGAACCGTGAGATAGCATACTGCGAGGTTTTGGTTCCGCCTCAACGTATTTGCTGGTAATATTGGTTTTGGTTTATTTGACTCTAAAAATATATCGCTCTACTCCCCGTTTATCTTCTGGGGAATATTGGACTTAAGTCTTCAGCTCTTCTTCTCACTCTTCTTGGCATCGCCCAATACAATGTCTCGGCGAGCTATGTCAGAAACTGAGCGGCTACACTCCCACGTATCCAGTAGTGTACGACGTGATAATACAGAAGTTTTAGCAATCTCAGTTCTTGCACACTTCTAGCTAGCCAAAAACCCCGCCTATCTTATTGGATACACTAATAAGCAAGGCCGAATATCATACATTTCGTACGGAAAACAGAAACATCCATTCTTCCTGCCCTCTGTTTCAATGTCAAGTCAAATCAGCAAAGGCAGCGCAGGATGAAAACACGATTTTGCCTCAACGGAATAAATTAAATAAAGCACATGATATGGTAAATAATGAAAAGTGTTATATTATACTATATTTCATTAATCATTTTCTAGGTACATGCAGCAAAGCACTTCTTTTACATAATTAATTTTTGTTGTATTCATTATTCATTTTGTTCAATATTCTGCCGTATGTCAACGAGAGCAATTTCATTAACCATTAAATACCTGAAACAAAATGTCCGTTATAAAGCTTTTCTTCTTCATCTTGGTATATTTATTAATATCGAATTGCTTTCTAGGAGCACAACCATTTATACGAAACTTATTTCCGTTTATCCAAACTCGTATAATTTGTATAATATTTTCTACAATAAAGTACAACCCAAAGTAATATTACTCCTTCAGAAATTCCTATCTTCAGCATCTTCTTCTGTAAGTTCCTTTCTGATCGATCATACCTCTCTGACACCACCCATCTATTGTTCTTGTGGTTGTCCTCTGCTCCTCCTGCCTTCGGCATTACACTCCAATATCATATTTGGAATTTTTTTCTTTCTCCATCTTTTTCACGTATTTTTTCTTCATTTACTTCAATGTTTTTTAACCTTTGAACATTATCCATGTAATCCAAGATTCTGCTCCCTGTATCACAACTCTTTGGATTTTTTTTTTTAACTTCAGAGAATTACGTCAGTTTAACACACCAGTTATATTTCTTCTATAATTTATTTATTAAGTTTTTATTTCAGATGAGTTTCTTTCATCAGATTCTAAAATGAGCCCTACATATTCAAATCTATTTACCGTTTTAAATTCTTCTTGTTCCATTGCCATTTCATATCTTCAAGGTTATATATTTCTTAAATAATATTTAATCCCCGTTTTTTTATATTCTTCAACTTCTCAAAAATGAAGTATGTTAAATATCTCGGTTATTATGACTTGATCATCCGCGAGATTTACGTGATATAAGGAGTATAGTGGATTCATTGGAACTCACATAACATTGCTCTATCTGGACCATTTTCTTAGGCATACAGCAATCTTTATTTTTAATGAGTAGCGGTGACATGCGATACCCTTGAAACAAACCCTTTTGTGGTAATATAGAAGGTTTTCCACTTTATTTTGATACCTGTTCTTTGAATATACTGATCTTAAAATTACAATTGTTTCTTCTCTAATTGATGAATCTTTTAAATTTGCAATAATAGTTTCCGAGACATATTATCATACACTTTTGCTACATAAATGAAAACCATCCATTCGTTATACATTTTCCCTACATTTTTTCAAAAGGAATGGAAGTATAGAGTTGTGATATGCATAGTATTTTCAGACTATAAGGTTTCCATGTTCCTCTCAGTTAAGATATTATTCTTTTAAACGAACGTTTATTATTAATCTGATAAAAGTTTAATTATGGGACTCATTACATACAAAGTCCTCGGTGGTTATTACAACATTTTCTATCTGCGTTTTTGCATAATGAACTGATATATCCTAACTGTATATTTTCTCCTAGCAAAATTATCCTATACCATTTTGGCGGCAATATTAATTTCAGTGCTCCATATTTTAACATTTCCAAACGAATGCCTCCCGGACCAGTCTTCCATATTGACAGAAAGTACCTCATATCTTCTTCTTACACTTCCAAGTCCATACCTCTATGGCGAAACCATTGTTATCTTTTTATTTTCAGATATTTCTTCATTCAATAACCTCTCATAATGTTTCAGCCACTGACTGAGGGTTATCAACTGAATATTCGTTTTTTTTTCCTCATTCCCTGAGAATTTTCCATGCTGCAGCTGACTGTTTAAAATATACCTGATAATTTATAACGACACGTATAATTTTTTCTCACTTTCGCTCCTCTTCCTTCAATATTATGCTTTTTCGATCCATATACATTTTTCTGTTCTCTTCTGCACCTGCATTGATTCACCTTTGATACGCTTGACATTTATCTTCTATGACTGTTCACTATTATTGTTATTATTGATATAAACATGAATTAAAATATAAAATATTAATTTATATTAAAATAATACGACGGTAAGGGCGGCTGCTTACAAACTCTAGGCAGTAATAATGAAGCTAAAAAGTTTGTTTTGAAATCTCGCAACATACAGACACAAACATTAATAGTAAACGCGTTGTACTCTTTCAGTCGATTTTAGTTAAGCAGTTCGCAGTACTCGTCTGAATGTTTCATACGCGGCAACTAAGTTTGTACTCAAAATAGACCTGGCCCATGGTGCCTCTGTAGTGAAAACGGGCGTTAAAACCCATTTTTTTTTCAAAATAGTCCAGTCTATCAATCGCGAAAACACTAGAATTTGGACATAACAAACTACGTAAATATACATATGTCGCATCCTACACTTTCAAATTTCCCTCCCGGTCCTATTGAGCTCCACTAAACGAAATAGCGCAATCATCCAGAGACATTGTTGCCGCTGGAGCATCGGCAACAACCCCGAGGCAGTCCATAATCAATCCAGAAACTACTTCATAAATTGGCTTATCCCCGTGGGGCCAACAACAACAACAACAACTTTTCTCCGAGACAAACCGCTCCAACGTAGCTTAAAATAATCCCCAAAACGGTACTAACTCTTAATTTTCTGATTACAAAATGAAATTTCCTTGCATATGCCACGGCCAGTTCCATATTCGGTGCTCACAGAAGGTTTCAAAAGTCATTTTTATGGAGGTTTCAATGTTGTTCTGTAAAATTCTTGTACTACTTTTATATGAACTCGGGTTCCCCTAAAAGTCCGTGTAAATTCAGCTTAAAACATATATCATTCACAATACGTGTAAAACACCTGCCTATACCATTAGCGCATGCAATAGGAGTAAAAGTACACATTCCTCACAGGGATCGATATGGAATGTGTGCAGTGACTTTAAAACTACAGCTCCACTTCTTGGACTGCAGGGAAATAACAGAAAGCAATGGAACTTTCTTTGTCTTTGAGACAGCCACGATAATGCAAACTGTTTATGAAGAATCATCAACCGAAGTGATCAATATTCACAAGGCAGATGTCAGAAAACATAACTTGGTTACCAGAACGTTCGCGAAGGCTTTAAACAAGACTGGAAGAGCCTTTTGGTGCAATTGATTCCTTACGTTATAAAATCTCAATTAGAACTACAGTAAACTGTAAGAAAAGTTTGCTCACCTTGAAACTCTACCACTTCCCTGTGAACTGAAGATAAGTGTTTGGCTAATAAAAACTGGGAGAACGCTTATGCAAAGTTGTGCCGTCATTAGATTATGTTGTGTACTGGACATACAATACTATCTAAAAATGTTGAATCTTTCTTAAAAATCAAATTGAAGAACTTTGAAGTACAGCGGTAACACCCAGACTACTTCAGTAAAAACATAACTTGATAAACTTCAAGATTTTGTTTTCAATATTTAAAATGCGCCCTTTTACATCAAATTATTTGCAGTGAAGCGACACTTCTCTGCTTGGTGGCGAGTTGTTTCCCATATAACTGGCTTAATATTTGATACTCCGTTATAAAAAACATACACTAAACATACTTTTATAAAACTGTAATTCAAATCTCAGTGCTTTATATTTTAGAATATATTTAATGAATTACATTTAAAATAATATTTCATCTGTCAACCAATTCCTTTGTGTTTATACTTTTCTATTTCATCCTAATGATATTTTAAAAATGGAGTTATAATTATTTTATGGCCATAAAATACATTTTATAATGTACACGAAACCTTCAAATTTCAAACCTCTATAACATAAAAACCATAGGTTTTTTGAAAACCTTATTACGGGCAGTATAATTATACATAACCATAAGTAAAGTGCTTGATTTTAAACGTATTATTGGTAGAATAAATATTATTAAAGGTTGTTTATTAATTTAAGGCATTTTATTTTTATTCCATTTATTAATTTTAATTTAATTTAGTGTTTTATTACTTCTGTTCAATTTTTTTTTTTAAAATTGTTAGGTTTGTATGCATGTGTTTGGGCGCGTGCCATATTAGGAGTTAATGTTATGGACTGTTGATGTTTTCCAGCTTATTGTTTTACCTGAAATTACTTAATTATCATGTAGCTCTGTGACTATGCAGCTATAAAATAAAATTTGAGTCTTCCCTTCCCAGAGGTGGTAACGTCTATAAATGATAAACTAGCAATATATTTTATTCTCAGTTTTCAGGTATGGGCTTAAGCGTGACTTCTTAAGGCAATCTTAAGCTGTCAGTGCTTCAGCTGAGATTTTCACAGACATATTAGTTTCATGCCAACTGTGTGCCACGCGCTGTAAGCACTTCTATTAAATGTTACATGAATTATACTTTTTAATTATTAAAGGTCTAATTCAACACCTTGGATCATATCCTCTTTCTGTTACTCTGAAATCTTTTGTTACACTTATCGAACATCTTATCTGTTCTTTTTCCCAAAATATTTTTCATCCCCCGACATGCTTTCTTTTCCTAAAATCCTTGTTGAATTCCAACGGTCAGTAAGCTTGTCTATACACATTGGCAGTGATGTGTTAAATGGTTGAGGGTTCATTGGTAATAAAGTAGTCTCCGCAGTTAAAAACGGGTTTCAACTAAGGGGAGTTACCAAAGTTCGAATACAACCCAGGCGTGGATTTTTATTTGTTTTTTTTCTCAAGTAAATGTAACGTTAGTAGTCAAAGGTAATATAAATTCAAATTGCAAAGCTTATTTTAATTTTAAGTCATTTATGCTCACAAAAAATGTAATAGGAAATGATGAATATTCTTCAATTAAAAACTAAAAAGAAAATGTAAATTAACATAATACTAGATGATTCTTCGGGGCATGGATGATAAAGGCCTAGACAAAATTAAACAGGAGAATATTTCCTCCCAAGCGTCCTGTTTTTAGTTCTGCACAGCGTATTTCGTCTTCCGCTGTCGTGCAGGCCAATTTAGCTCCGCACTTTTTCCACCCTTGCCTACACATTTATAATAGAATTCAAATCTGGTGAGCGAGTCAATTTTGGTGTCTTGCTTCAGCGAAAACCAATTTTAAACCTGTTGATATGTGTGGGTAGGATGGGGATTGTCGATAGTTTCGCTCAGAGTCAAGCAGACAAGGACTTACTTTCGTAACCTGGTAGAATCAGAAAGCCCCAGAATCTTCTCCATGTTCCCCGTTAGGGGTTATGTGTCGCAGCAGAGATCCATCTGAAAAATGGCCGTAATATCTGTCGTTTCGTCTGGAATTAGTTAAACGAAATTAGAGGCTATTTTTTTCTTTGTTATTACAAATATAAGTTGTTGTTGATTTGGTTTATTTATGGACGCTCTTTAACTCTCAGGTCATCAGCGTTCCATTCTATTCAGGGAGTGAAATTACCGACAAATTTTGCTCAGAGGCCTCTTTTTTCAAGCATGAGGTTCTTTTTCGTGCCGACACGGGACTCACGGCTTTACTTCCCTTCCGAAGGAAGCCATACTTAGGATTTTTATGCCCGAAAAAATCCATCGATCCTGGCCGAGTTTGAACCCGCGATCTTGGATTTAGAGGCAAGTATGGTTACCACTACACCACCAGGACCGACACACAAGAAAGCGGTTCATTATGTGTAGATGTCTTTTTAAAAGCTTGAGTCTCGAGAGATATTCACTTAAGACATCAAGCCCCGCACTGCAAATTTCGTTCTTCTGTTTCGTCATGAACTCAAATCGCAAATGTACTGTTTGCAGTAAATTATTTTTATGTCACACAGCCATGTTTACCACTTGATGATTGGACTGTTTGCAGGACATTGTTAAGATGTTGTCGGATATCTTGTTTTCCTGGAAGTTTAAATGCTAGCTTAGCGCTCGTGTGAGACTTGCAAATACTGCGATGAATTGTTCCACAATTTCTATGCGCTGTCACTCTTTTGTAAGAGTATGTATCCGCCAAAATTGTACAGCAATCTGAACTGTGAGGCAGTGAGAGTAAAAGTTGCTAAAACTATCGACTTTGTATTAATTTATTATCGATATTATTAAGGCTTGGTCATGGCTGAGTGGTTAGACTACTTGTATCCTCAAAGAAGTTTAATACTGTCGTAACGACTTCCACCCAAGACGAACTACTTGATTAAAGCAAAACGACTGCATTTTTTAGCAGCCCAAAGATGCGGTAATCTCTGAAGGTGGTTAAAAACCGCCCGGCGGAAACGTTGCAGGATATCCCTCTTTGTATGCGTCAATTGAGATTTTGTTTTCATGCACTAAAACAAAGCCGCTAGACATGTTTCCCATATTCAGCTTTTAATTTTTGCGAAGAGATTATTTAATGCATGTTTTCTTTGCAACAAGTATGCAGAAATTTGCTGACCTCTGGGAATGCTGTTTAACCAGTGTGTATGGCTATCAGATTCAGAACTAGATAGTGGCAAGCAAGTCATTATCATTGTTTACATAAAACAGTCCGTTATATTTCAAAGAGCTTGTGCTATTATCACAAGTATGAGCGCCTTTCTGTCTTACATTTTTGTAGTGATAGTTATGTTATAGCTAGTTTCACTTATGTGTCGTCGTCATTAAATCAATTAATGAAATGAAACAAAATTTCGCATTTTGACCAATCACAACCCGATGTCGCAGTGAAATTATCGTAAGGTTTTACCAAATCCCTTTACCGCTCAACCGCCACGGGTGGCCGAGGTCGTTAAGGCACGGACTCGTGAGCGGGAGGTCTGCGGTTCGAATCCCGCCAGGACCGTCCTCCCTGACTGGGGTTTTTTCCAGGTTTTCCTCAGTCTTCATAACTGGCAAATGCCGGGGAGGTACCTAAACTTAGGCCTGGAACGCTTCCTTCCTTAAAAAAAAAAAAAAAAAAAAAAAAAAATCCTTTCCCAATTTATCATTTCATCTCATGTATCATCAGTGTCCACCGCCTGTGGTGCCTCAGTAGTAAAAACGGGCGTTAAACACTACTCAAAAAAAAAATTTACCGCTCAAAGTGCATTAGTTTTCTGGTCAGTGTAGCCAAGTTTATATCCCCACTATAGTTCCTGAGCACGCACCACTGACCACTTTTGCTAGCAGGCGATTTTTTTAATGGTGTTTAACGCCCGTTTTTACTACTGTGGCACCACAGGCGGTGAACACTGATGATGCATGAGATGAAATGATAAATTGGAAAAGGATTTTTTAAGGAAGGAAACGTTCCAGGCCTAAGTTTAGGGTACCTCCCCGGCATTTGCCAGTCATGAGGACTGAGAAAAACCTGCAAAAAACCTCAGTCGTGGAGGACAGTCCTGGTGGGATTCGAACCCCAGACCTCCCGCTCACGAGTCCGCGCCTTAACGACCTCGGCCACCCGTGGTGATCTAGCATGCGATGGGAAAATATTATTCGCAACATGACTATAGTCTATACCCATATTTGGCATTACTGACAATTGACATTCGTCTGTTGCAAGATGACATGAGAAGGTTAAGCATTCATAATACAAATATACAATTATTACAATTTTGTAAGCCACGTTTAGAGGAATTATATTTAAATTCTTATTTTATTCGTGAAATAGTCCTAATAAATATCACTTTAAGGTCTTAGCTTTCCAGACCAGACTCACTAAGTTCATGAATTTATCGGCAGTCTCATACCCTCTTATGACATGACTTCTATTTCACTAACATGACGTCATCTTAAAATCGACCAATAGAACGAAACCAAATTTTGAATTTTGACCAATCGCAGTGAAATTATCGGAAAAAAAAAAACCCATCAAATCCGTTTTATAACGCGACGTGCATTTGTCTAATGGTCAGTGTCACCAACTGTATACCTCCACTATATAATTCCTGATCACGCACCACTGACCACTTATCTGTAATTTAACTACCTTAACGTGTATTCGTTCAAGCAATTGTTTTTGCGTATTCAGTCAAACAGTATGAAATCATTTTATAAATTACGTAACAATATCTGCCTAAGAAACTATAAATATTAATAAACAATTTGTTCAAAATGGTAAAATATATTCCTTTTTGTTTTCCTCAATTGGTATTAGTAAATCTAACGATAGCCACAGTAATGGTCGACTTTCATCAATTTCATTCTAACGGTTTCTGAATAGGTATGTATTCATAAATAAGTATAACATTTTTATGCAAATGTTAATAATCCGTGCGCAGATTTCACAAACACACACACACACACACACACACATTACCTTTATTCTTATTCTATTCCTGAAATAGTCCCAAACCGTATGCAGCTTTTCTTTATTAGCATTACTGACAATCGACATTCGTCTCTTGCTAGATGACTTGAAAAGGTTAAGTATTCATAATACATTATTATAATATTGTAAGCCAGGTTTACGGGAATTATAATAAAATTCTTATTTTATTCGTGAAATAGTCCTAATAAATATTACTCAAAGGTCTGAGCTTTTCAAATATACGTCGTTCGTGTTATCGACAATCTCAGACCCTCTTGTGATATTACATATGAAAATAAGTAGCATGGAACTCAGAAACTAAAAGTATTATTTTTTCTACTATATTCATTTGTTTTTCATTCAATTATTATTTAAAATATTTTAAAATACCTTCAAAGGTTTAGTTGTTAAAATATAATTAAAAATCAAAGTTGTTCTTTTGGAACTATCTTGCTGAATACAAATTGTAAAATCTAACAGCTTTTCTGAAGTAATTTAATTCAGGTTTACTAGTGTTTGTTGTTATCAAATCCTCAGAATAATTGATGACAAAATTAATATAACGGTTTGTTTATAATAAAGTTAAAGTCCAACACCTTTTTCTGGAATTATCTTTCCGAATACAACTGACATTAGGTGATAGTTATTTTGAGGTAATTTAACTGAGTTTAACCAGTGTTTGTTGTTAAAATAATTATTCCAAACCCTTCAAGACAACAAACATTCCTTAACCTCAATAAAATTATCTGAAAACTATCAGAACTTGAATTATAGAAGAGAGCTAAAACCTGTAAGGGCGAAGATATGAGGAATGCAAGTTTAATGGTTAGAGGGAGAGTTTGCACAGCGGTAGTTAAGGCCAAAATGTTATATGGAGCGGACATTTGGGATGATATGAGAGTTGGATAAATGTTAATCTGATTCACAAACAATTTGTAAACTGATTCTGGGTCTGCTGAGAGCCTCACGCTCTCCAATGTCCAATGGATTGCAAGGAGAAAATAATGGAAACATTAAAAAAATAAATAAATAAGTAAAAACGGTGGTTTGATTAGCGAAGTTAGAAAGAAAAACATACTGAAACAGCAAGATAGTGTTAATCAAAGTGAGAATTTTTTAAAAAGATAAAAGAGATTTTAGAAAATATTGGCATGGGCATGATAAGGACTAAAAGAGAGAGGATTTTTGGAAAGAAATTTTATTAAATATATTAAAATCTAGAAAATATTTGATAGTTTTATAATAAAACATCTTTGGGTCTATATAGAGATTTAAAAGAATATATGGGGCAGTGAAATCTATTGAATTCTGCAACAAAAGAGCGAGAGAAAATTTTTCTTGGGACAGATCAGATGTTGTTAATCTTAGTGAGAGTAGGAGGACGATTTTAATATAGAAAATGTGCAGCTTGCGTAGAGATTGATAATATTTGGGATAGTATATTAGAATGCCAAGCAATAAAAATTTTGAAGAAGAAATTGTATATGCAGAAATAGGATAATTTACCAGTAGAAGTAGCGGGGAGAACGATTTTGAATATAATATCAAATAATAATTCTAAAAAATGGGAAGTTATTTAGGTTAAATAAGTAAGAAATATGGAGAGGAAAAGTAGCTAAGAATGCTATAGACACATAATACTTTGACACATTAGACACATTAGACACATAATACTTTGATAACTACAGTGTTAGGGATACTGGATCGAATGAGAAAGCCGGGAACATAAAATGAAATAATTTAATTAAGTATAATTTAAATTATTGAAAATTGAATAGAGAAATAAAAGAGAAATTAAAGTACAATAAGATATTCGGTAGCAAACGTCTCATTTCCTGAAATTCAAAACAGACATTTTCAATGGAGATTCAAGAATGGAGATATCACTTTCGGGTTTTGTCTAAGGCATCGTTGGCAATTAATTGTTGTTTATTAAATTTAATATATTAAACATTTATATTTTTATTATTTAAGTGTATATTTTATGGTTGTTTTAACGGATTTCATTCATTAGTACTGCGAAAGAGGACACATATAAACTTGGACATAAAAGAAACCTTTTATCGATCAAAATGAAATATAACAGCTTATGTTGGCTCTCGTGACTGCTTTGTCTACGTCAGCATCGATTCTTGAAGAAAGAAAATAAACAGAAGAAAGTGCGCGCGTTTGCCGTCTTGTGTGCAATCTTCTACATATTTCATTTTAATATTGCAGCCACGTTATTTTGTTCTACTATAATCGTGCTACTTTAAACATAAAGCTTACTTACCGTTTACATAAGAATCGTTGACTTCTTCAATAAGTATATCATTTCAAATGCAAATGCACTTTTACGGAGGCTATTCAAAAAAAGAGTTAAGTCACAACCAGTTATGGAATTTTACATGTAATTGCACATACACAATAATAAAGCTATCATGTCAGCTATGAACTTTTATTTATTTATTTCCGAGACATTCAACGCGGATTTTTAGAGGTGTTTCTAGCATTGTCATACACACTCCACATCGACTGCAGAAGTAGACGGGTACAAAGAGCATTTCCTCTAGCAGAAAACGGGATCATTAAACTGCACATACCATCCACCTTTATCTGTCGGTGGATTCTCACCTTATTCTGCTCTAAAGCAACGTTGAAGGTGATTGCAGGGAATTCCAGTACACAAAATGCTTTCTTTGCTCCGTGGTCACCACTTTCACAATACACCATCTGGTCTTCAACGAATCAAATTTTATTTATCAAATGTAGTATATATAAAAATTTCTGGAAATGTTCGTGTCTCTGTGAAAGGTGCACCAAGAAAAAACCAACATTCTGAAAGTACTGATGAAAAAACTCCAGAGATTTGTTGACTAACTGTGTATTATAAGGAGAACACATGAAATATGAAACTTTGTTGTACTCGTCAATTTCCGATAATGGGGATCATTAGGGAGGAACTGTCAATCAGCGCGGTGAGATGTCTTTTTAATAAAATTAGGGGACAAATTAATTTAGCACGCAGAATCCGAAAAACTGGAAGGCAAAGATTTCAACAATCTTCACAAATATCTCAAGATACTTTTATGTAACTTAAGAAAGTATCTGCATATATATATATATATATATATATATATATATATATACACGTATGCATACAAACAGATTGCGATTGTCTTTCTGTTCTTGTGTCATAGCCGAGAGACAAACTTTGCTGCAACACAATGCATACCAATTGTTCCGTCAAGGCTACAACAATGAGAGCCTAATTACGAGAATGTTTATTTGTGGCTCCACGTTGGCGCCAAAATATGAATGAAGTCGGTCCTGGTGGTGTAGTGGTTACCATACTTGCCTCCTAAACCCAAGATCGCAGGTTCGAATCCGCCAGGACCGATGGATTTTTCGGGCGTAAAAATCCTAAGTATGGCTTCCTTCAGAAGGGAAGTAAAGTCGTGGGTCCCGTGTCGTATATTTACGGCACGAAAAAGAACCTCAAGTCTAAAAGAGAGGCCTCTGAGCAAAATTGGTCGGCCGTTTCACGCCCCGAGTTGAATGGGACGCTGCTGACCTGAGATGTTAAAGAGCGTCCATAAATAAATCAATAGACCATAATAGACCAAAATATGAAACTGTTTAGTAGTCCCCGACTTTGTACACCGGATTGGGCACCAATTTTGATGCGATTAGCTGTCGAGTAGCCTCATGTTTTGATGGCAATTTTGAAGTAGTTTCGTAGATTAATTATTGATCGCTTCAAAGTTGTTGCCTACGCTTCAATGACAATAATTCTTCAGGGTGAATTCTGGTATTTTATTGACTCATACTCAACAGGACTGAGAGAGGATTGCAATGGTGTAAATAAGCACGGGATGCGACATTGTATATATATATATATATATATATATATATATATATATATATGTTGGTACTTTATTATATCCTAAATATTTCGCGTTCTCTGGTGTTTTGTGTACGATAGACTTAGTTACGCCGATTCAAACTTAGCTGCCGCGCGTGAAACTTACAGATGAGTGTCTTTGTGCGTGAAAGTGAAACCTGCTTAACTGATGTATCAGAACTGCTTAACTGATAACTGCTTCTCAGCTGAGTATCAATTTAAAAGCTGCCTAACTGATGTATCAGAATAGCATGCCCGCTTCCGGAGTAGAACTTGTTGTTTGCGTCTGAGAACTGAGAACTGAGTTGCTTCTCACCGCGACTGGAACTTAGATTGCTTGTGTCTCGCCGCATGTAGAACTTCAAACTGCCTACTGAGGAATGAGCAAATGAGTGCCTCAGCGGGCAAACGCTTCCTTATATATTAAATTCAAATCAAGTAATCGTTCGCTTAACGAATGCCAAGAGGCCACAAAGGCACGCACAAGTTTCGTGCCTATCTTTAAAGGTTCAAACGTACATTTTCCATTGGTTGGTTTAAGTGCAACTGCCACGCGTGCCATTAGCTAGTTTTTGAAAATTAAAAAAAAATCGTTAGTATTGGCTAGTTTAAAGGCTAACAGTACAACGCCTGTCGGGGTCAAAGTCCCAAACGGATTTAAAAGTCCATCAATTTATTAACCTTGCAAACGTAATCCTTTTAAAAAAAGAGACTTCACACGCGATCCTCGGGTTTCTTCCTATTGTGTAAAATTTTATTACGTTGTTGCGTTTCCAAGCTACCGTAACCCGAAACAATATCAGGGGCTTTCTCTTTTGTCGACGTACAATCCGCATGTTAGCAATATGACTTATTATACATATATAATATTTACATAACTATCAACAATACATGAAATATTATGATAATTACATTTGCAACATACATATTATATTTATATTTCAATGGGTGGGTCGTAAGGATGTTTTCATCCCACAGAAATGTTATACTTTTTGGCAGTTTGTCGGACAGTCAGGCCTCGATTTTCATGGATGATCAGGATCACATTAATTATGATCGAATGAGCCAGAATTAATGGGCAACGGAAGTCCGGAAAGTGAGTCATATAGACTTACTACTTTTAAACCGCACATACCTCTCATAGCACTGAGTACCGCTTAAACAATTGTTTCCATAAGCCTCTTTCATCGTCCCACGAGTATCGGTGAAGGATTTACGAAGTTTTACACAAAATGCATAATGTTAATGCGCTGCTCGTGATAACCCTGCATCTCAAAGCATTCACAAAACTGTTGCAAAGAAAGTACCGTGGAACTCAACTGAAATAAGATAAAGTTGAGCGGAGGTCAGAGTTAATTAGTGCTACCACCGCTGTTTGCTACGACACTTCTTCGATTCAGTATTTTGAAATATGGAATATTTTTGAACAGACCGAGTATTGTTAAATCCTAAACTTCCATTTAGCTAAAGTATTATTGGTTGGTCAGAGCCTGTATCACTAGGCAAGCAAATATTTGGCAATACTCAAAACTTTCCGGTTTCTAACGAAGAAAACTTGCAGACTTTAACAGTGATGTAAACAGCTTGCATCTTCAGAGGCTAGGGTGCGCTCTATTCTCATGTTGTTATTGCTCTATATCTTGATACTTGTAAATCTGTTCAACTTATTAGCTTGCTGTTTATTTTTAATTATTTTTTTTTAAAAATATTTAAAATATTTTCTCAGTTTAAAATTCTTCATTTAATGGACATTTCCAAGTAATTTGAAACTTTGACATCAAAGAACGAAACAAATGATGCTTTAAAAAAAAAAGACATAATCTGTGCTGCATTGGCTCAGGTAACAGGTAACACTCAAGTCCCAGGTTATAATCCTGCAGCTGAGTGACCTGATTGGGGGTTTCCATGGTTTTCCTCAAGTTTATTTTCAGAAACGGCAATTATTATATTAATATTTCTCCGCCAGGCATTCAGCTTTCATTTCTAACATCTATCTCCATTTCAGCTCTAGTATGTACATAATATATATCAACATCTATCTGTGTTTATGGTGTCTCTTAAGCTCCATTAACGTTGAACAGACCGCCTATTCCAGGTGTATATGTAGCTGTCCAGGTGACTGACCCGGGCAATGGCTTGTAAGTTTCAGAAGATGTTAAGTCCTAATACCGCAGGGGAGTAACCGTTAATGAAAAGAAGGAAGCAAGAAAAAGTATGCAGGTAACAAAGCTAAAATTATAAATGTACATCTAAATGAAGTTGGAAGCTTTATATGGCTATCGGCTCGGCAATTTTGCAGCAGTGCGCTATTTGCCTTGCAACCTTTGGCTATCTACATTGCATAGGTCATCGGTTCCTTGCCCGCGAATCCGTGATCCCGTAACATTTAACTCAAAGTTTAAAGTCTTAAATGCGCATCCTATGTATTTTTAGTTATCATTAATTTTCAAAATTTAAAAATATAAACAAATAAATAAATCAATGTTTTTTTTTCAATATTGGCTTATTTATTATAGTGTATCCTTACACAATAGTAATAATCATAATAATATTATATAGCATTTATATAAATGCATAATAGATACCATTTAACAATACTTTATGTTGGCACAACTTTACTCCTTAATTTTAATCCCAAATGAGAGAAATATTGCTGCATTTCACTTTCAAGCCATGATGTATCGGGTTCAATAGAGAAATTTGTATGCAAGACCTTGGTAGCTGGCGTAAAAAAAAAAAAAAAAGGGAAGGGTGAAGAAGAAGAAGAAGAAGAAGACGAAGAAGAAGAAGAAGAAGAAGAAGAAGATTGTAAGTTCTTAAGCAGTTTCTGCCAAGAATGCAAAGAAAAGTCTTCAGATTTCTACAGTCGATTTATCAGCACGGAGAATCAATCCAAGCAATGAACAGTGACCAGAATAAGCCAAAAAAGGTACAGGCTTAGAACAAAACTGTTAAAAACTTATTTGAATGTGTATATTCATTGTAGAAATTTTGATAAGCTCGAAATGCAAAAGTCCCCTCCAAACATGCTAGAGAGATCAGGTATGTCAGGATTTTTTAAAGTATAACTCAGCAGTCAGTCCAAGGTTGGGCGCTTGACACGGTGTGGTTTGCTACGAAATCACTTATCATCAAATGAATATACAAATTAACGACAATCGCTGAAAATGCTAACACAGAGGTTTATATATATGGATGCACTAGCACAGAGGGTAAGTGTAGTAGAAGTATTTGGTTTATTTACGGACACTTTTTAACATCTCAGGTCATCAGCGTCAGATTCAATTCAGCGCTTGAAACGGCCGACAAAGTTTGCTCAGAGGTTTCTTCTTTCAGGCTTGAGGCTCTTATGTACCATAAATCTACAATACGGGATCCACGACTTTACTTCCCTTCCGAAGGAAGCCATACTTGGGATTTTTTTTACGCCCGAAAAAATTCATCGACGATGATCGGGATTGAACCCGCGATCTTGGGTCTACGAGGAAAGTATGGCTACAAATAGACCAAGGGTAAGTGTAAATCACATAATTATACCAATGTAATTTTTATTAGAATATTAGCAGTGTCAGTATCTGTAATTCTAAAGGCTGAAATTTAAGTGAATATACATTATTAGTGTTTCTCGTTTAAAAAGATTAATCAAGTACATACTGCCCGATGCTGCAAAAACGTTTGTACCGTAGTGCCCTATGGATTGCAGAAAAGAGACTTTAAACAGCATTTATTTGCACTTTTCGGTTTAATGGTAAAAACTTCGAACTTGTATATTATTCATTACTATTTTAAATGACCGCTGCCTTCTACATCGTAAAATTATAAAGGCCCTACTGAAAAATGATCATGATAAGCCCCACCTGTTTAAATATACGTGAAATCTATCCAGATTATTTTTCTTCGGACCTAAAGAAAAAATAATTTCATTCTGTAGTAACTTAACTAAAAGGTAGCAAAAATGTTATAGAATAAAAAATAAAATGTGCATTGCGGTCGACTGGATGAAAATATTGACTTGCCCGTGTATACTAAATCTCAAGTTCAACCCATTGCTGGGTATCCAGAAAAGTCGAAGTAAAGAAGATTTTGATTGATTTTATTTATGGACGCTCTTTAACATCTCAGGTCATCAGCGTCCCATTCAGTTCAGGGCGTGAAACGGCCGACAAATTTTGCTCAGAGGCCTCTCTTTCAGGCTTGAGGTTCTTTTTCGTGCCGTAAATGTACGACACGGGACCCACGGCTTTATTTCCCTTCCGAAGGAAGCCATACTTAGCATTTTTACGCCGGAAAAAATCCACCCGAAGTAAAGAAGGAAAAGAAAGTGTCATAAATGAGGAAAATGTCATGATGAAAGTGTAAGTAATTAGGAGATAACTCTGAATGAAAAATTATAATGAGAAAGTGCTTTAAATTCAAAGAAAACTTGCAGACTTAATTTTATGAATCCAAGAAAACATTAGAAGCTCACATAATAATGTTACCCTGGCCCACAGTGGATGTTGTTATATAGTGTGAATGAATGGCTAAACAGTTAAGACAAAACACTTTTGAAGACATAATCATGTACACAAGTGCGTTGAGCTAAAAGGAAACAAAGTTGGAAAATTTGAAGCTATCTACAATTAATAAGTTTTTAATTTTTATGCTAACATTAGGATTTTCTAAGTTAAAATATTAGGTAGTAACAGGTGTATCACAAAATATATTCCATTTGTGACATCAGTGTGAAAGCACCACATAATGAATTTAATGTGTAATTGTAAGTTTAGGAAATGTGTATTAATAATTAGTTACATTTATTTCCTAATGCGCATTTACAGTTACATTTATTAGTAATTATTTTGTACTCATTATAGCTTAATATTAACACACATTAACAATAGCTGGAATTGTTATATAGTGAGGAACATTTTAAACCTTCCATTTGCAAGTCGGTCGCTTCTGCGCGACCCCCTTCCCTTCCACCGTTAGCGCTATCTGACAACTCACGGCGCCACAACACGTCACTCTACCTAGGGTATTACAAACAATAAATAAACGAATATGTACGTATCCCCATCAGGATAATATTAAAACAGAAATTAGGTTCATTAGTGAAGAAGAACTGGCCAGTGGTGGTACATTATTTAGACTGTGTCATACAAAATGGGTAACAGCCTTTTCTGTAAGCATGTAAGACCAGAATTAATATATTTTATTTGTAGTGCCCCAGTTTTAAAAAGTGAAGTGTTCTGGCGCCGTCACTTCGTGATACGACATGCATGTGACAGCGGGGAGGTGGAGGTTGCGCCTTTATACGGTCTACTTGAAATGGAAGGTTTCAAATATGTCTCTCATTGTATTTTTATTAATTTTCTGAAATGATATTTATGTTTAAATTTGTTTGTAATTGCAATTATTAAATTGCGTATATTATCTTTATCATTTTACTATATTTATATCAGATGAACAAAAGGAAACTATTGCCTTAGAAACATTCATCTTTGAGTGTAATGGAATACAGGCAAATCTGCCAAGAACACACCGGCACTTTTAAGTCACTGGTATTTATATTCTAGGTTAGGGGCGATAAGGGTGGCAGAGGTCGCTAAGGCAGTGTGACTCTTGAGCAGATCTACGGTTCAGATCCCACCACAGCCGTCCTTCCTGAATGAAGTTTGTTACAGGCTTCCCGGTATTTGCCATTAATATGGCATGAGGAAACAGCATGAAACTCTTCTTTTCCAAAATTAATTTCCCGATTTATTTCAGCTTATGTATCATCATCACTCACCAGTGTCCACTGTCGATGGCGCCAGAGTAGGAAAACGGGCGTTTAAAACTATTAAATCAAAAAGTAGGGACATTTACCCCCCCCCCCCAAAGTAGGGGAACAAATTGGCACGTGATGAACTACAGCCGGACCACCAATTGAGCCAGGGGATTACATTTGTTTAGGTACTTGGATTACCGAACTCTATGCCTGCTTTCCTTAGCTGGGATTGTACCAGTGCTATTACCTTCAGTATAATGACTCAGCATAATTCCAAAGAGCCCAAATGCATGTGTAGCAACACAAGGCCAAACACTATCTCCTTAACCGTTCCCCATTCTTTTCCTTTTTCCTTTTTCTTGCCCCTCTTGCTCTTTCCTCGTCCCTCCCTAACCAGCAACGTGATTGGTGGGTGAAGTTGCTCCAGAGGCTAATTCATTCCTAT
The DNA here is from genome assembly GCA_030762175.1 of Metallyticus violacea. Classification (NCBI taxonomy): domain Eukaryota; kingdom Metazoa; phylum Arthropoda; class Insecta; order Mantodea; family Metallyticidae; genus Metallyticus; species Metallyticus violacea. The sequence goes on along the minus strand of CM060846.1, from coordinate 264,883,397 downwards.
AAAAGTATTATGCATTTGCCGAACATTAGATCAAGAAGAAACATAGATTGTTTTACGTTTATTATTTTGTCACTTAAAATATTTTAATACAACCTACGGTTAATATATAATAACTATTATAGAGCGAATATGTGCTCTCTAGCTTTCAAGTAGTTTACCTTAATCAGACCGACTAGCAAGGTCATTGTGAGCAACATATTCGGAGTAGGCTATAAGTAGCGCGTGTTTCTGGCGATTGCTACAGTATAGCCGAGCGAGTTGGAAAGATACCAAGTTAGCTCGTGACTTAGACACTTCGCTTTCGCTGCTCGCCGGGTAAACAAGTGAGGTTGGAGTTTGTGCGTAAGTAATTGCTGTTGTATTTTAGTAAAATGTATCGTAAACGTAAGCAGACTCTGATTTCCTTAATTTTAATGATACATGAGTTTTAGTTTATAAATTAGAGTTCTAGGAAAGCGCGTTCATATACATAAATGCTAAATTAAAGTAGTTTTCGCCCCAGAATTAAACTTCAGTGCGTACATTAAATTCGGAGTTCGTACTCCTGTACATGCATGGTAGGTTTCAGAAATATGCTTGCATTCAAAATATATTACTGGTTTGCGAGTTGTGGACATCAAACATGTTTTTGTGCCCTAATTGATAAGCTTGAAAGACACCAACTTTGTAATAAGCATAAAAATCTTTTGTTTCAGAATGCGGGACTTGATTATAATTTGTTTTAGCTAATCCTGAAAGCTGGAAACTTCTTTGGTAGGCACGTACGAAGAATGTAATGCTTTAAAATGATTGATAGTAAGCAATTGTATAGAATATAATTCGCTTAATGATCGGGATTAACATTTTCACTGCAGTACCGTTCTCATGAACTAATACGGCGGGTCACGGAAAGGCGCATCAGCATGCTTGTGCGGTAAAAAAAAAAAACCCGAAACTTGTGTATCTTGGATCATTCGATAGGCAAATGAGAAACATTTTAGTAATAGCTCCGCATTATGCATATTTGTTGAATTTTACACGTTCTTGCATATCTTTCATTATATATTTTATTACATGCGCAACATCCACATTGCCGTTAAAACAACTTGCGTTCGCTCACCATCTAAACTCTATTGAATAATTAAAGCCTTAATTGATAATTTTCTATAATATTTGAAGCCTGTAGTTGGTGACTTTGGTGGTTTTGTTTGTAACACGCAAAAATGCAAGGTATAGGCTTACTTTTGGTGGGCTCTAGAAAGCAGTTAAGCGGTTTCAATTGGGGACATTGTACCATTAGGAAAGTACTCCATTAAGAAATTCGGTATACTCTGGTTTGTTAGCCATAATTCTTTTAAAATATGTAGGGCCTAATCTATCACATTTTACTATTGTCTATTACTTTTTTAAAGCTGGTGAAGTGATTTATTTGCCCTAGCAGCAAGTGTACAGTCTGCACTGTCTTGAACATTTCATTGTTATTTATAAAAATTGTAAGAATGGGGGTTAATGTGATACTTTTCTAAAAGTGTTATTCGGCCACTAGTCTCGGCTTCGCGCAAAGTCATCAGAGCGAACCTTAAAACTTCTGCAGGTAGATAGTGCTACAATAATACAAGCGGTTTCGCAAATTAATGCAAATTAACCGCATTAGCGCAGCATATTGCATACAGGGTTTAAACTTAGCCTAGGAGTTACATTTTTTTTTTTTTTTTTTTTTTTGTTAAGATTCACTTCTTCAGTTCTTGGCTGGTGAGCCATTTGACGCCGTGCCACCAGATACATCCGTGCTCGTCCTACTAATGAGTCTTCTCTTGTGTCGCTCAGAAGTGCTGTCAGTGTAGATGATCAGCCGTTCCTTGCCCTTTTGAGCAGAGGAGGCAGATCGGAGAGTCGACTACGTCGATTCTTTGAAAATGTTTTTGTAGCTGAAGGTGGCCACGACGACTTCGCGGGACAGATTGTTGGGGTTAGAGTTTAATATAATCGGTTCTCATCTTTTACCAATGCTGCTGCTCTCCGAGAGTTCGCAACGACTTTCTTTATACTGTTTGAAATTACATTGCATATAATGGCGTAGGTAGAAGGGCGTGGAGGTTCATTCATTGTGCATCGTTCCTTCGCCAATCTGTCAGCTTCTTCGTTTTCCGCTGATGTCACGGTGGCTAGGGACTTATTGTAAGTGGATCTCGATTAATGCTTGCAGTCTATGTAGTCTTTCTTTACAGTAAATTGTTAAACAGTCTTCTTGTAGCTCTGGGGAGCCCAATACTTGCAGTGCAGAGGTGGAATCAGACAGGAAGATTACCTTTCGTTTGATATTCAAAGAAATCTGTGTATTGGCCGTTTCACTTATGGCTATTTCACTATCAAAATTAGTTCTTATTCTTCCCACAGGAGAAGATTTTAAGCTTCATGCAAATGTTTGTAAAATGAAATATTGGTCCACATTATAAAACTGTTTCAGCTACATGTTTCAATTTAATCTTATCACATTTTACCACTCTTTGAACTTATTGCACTGAATCAAGCATTTCTTTAGGTTAAATGTCGAAAAGCTCATAGCTATATTATCAATCTCGAGCAAGTAGGTATCTGTTAATCATTTGAATCAAAGCTTTCCTAACTTTTATAACTACAAGAGGCATGAAGATGCTGACTTTAAATTGCCTGCACAGTACCAGCAATAAAGCATGCAAGTATCTGCTTTTGCCCATGCTATAATCCTATCTAATGGGAGTTAATTGTCATTGGTAATGCTGAAGGGTGGGTACTATGGGCTGAGATTAATAGATAGTAGCCCAGAGAACAAGAACCAATGTTCTCAGAAAACTGCAACTTGAAAGTATATTGCTTTCCTCTATGTTGTACAGATTTTTGCTGCTTAACCAAAAGTTATTTTTAGAGGTAACTTTCAATATCCTTTATTCAATCTTTACCATTGTTAGGTATATTGCACCTGAAAACTTTAATACTGTAAATAAGTTTTTGTATGAAATTACATATTCCAACTGTTTGCTTTATTTTGCATATTGTATTGGGTAAATCTTTGAATATAGTGCATCCAACTCATTTGGTTTGTTTCCCAGAGATAATGCTTAGGGGTCTACTGATTGTATATGGAGAACCACCGGAGTCGAAATACAAAGTTTTTTCGTTACAAAGTAAGCGCATAAGCACAAAAATTGAAAAACTAAGTATTGAAGGTGGGTGCATGGCTCAATGGACTGGTGCTCTTTTGTGGTTATTTGGTGGCTCCTAAAGGACATGATTGCAGTGAAAAGCTGCAGGTTGCCTTGTTGAATGGTTTGTTGCTGCAGGGGTGATAGCTTGGTAGAGTGATGAAATGATGGCAGTCATTTTTAAATTTATTTCTAACCAAAAGGGAATCTAGAATGTTTTATTGGAATATGACCTCAGTCTACATTGTAGATGCGCTCAGTACATGTGTAAAATGATGCAAATGCATTTGTATGCCTGAATGAATTTCTCCACAGGAAATTGTGAAAATAGTGCATCCAAATAAATTGTACTTATGAAACTGTAGGCAGTGGAGTGGTAATATATTCTACAATTATGTATTCATCTTGCTTTCACTAAACTCCACTTAGTTTTACCTAAGACATGTTTTGGGAGTAATCACTCCCATCTTCAGTTGACAGACTACTAATACACGAAATTTTGACTTGATAACCAAATGCTTCTGTAGCAGTGTCTGGTGGTTGTAGTAGCAACTACATGTCAAGTTCGTCCATAGGAGGAAAATAAAAGTTCATTAAATTTTCTTTATTTTTTATGATTAAAATTTTTCCCAAGCAGATAGTTCCATTGGATTGTGAAGCTGTTTCAGCAGATTAATCTCTGGTTTAATTTCATGAATTTTGGTCCCAAAGTGAGCTGCTACTGATGTTTTATCAACCTGTGTAAACCGAATATTCCTATAGTGTTCTTTTCTCCAAATTTCTCTACGTTTTTCTAATCTATCTCTAGTGAGCTGCTACTGCTGATTTATCAACCTGCGTAAACCAAATATTCCTGTAGTGTTCTTTTCTCCAAATTTCTTAGTTTTTCCAATCTATCTTTGATCACAATCTGCACATTTGATTTCATAAATTCCTGATTTCTGTTCTGTTGGTATGGTGTCTTACTGTGCAACATAATTAATTCTTGACATATTTGTTCTTTAGGGCTAACATTATTCCATGTTCTTTGAAAATCTTCTTAAATTTGTTGTGGTAAGTTGGATGGTATGTGAAGTCTATCAACAACTGAAGATGGGAGTGATTACTCCAGAAATGTCTTAGCTTTATGTAAGTGGAGTTTAGTGTAAGCAAGTTGAACACAATTGTAGTGCATCCAAACTTCCATACTGCGCCTAATTTTTAGCATAGACCTCATTCATATGTTTTCTAAGTTTTGGGTGTGAATTTCATCATTATCCAGGTCTAAAAATTTTGCTCATGAACATTTACATTATGTTCATATATCCCCCCCATCAATGACCAAAATGTTAGCCTATGCTGCCCACCCATCCAAATCAATAGTCCCAGCCATTATGATTTGTCTAAAATGAAATGTATCTAAGTAACTCCTATTGATCTGGCACTTCAACAAGAAAGTATCTTTCTGTGCCGCTTTGAATGTCCCTGAAAACCTGGTTATTCTCCCTCACAAATCACAGTACTTCATGTGGAAAGATTTTGATTCATAAATAAATTTCTACTACTTTGGGCTGGCAATCGTCCAGCCCCCCAAGGATTTATGGATTTTCCTTTAGCCATTGCTTACAAACTTCCCTACAAAAGTTGGCCCAATCAACTGTTGCTGTCAAGAAGTTTTTGCCCAGATTTGCATACACAGTCCTGCTGGGGCAAATCCTTCAGCTAACAATAGATGAACAGTACTATGTTCATAAGGAATAGCTTGCTGCTGGTGAAAGAGCCATCCTCACACTTATTGATGACCTGCAAATTTTGCAATGCCCTGCAAATTTTGCAATGCCACATCAATCCACACAGTGATGAATAAGTAACATTGCAATATGGCAAATCATGCATTTAAATTTATTTCTAATTTTTTTTTCTTGTTGCCAGTGACTCCAAACCCTTCATGGAATCCATTCCCCAATCTGCAGAGCTCCCTAGAACAAGTTAATTAACTGGGCTTCTGTTTTATTTCTGTTCATAATTTGAAGTAAGATTGTTTCCTACCCTGTTTGTAGACTTCCTATGTCTTCCATGGCTATATGTATATAAAAATCTGGTAATTAACGAAATTACAGATTTGCAGCAATTAAAAATAGACAATTTGCAAAATGTCTGCATGATTATGTACCAGTGCATTTAATTACCTTGCACACAAAGGAAAATGTATATTGCACTGACTACTCGCAGACTGAGGCAGATTGACTCCACAAATAGTTCCTTTTGCAGAATTTTGGAACATTTTCCACCTATTTTAAATTTAATGTTAACGAACATATACTCTTAACTCCAGCAGTTTAGCTCATAATCCCACATGATACCCTCGTGCATCATGAACAAAAAGTAAATGATGGGTGCACTATATTAAAAAATTACCTGAATGTGTTTCATAAGCTTTTTATAACACTAAAAGAGCTTGGTATGAAATACATCCTTTGATGGTCATTTCCTTATTTTTGCATACCTTTTTTAGAATGAGTACATGGGTATAGTAAGTCATAATAAATGCAGAAAATTCATATAGTGCTATGAATGTGTTTCATAAGCTTTTTATAACACTAAAAGAGCTTGGTATGAAATACATCCTTTGGTCATTTCCTTATTTTTGCATACCTTTTTTAGAATGAGTACATGGGTAGAGTAAGTCATAATAAATGCAGAAAATTCATATAGTACTAGAACTATCATAAGATGAAAATGAAATTAAATAAATAATAAAAACTGCTATATTAAAATTACCATTTAATGTTTTTTTAGAGATTTTTTTCTTTTTGAGGAATGTAAGTTCATGTTACAAACTATTAGCAATGGTAAAGAACTAACTTCTTAGTACTTTTATGAAAGCCTGATGTTGCAAGTGCAGTGGAAAGCTGCAGCTTGCTATGTACAACAAAACCAAAAATTTTGTCAGACTTAAGTTCTCATGCATTTTACTCTGTCCACATATTCATTCAGCAGTCTTAGCAGTTACTTTACAAAATACCAGGGGGTATCTATTGTAATATATATGTTTATATTTGACTTAAGGTTCAAATTATTATTATTATTATTATTATTATTATTATTATTATTATTATTATTATTATTATTATTATTATTATTATTATTATTATTATTATTATTATTATTAGTGGTGGTGGTAGTAGTAGTAACCAATAGTTCTTTGTCAGGTTATATGAATATACATAGAAAAACTGAATAAAAATTTAAATTAAATTGGTAATAAATAAAATTCTCTCAAAACAGCTTAATTTGCAGGAGATTAGTTGCATTTTTCAGAATTATTAAAAAAGTGAACTTGGTGGCAAAAAAAAAAAATAAATAAATAAAAAATAATAGCTCAAACTCCCATTAAAGCAAACAAATTTAAAGAGAATTAACTTTAGACAACAAAACCTGCTGTAACAAAGCAAAATTAATTTATTGTAATATTTCTATAATTGGTCAGGAATATCAGGTTACTAACGGTAGGATTACCAGAATTTATTGGCATTGATATAATATGTATACTAAGGTTGAACTAAGTAAAATTTTAGCAGACTTGGGAGCACCAAATTTTTCAAAGTCATAATTTTCTGTACAGTATGGCAGTTGTGCCAAAGTTTTATTTACCAAAAATAGCAGTTTATAATAGACTAAAATGATCAAATGGGAGAAATTAATTTTTTATTTATTTTTCAAAAGAAACCTTATCTTAATAAGAATATGCTATTTAAAAAGTATCACTTTGTTTATTATATATAAAATTTGTCACTAAAAATTTGGAATCTAATTAAATTTGTAAGAGGGGAATTTTTTTACATAAGGAGAGTGGCAATATCAGGTTAAAATTTGGGAAATTGTATGTATTTTCTTTAACAGGGCTGGCAATGTTTTGTGCCAAAGTACATATTCTTTTCTTTTGGAACATGGCCATACAGTCAGGGAGAATATCTTAAATGGTCCCTGGCACTGCTGGTAAAGTCTTGGAAAAGGAACTGTATAGCCTTATTAATAAAATTAGTAGAGAATGTGGCTCATTGACACAGGCGGCATAGGTTAAGGCATGAACTTGTGAATGGGAGGTCTGGGGTGAGATTCATGCCAGAGCCATCCTCCCTGATGAGGTTTTCTTTCCCAGATTTTCCTCAGTCCTTATTAATGGCAAATGCTTAAGGCCTGGAATGCTTCCTTCCCAAATAAAAAAATCTTTCCCAACATATTTCATTTTGTGTTGCTGTGCCCACTGCCTCTGATGGCTCAGTAGTGAAACTCGGCATTACACTAATAAAAAAAAAAGAATTAGGCACACTTTTTATTTAGAGTTATGCTTCTGGAGCATGCCTGAATTGCATCACAAGTAATTTTTGTAACAATTTAAATTTGTTTCCCAGAAAGAGAGAATGCACATGCTCTTTAATAGATTGTTGAAATGGTCATAAACACATTGATTTCAAGCATAGCTAGTTTTGCAGAACTCGTGCTGTCCATTTTTGCAATATTAATTACTTTAATAGCATATACACATTTAAAAACATATTTTAAAACTTAATTTGTGGACTGTCCTATTTTCTTTCTTGAATAAATGAAAAGGAAAAAACATTTTAGAATGTATTAAAAATATTTCAAATTGAGCTGTGTAATAAATAATGCTAAATACATGAAACCATAAGCATAAAATTAGCAATAAAATTTTTAATGTATTGTTTTATTTGCATAAAGTAAATGTTTGGTTTAGCCTTATTCAAAATGAGAACTGATAAACTAAATTCTTGAAAATTGTGAGACAATTTAATTTTTAATAAATAAAATTGATTGCTTAAGCTAAGTCATGGTTATAATATGTACTAACTTTGAATGCCTTGTTGTAATTAGGAGGGCAATCTTTAATTTTACACAGTAAATAAGCCAATACAAAAATATTAGACACATACAAGGAGTAAAATATACTAGTTTTAATATAAAAATTTCAGGGTCAGTAATAGAAAAGTTCAATATTGTGGTGCAATATTTTACAATTGCCTATCAAAAAACATTAAAAACTATTCAAATGATATCTTTAAGTTAAAAGTAAAGTTTCTAGCTATATATTCTTATGAAAACTATAGAATAAATAGTAGATATAGTGATAAACTATGCCAAAATTGGTCCATTATGCCAAAGTTGGTCCATTTAACAGGATTCTGGTTGATTTGAGGGTCTAGGTAATATAAATTTATATGTATAATCATTTATTTTAATATCAAGTTAACTTGTGTGTTAAGACTTGAATAAACCCTGTGCTTCCCAATATCTTGCTCTGTGAGTAATTGGCAAGTCTTGCACTGTTGAGATGATGTCTGTCCATATATTCCTTTCTGTTACATTGATGATTGCAGTAAGGGTTTTGCAAGGTGCCAATGCGGTGTAAGTGTTAACCCAGTAAGTCACGACCTGCAAAGCAGCAGCAGATAGAGACTACTTCAATTCATGGGCTGTTAAATGTCGTTAAAACTTCACCTTTCCAATGTTCTTTCCATTTGTTACATTTTTGTATTTTAATTTTATCATACTGTAAGTCCTCTGATAGTTTTTGTATGTATATGCCTGTTTTTGTAATTATATCCAAATTTTTCACCCCACCTGCATGAATAAGTGAAAAAGAATACTATCCACAGTATTTGCACAGCTAGCATTAGAAACCATTAACAGAAAATAACCAGAAACAGACTGGTCACATATCTTCACAGATGGCTCATACACTACACAAACCGAGAAAGCTGGGGCAGAAGTATTCAGCAGCATTTTTGCTTCTATTTGCCTGCAGGTTTGAGAATAGATTTTGATGGAGAGAACGACACAGTTAGGTTTGAGAATAAATTTTGATGGAGAGAACGACACATTTAGAAAATTTATAAAGAAGCATAATTTAAAAATGTAGCTAAAGCATAATATAATGGTTACCAATTTGTTTTAAAAGAAGAATCTATGCTCAACATCAAAGCCATTGTATCTGGAAATGGAAAGAGAGGGGAGCACTACCCTCATTATAATAGATAGCCCATTATGCAAGTGTGGAAAAGGAACCACCATAAACCATTTGATATTTCAGTTCATACTTCTAAACCATATTTTATTAAAAACAATATGATTTGTGAAAGTATAAATTGAACTAGAAAGTAAAATAGTGTTGCATATAGGGAGCATGCTAAATTAAAATTAGTGTCATTGCATTGTAAATAAGCATACAATCATTTAGAATGGAATATATAAAAAAAAAGTTTAACTCAAAGCATAGCATTTTCTTGTGACAATTTTAATTTTGGGAAAACTATTTTTGAAAACTTATCTCCATAAACCTAATGATGAAATTTTAAAATTACTGAATACTTTAATGATATTTTTCACAATTTGGCTAAAAGCTGAAATAGTGTATACTGTTTATTATAGCAACATTTGAAGAAAAATTGCTAATCTATTTTATTTTATACAAAATATAAAGAATGTGCCATAACTGAAAATATTAAAAAATTGTGAATTATATAGTAAATATATTTGTTCATTCTGTCTATTTAGAACTGAAATTGATGCATGGCCTACTCCTTTGCCAACAATTGTTAAATTTTTGTATTAAAATCATAATCATAAAATTTATGACTGCAGTGAAGTTGGTTTAAAATGATCAAGCAAAGAATCCAGAAATTGGCCATGATATATAGTAAAATGAGTAATTTCGGGCCTACCCTCTTTCCTCAACATGAAATGGTGATTAATTTTTTTTTGAATAGTGTTTAACACCCATTTTTATTATTGAGGCACCACAGGCGGTGAACACTGATACATGAAATGAAATGATATATTGGGAAAGGATATATTTTTAAGGAAGGAATCATTCCAGGCCTAAGTTTAGGGTACTTCCCTGCCATTTGCTTTTATGAGGACTGATGAAAACCTGGAAAAAACCTCTGTAAGGGAGGAAGGTCCTGGTGGGATTCCGACTCCAGACCTCCCACTCATGGGTCTGCGCTTCTGTGCCACCAGTGGTGGTAAAGGGAAGACTAAAATAAATGGGAAGAGGCCTTGCTTTCCCACTGCTACAGTGAAAATAAGGCAACATTCCTCAAGTGCTATCAGGCCACACACATGAAACATACCCTAAATTATGCTTGCTTGTTTCAAAATGATCAAGTGCTGTTTTATCAGCTCAAAAAATCACTGGTAGTGTGGAGTAATCAGATTGTATAGAAAGAACTCGCCCAGCCCTGCAAGCCACTGAGACTGCCAAACTTTCCTGAGGTTTGATTAGAGGAAGAAGGTGAATAGTGTTGGTCGAAAGAAATTGAAATGGGAGAACCCCAAGAAAAAAGAAAATCCCAACTTTGTCCACCAAAATTGCCACTTATCCACAGTTGTGGCAACTCTTGTGTTCTAGCCAGCTGAGCTATTGTGACAGTCCTATCTTCTTGCATATAACCATTTATCATGCAACTTTGGCAGCAGCAATTTGTTTAAAGACAGCATTTATCAAAATAGTTTACTATGTGGATGAATCTGGCTTCAATTTATTGTAAAACCTAAATGTTGATTGTAAGTCCTTTGTAAAATGACACATTTTTCATTTGACTTTGGTAGCAGCAGCAATTTGTTTAGAGAGAGCATTTATCAAAACAGATTACTATGTGGATGAATCTGACTTCAATTTATTGTAAAGCCTAAATGTTGATTATAAGTCCTTAGTAAAATGCTGAAAGCCTGTAAAATGGTAGGCTATTTAAGGCGAATGATTTGCTACCATTTGTTAGTTTAATTATTGGTACAGTATGTATTAATAATTAATTATTGGTAAATCTTATCACAAGGATTTTTCTGTGTTCATTTTAGGTATTCCAAAATGACTGTTGACTTCTACTATGTACCAGGAAGTGCTCCTTGCCGTTCTGTATTACTTACAGCCAAGGCTGTTGGTGTCGAGCTCAATCTGAAGCTCACTAACCTAATGGCTGGGGAACAACTGAAACCAGAGTTCTTGAAGGTATGGTATTTTATGTTTTTCCAAACTGCTATTGCTGTATGTTCATAATTATCTCCATATATGTAATATAGTTGTAAATAATTTAGATTATCATAAGTGTAAACAATTTTAGCGATTATCAAATTGATATAGAAAGAGCAGTAATCTATCATCTCTGAAGGGGAGCAATGCAGATAATACGAAATGGCTGATAATACTATTATTACTCATAAATGGAATCCTGCTTGGGGTAAACCAGTAAAATGCAAGTGGAACATTATTAGTGTCTCTTGTTTACACTGGAAGCCCATTAATCATGTCATTGGGTGACCTGCCCAGAAGTTGATTACTTTAGGAACAATTAGTTTCTAAAGCTTGTATTTTGTCTGCATGAAAAGGCATTATTTTTGCAGTAAAGGATAAATATTAAGATCTTACTGTGTTTAGTTATAGGTAGTATCTCACAAGATTTAATCACATTTTTACATTATGAAAAAGGACTCTTAAGTAGGTATCTGATCAACATAAAATATAATTACCAATTTAAATACGTTGATATATGTAGAAAGTTTTAGGCCATATATGTTTATTTAATTTTATGCTTATAAAAGATAATTATGATATAAGAGGCAAAGATAATCTAGGTGTATAGACACACAGATTGTGCTTATTGGAGAAATTCCTATTTATACTGGAAATTTTATAATGCACTTCTATAGAAATTAAAAATATTGTAATAGTTTTAAATATTTAAATATTTGACAAAACTCATTATAATAAATGGATTTTATTAGTGGTGAAAAGTTATCACAATTAATGGGCATTGTATTCTGGGTTATGTAGTATAGGCTGACAGTGTTCAGAAGTTGAGCATTGCACTATGCTGTGCTGAACTGCAGTAAATAATTGCAGACTCCTAGACTCGTATGTTCAAGGGGTATCCAAACAGTTTTTGAATCTGTCCTCCCTATTCTGTTGTTCTAACTTCTTGTCTTTGTAATCTGAAGGCATTTGTAAAATAGCAAAACATTATATGATTCAAAATTATTATTATTCGAAGTCTCTGGGATGTTCCTGTAGGATAATGTTTTGAATGGATTTGAAAATGAAGCATAGAGATATTTCTTCTTGTGAGAGGATATATATGTTCCTGCCATATTAAGGTAGCAAAAATTTGTAATTTGCTGCAAGCCGATGGCAGAACTGTTAAACAATAAACTAAAAAATTGATGGCAATGGTGGCAAAAAAGGTTGTATTTGAAAATAACCATAGTTTGTTGAAGTTTTTAAACCATAGAAATAATATGAATTGCCTATAGTAAGCTGCAACCAATTAAAGTTTGGTACATGTGTACACTTACCAGCCTCAAAGCTATTTGGGAGAAAATGGAAAATTTGTATTCAGTTAGTCTTCAAATGTCGTCAGTGTGACCATACTGAATTCTTGCAAGAAATTATGTTTATATCATTGATGTGGAATAAGGTCATATTCAAACAGGTGTTATTTTAAATTAACTTCAAATTGAGCTCTAAAAACACTCATATATATGATAAAATTATGCTACCAGTAGTTACTGGTTTTCTTCAAATTTAGTAAATTGACATGTCAAAGGAGTTTCCTTTACTCTGTCAGACCAGTCTTTCAGCTGTAACAGGGATGAAACATTGTAGTTGATGGAAGTTATCCTAGGATGTATTCTTCCAGTGTACCATAATTTCTTTGTCCCATTATCTTTTGAACACCTGTTTTCCTCTCCTCATGTTGTTTGAACATGAGTGACTCTGTTGGCTAAATGTATACACATTAAATGCTTTAATAGTTTGTATAACAGCATTCACCACAAATTTATTTTGCAGCCTAAATTGCGGCAGCTGAAACAAGATGTTGCATGGGCCTTCTGCCCAGCAGTTTTATTTTTATGTTTAACTATCTAGGGTAATACACACCAATTGAATATTCCATTATCAGTCTCAAGTTATTAAAGGTTTTGCTTTTAAAACCATGCTTTGATACCCATTTGTGATGGTCTGTTTTCTGTAGTTTACCAGCTTGGATGGCTAAATAGACAGTTTCAAAAAGAGCCAGGTCCATGGGAAGTTTTCTTGTATTAATGACCTGTGTGATTCTGTAGCCATAAGCTTGATCAGTAAATAAATATTTTACATTTTTGTCACTAAGTGAAGTGAGAGGTTTCAAATGAAAAGTTTGGTGAATGAAGGATAAAGTTCTCTTGGGAATATTTTGTTAATGTTATTTGTCCACCTGTTGGACAGTTTCTCATGTTGTTATTGTCTTGGGAGCAATTCATTAGTGTGAAGGACACATCAACCTCATACCTTAAAACAGAATTTAACCACTACCCAATACTTGGTACCATCCTCCCAGCCACTTTTGCATTTGTAGATTTACCTTCAATGATCTGTAGGGTCTGATCAATAACCTTCTTCATATAATCTAAAAGATGAACAATAATTTTAGCTAATTTCTTTGTTTAAACTTTTATCTGCATTCAAGTGATGAGACTCTCCATGTGGCTCACTGCATATAGAATGTTCTTTGATGATGCTGGGATACTGCTTATGTGAATTGTTTGCTTCCAGCATGACTTAGCTGTATCCTCACAGCCATAAAAAAAATATAGAACATTTCACCTTTTTTTTTTTTTTTTTTAAACAAAGATTATCTAATTCATGTCTGTAATTTCATAATTTTTCTTATGCTTTCTAGACTTTGTGATCCACTGCAAATATTTTGTCTTAGTGATCAAGCCAGCAATCATGGAGACAGCTGGTAGTGATGGCAGCTATGACATGAAAATCCACATTGTATCCGATTAATGATGAATGTAGGAATCAACAAAATGAAATGATCTTAAAATCTTGGGTAGATTAAAAGTGAAACTATTAAAATCATGTCAACACATTAAAACACTCTTGATGTTCCAGTTTTTTCAGTTTTTTAAATAAAACAAGTGTGTTTTAATGTGTTGACATGATTTTAAGTAGTTTTACTTTTAATCTACCTAAGACCGTATCTCATGTTGTATTTATAAGCAAATTTTAATTCTAATGTGTTATGTCAGTCATCAGTCTTTATTTTGGAAGTAGTCATTATTTGACCTTAAGCCTGAACAGTTTGTTCTTAATTTTTATTTTCTGGGAAACTATCACTTGATATTTCATTTCAGTTTGCTTACATTCATTACACCTTCTAAATAGTCTTCTTGCTGCTGCTGTTTGACTTGTCTTTTGTTCTCAGGCATATCTGGCAAGTCAATCTGATGTGATCAAATGGAACCAGTTTCGTTGCTCTGATCCTTTTTGCAACCAGAATATGCCGAGCAACCAAATTCAGAGCAGAGAAATATTTTACCTTTACAATTGAGAATGTTGAAAAGTTTATCAAATTTTTAAGTGAAAGCCTCTTAGAAATCTAGCTTTACCCTAACAAGAGAGATTTTTTTAGTCAGCTCCCAGCTTTCTTGAATTTTATGATGGGGGTGACACTGTTTGCTCCTTTCCACTTTTTAAGTACTTAAGAATACATGTTCTTTGTAAAATTAGCTACTGGGTAGTTGCATACATCTTCACCAATTTGTGCTCTTTAAGTAGGTAGGCCATATCTCTGAACATTTCACAGGGTTGACAGTTCAGAAGGAAACGACTCTCTTGGGAGCTCTAATTAAGCTGCTCATATGAGGTGAATGTCTGCAGTCATAATTTTGAATTTAATGAATCAGAACATAACTACCCTATAACTACATGTAACTATATACAGTTATATGAATTTGGTTTTGACCTTGGCCATTTTACAGGCAAGATCCATTGATAATCATACATACACTTTTGCACACAATCCTCAAGCAGTACATTTAAAGCAACTGTTACAACTTATCCTAAACTTGGGTATTCATTTTTTAAACTCCACTTACATAAAAATAACACGTGTTTCAGGAGAATCTCCCCCAGCTTCAGTAGCTCACTGAACCGCCATTGCTCAAAATGATGGCTAGGCATACAGATGTTCTTGTGGTTGGCTGAAGTAGGAACTTGCCGACTTCATCCATAGGAGAAAATTCAAAATTTATTAGGTTTTCTTTATTTTTGAATATGAAAATTTTTTCCCAAGTGGATAACTCCATTGGGTTGTGAAGATGTTTCAGTATATCATTTAATTTCATGTCTGAACCAATACAGTGAAGCGACTAATATATACTTAAATATCTAGCAAGTCCATTTGATAATATTGTGCTCCACTTAACTGTTGAATTATGCAAAACTAGTTTTTGTAGGCTTTTGCCTGCATCCTCAGTTGCAAGTAGACTGATCGTTGTTGGTTGAATGAACTTGGTGTAGCTCATGTGGACATTTTATGGACCTCTGGATTAATTTGTATTCTGTTGGGATCTCAAAGTTCATAATCTTATCCTCATATTTTATATAAATTTTGTCCCATTTTAGCAGCTCCATGGGCCGATCTATGAATTTCAATAATTTCACTCCCATTTCTAGTGGAGCCTAAGATTATCAAATTGACTTGCTAGATATTTAAGAATATATTTTTCAATAGTTTAACTTCTGGTTTTATTTCATGATTTTTGGTCCAAAAGTGAGCTGCTACTGCTGATTTATCCACTTTTGGACCAAAAATCATGAAATAAAACCAGAAATTAAACTAATGAAACACGACTGAATGGAGTCATTCACTTGGGAAAAAATTTTTCATATTAAAAAATAAAGAAAACCAGATGAACTTGAGTTTCCTCCTATGGATGAACTTGGCAAGTTCTTTCTTCAGCCTACAGATACCACCATAGGAACATCCAGGTATCTAGCCATCATTTTGAGTAATGTGGTTCAGTGAGCAAATGAGGATGGGGTGCATCTTTTTATGCAAGTAAGTGGAGTTTAGTGTAAAAAATGAATACCTAAGTTGAGGATATATTACCACTCCATTGTCTACAGCTTCATAAGTACAATATTTATTAAAACTTAGTCTTTATAATCCAAAAATATTCCTAATCTATTAAAGTGCATTAAATGGTCTCCAATCTTTAGTACACAAATACTCTTCTGGAATATCTGAAAGATGATAGGATAATGCTCCACCTTAAACTATAAAATCTACAATTTGCCAAGCAGTTATGTAAATATTTAACAAATAAATATTTCATGTTTCAGATGAATCCACAACACACAGTTCCTACTTTGAATGATGGTGGGTTTTGCCTTTGGGAAAGGTAAGTTCACTTTAAAGTTTTGAGCAGGAAATTTCTGAGCATACTTAATATAGAAACCTTTTATTTATATAACTTATATGTAATAATGTTCTATGATCAGTGAACACAAAACATAGTTCAGTTAAATGCTGAAGAAAAGAATGATTAATGTGAATAAAGTACATTTCTCCCCAAATAAAATATGACCATAGCAAGATTCCAGGACATTTTACCAGATACACATTTCTTTCAAAAGACTTCTCCTAAATCTTTCTGAGGTACTTTTCCAAAAACTAAAATATTCAAAAAAATTATCAAAAACCAATAACTATTGAGTTCCTGCATGTGATATATTCTTGAAATGTTTTAAAGGATATCTGCAATGAGAAATTGTATCTAATGCATCTCGTATAATCCAGTCTTCAAGTTCTCTCTTCATATTCATGATATTGCATGGTGATTTGTCTGGATGCAGTTTTGAATTGATTTTCAACCTTTGTGTGTGTCGGAATACTATTATCTTCAGCATCTCCAAATTCATCTAAGCTGCCACACAGAAAGAAGTTCTACTTTGAAAATTTTTTTAAAATCTTTCTGGATTCTCTTGAAATTCTGTCAGTAATGGATTAACTGGTAGATCTTTTCATATTTCCCTTATAATTTTCTTCAATTTTTCTCATTTAGGTAACAATGCTAAAACCTATGAAGGAACTTCATGCAACTTATTTCTTAAAATTTGTGCAGTGTTTAGTTCAGGATGTTCATCTGCTCTGTTGTTCAAAGTAGCTTTAACAATTTTGGCTTTGGCTTGTTCTCTGTTAGGTGCACGGAATGTGGAGTGTCAAATGTATTCTTTATAACTCTTGTGCCCCTTGACTTACTGCTAAGTTCACAATTTCAAATGCAAAGAAATATAAAAACAGAATGTTTGTTTATAACTTATGCTTCTAAAGGAATATATCCCTCAGAGAGGAGGGAGAGAGAGAGAGATTTGTGTTGATCTGAAAAGTTTGGAGATGCTGCAACTGGAATACTACAGTGGGCACTTTGCCTGTAAACATAATGGTCACAATCCTAAGCATCTGAAAAGAACATTAAATTAAATGTGGCCAAGCGGCATAGAAGGCATTGCTCTTCTGCATAAAGTTCATGGGTTCAAATCCCACACAACATTTTAGTGCATATGTAGAACATCATGTCTTAATATCATATTATATTTTAACATAACATTTGAATTTTATGGCATTAACCTATGCACACACAAAAACTTTTATCACAAACTAACATATTATTTATAAATGACTAAATATATATATATATATGAACAGAATCATTTATCTTCTAAAGTGAAAACACACATTAATATTGGGTTATGAACCCTCAGAGTATATAACTGCCCTCAATCTTCAGGACATAAATCTGATTTCTTCAGTAGTATGGATGAGAGGCTACAACATCCCAGGCTTCTTGAATTTGTGCCCATAAACCATCTTTTTTCTTTGTGCATGTGCAGGTGGTGCAGTATATTGTATTTAGATAGAACAAATACCTAAGGAAGTATTATAATATTCATTATAATGCATATACATTAAAGCTTTCTTGTATGGGAAACAATATTATAAAACTAAATAGTCATAAATGTTGCAAAAGTTTATTAAAAGAAATAGTACTTCATGTCTGGAGATGAACCTGGGCTCTTAATTACAGCATCACTCTGACATAGAGCTGTCGGGGGGGGGGGGGAAGTCACACTCACACTCTCTCACTCACTAATCAGCATCTTTAGTGCATGCCGTGTAACAAAACTGCTGCAGTGGGGCATTTTGTGAACTGCATGCTGTAACAAGTAGGATTTGGAAAAATTTTGCATTCAAGAAAGGACTCTCTCCCTCTTTCTCTTTCATAGGATGTAAATAAATATATTAAGCAGGGTTTTTATTTAGTCACTAATATAATGGGTGATTTACCTTTGTGGGACTTTCAATGTTTAAATGGTCAGTTGGTTCGTTCAAGCTGGTACTGCGATGAATGGAAATCAGAAAGTCGCAGCTATGATTGTTGTGCAAGTTATTACCAGCACTTAAAAGTTGCATTTACTCACCACTATCAATACTGGGTTGGTCCTGGTGGTGTAGTGGTAACCATAATTGCCTTCTAAACCCAAGATCGCGGGTTCAAACCCAGCCAGGATCGATGTATTTTTTCTGGCGTAAAAATCCTAAGTATGGCTTGCTTTGGAAAGGAAGTAAAGACATGGGTTCCATGTCATACATTTATGGCATGAAAAAGAACCTGAAGCCTGAAAGAAGAGGCTCTGAGCAAAATTTGCGGGCAGTTTCATGCCCTGAATAGAATGGGATGCTGATGACCTGTGATGTTAAAGAGCGTCCGTAAATAAAACAATTCAACAAGATAATACTGGAACTGTCTCCCTCATTTTCCATATATTTCTGACATTGGCTTGAATAATTAACCATTACCCTCTGCAGTTTCATCTGAGAAATGGAAGAAATTTCTTAACAAATGTTAGTTTTCAGTCATCTAATGTGTAGATTTGTCTTTTACACCTTTTCCTTTAAATGCATCTTTTCACAAGGCAGGACATTAAATCAGGCAGACCGAAGGAGCCTTATGTTGCTAGTGATTACCCTATAGTCTTAATATTTTATGAATTGCATTCGAGGAGACATTGCCGAGTTGGAAAGCCTTGAATGTACATTCCCTCACAGTTAATACACAGAAAAAGGGTTAAAAATATTCTGCACTTGCCTATCACTATTGTTTCTAAGAGAGAGAGAGAGAGGGGGGGGGGAAATTCTCTCGTGGCAAATGGTGCAACACATTCCTATCTCTTGATCATGTAGGGATTCCTCATGAAGCGTTTTAGAATTTTCTGAACTAGACTATCGGTTTTTTTTGTGAATTAAATACCCACTTATTGGAACAAAGATTTGTCATTATAGAAAATTATAATTCCCAGCTATATACACTATTCAAAATCCAGTCACAAAATCTAGTACTGGAGACAAGAACATGTGGTTTTAAGTTCTTGCACTACAATATCTTATAGTGTTTTAACTTCAGTAGCTTTGTAGCTATTCGAACAGAGGAATAGGAAATTCTAGTTTGTTGAGAGACTTCAAAAGTGATATTTTAGGGGATCATTGCAGAGCAAGTTCAGTGTTTATCTAAAATTTCTTCTGTGAATACTGTATGTGGCTGCATGTGCTTTTATAAAGAATACTACACATTTCACAGATTTTAATTTTAAATCTATGAATGAAACTTTGGCTTGGAAGTTTAATATCAGGAAATCTATCTTGAAATAAATTCTGTACATTAGGGGCTGATTCTGTATGAATGTATAAATTTTAAATAAATGTTCTTCTGGGAATAGAACTGAATTGAGCCTTATTAACTTAATACACTGTATTTTGCCACCTAATGAGTATTTAATACACTTTCATACAACACACAAGCAATGAGCCGGCT
Source organism: Metallyticus violacea (assembly GCA_030762175.1). Taxonomy (NCBI): domain Eukaryota; kingdom Metazoa; phylum Arthropoda; class Insecta; order Mantodea; family Metallyticidae; genus Metallyticus; species Metallyticus violacea. The sequence continues at coordinate 264,863,535 of CM060846.1, read as the reverse complement.
TTCAATTATGGGAATGAGACTAGAACTGCAGAGCTTGGTCAACTGCATGTATAGTGGTCCTGAGAAGGAAAAATCAACCATTACTGTATGGAGACTGGATTTTTAAAATGGTATATTTGCAACACTGAATTATTGAAGATGTCCAATCTCTAAAAAGGAATGGAGTTTGAAAATTGGTTGGAAAGCCATGGTAAAATATAATATTGCATTTGGCACTAGGGTAGTTGAGTACTTTAGATTGTTTAGGTGTTTTGATTTAGCTTTTTTGCATTTATTAATACATGCTTTATTTAAAGCCTTATAATTTACATTCCCATCAAGATAGCCTAGGTTCAGTCTAAGAAGCCAAATTTTTAATTTGTATGCAATGAAAGTAGCAGGTTTCCTCAGGTTATCGAGATTATCCTGCTTTTAATACATTCATAGCATTATGTTTCATAATTTCCAATCAATTTAATGTAATGCCAATTTATTAATGAACACATTACAAATGGACTATTTTGCCCTCTGCTGCCCATGTGTAAAACTGCAATGCCCCAATCTGGCAAGTGAGTTGACATTAGAGAAAGCAAATTTGTGTAGAAACTTTGAAATGGGTGCCATGCATATATGCACCTGTACATTTTGACATCTGTAAACATTTAAAATGTTGAGTAATGCACAGACTAAGTTCTGCAGAATTTGTATTGTAAAACATTTGATAAATAATTTTACAAATTTTTTAATTGAAATAAATCATCCAGTTTCTAAGACATTGTACCAATTCTCTTGCAAGAACTGTATTCTGTAGTGGAAAATTGCAATTTCATAGAGGTTTTAACCTATTTCTCATCTTGTCAACATATATGAATTTCTGTCCTTTCAATCCTTGTATCATTCAGAAATACTGGTGACTATTAAATATAAAATTTAATTTTATGACTGAACCAATACAGCGAAGCAATTGATATATTCTTAATTATCTAGAGAGTTAATTTGATACTCTTATTACATCACCAAAAGCAAGGTTAGGTTTAGCATGCAAAAACAAGTCTTGGAATCTCTTAACAAAAGACAAGTGGTATACAAAAAAGCAGACAAAGGAAACAAATAGGTAATCATGGTCAAAGTAGAGTACAAATCAAGATGGAGGAACTTCTCAGTGGGAAATAATACATGAAAATAAAAGTAGATCCTTTGAAGGGATGCACACAGGTTATAAACAAATTGGTCAAAAATGCACAATCATACCATCCAAGGAGAAACAAAAATTAAAAGCAGACAATACCTCATTAGCAAGGATACATGATCTACCATAAATACATAAACCAGGAAATCCCAAGAGACCAATAATCAATTATAGAAACACACCTTCCTACCAACTAGCATGATGGCTCCTCCAGAGATTTAAACAATTTCCTAAATTTGATAGCTTAAATGTAAAGGATTCTGAAGAACTGGTGGAGAAAATTAAATGTTTGGTTCTCCAAAAGGATGATTTTTCAGTGTCTTTTGATGTAAAGTCACTTTTTCCCAGCATAGGAAAATGCAAACTTCCAACATCCTTTCGGAAATGGTTAGTCTGTGAAACTAAGCAACAAGGAGATTCAGGAATACATCCAACCAACCAGTCTGTATCAGTCAGAATTTCTTCAGGTTCACTGGTGAATTTTGCAAACAAGAAGCAGGCTTAGCTATGGGGAATCCATTATCACCTTTTCTGGCTGATTTGTATATGAGTAGTTTAGAAGTGCACATCACCAATTCATTTCCATAATTTTCAAAGTATCGCACAGATATGTGGATGATATCTTTGCAGTGGTCAACAAGAAACTCTTTGATGGTGGTTTAAAATTGCTAAACTTACAAGATAAGGAAATTAAATTCACTTCTGAAACAGAACAAGGCAACATGATTCCTTTTCTTGACTTAAAGATTACAAGAACAGGCAACAATTTGGAATATGCAGAAAGGAGTGCAGACTGAAAATTACATAAAGGCAAGTGGATTCCATCCAGATGCAATTCTCAATAGCTTAACCACGTAGACTCATTAACATACCTATGAATGAGTTTGAATACAGCAAAGAGTACTATCATATTGTACAACAAAATTCAATGGGTATTACCAAGAAATTGAAGACGAGAAAATCAGGAAATTCAAACAAGAGATTAAAGCAGGTTACAACATTGACAGCAATAAAAGAATCTTGCCATCCACATGAAATTCATCTAAGAAAATCAAGAAATTCAAACGAGGTTAAAGCAGGTTACCACATTGACAGCAATAAAAGAATCTTGCCATCCACATGAAATTCACCTATCTCCTTGGGCACCAAAAATTCCAAAAAATACTTACGAGTTTGAAATTACTTTGTCCCCCAGTGAACAAGTTTAGCCTAAAAAATTTGCTATTTTCTGGTGATAAAAAGATAAAAATAGAATACCTGAGGAGGAGAAGCCGGAATATATAAAATCAACTGTTCAGAATGTAACAAAGTATATATTGGAAGAACATTGGAATTAGGCTGAATGAACACTGGAGAAACATCGGGTACTATCAGGTAGATAAATCAGAAGTTGCACATAAATAAACATGATATGGAAATGGGAGTGAAATTAATTGAAATTCGTAGATGGCCTATGGAGCTGGGAATATGGGAAAAAATTTATATATAAAAATATGAGGATAAGATTATGAACTTTTAGAGATCCTAACAGAAGAGAAATTAATCCAGAAGTTTATAAAATGTCCACAAGAGCTATACCAAGTTCAGCCAAACAACAAATCAGACAGTCGACTGGCAACTGAGGATGCAGGCAAAGGCTTGCAAAACTAGTTTTGCATATTCAACAGTATGTGGAGCATAAGAGTATCAAATAAGACTTGCTAGATAATTTAGAATATACTGGTGACTGATCAAGTTCTGTAGAGTAGATAGAGCGAGACTAAACTTACCCTTCTATTATATTATTCTGTATGTAGTTTTATCAGTGTGTGGTCTAATTTTTTTTACTTCTATGATGCACAAATATTTTTTTAAAAAATCTTTATGGAATTTGTTATATGCAACATTGAGCATTGCTGTTTTGGCAGATTTCAATAGTTCTTAATATACTAAAATGTTTTGTTCCATCATAAACATAAGTCCTTTGGTGAATGTGGATGTTATGTTTTGAGTTTTTAGAATTGGTTCATTTGCATTTTATCAATTTCTCTTGTAGTTATGTTTTGCAAATAAGTTTTTCATTTGTAATGAAAATGCCACTCAAAATTCTTTTTCTTAGATGGACAAAATAGAGAAATGAAGATATTATTCTGGCTCAAAAGTGCATTTTCAGACAAAGTGTTGCAAAAGCCATTATCTTCACTCCTTTAAGTCATTCCAAGCTCTTTTAAATGCACCAAAACTCCTAATATTATTTAACTCCAAGCTACTTTATAGTTCATTTGTCATTGGGTTGAACCTTTTAGCAACCTTGCTAAATCATCAGTTTCCATTTTTTGCTGGTCATCCAATGTGTTTTGTCTTTCAAAATGAAAATTGCAATTTATTATTCCTGAAATGTGCATGCAGACTCTTTACCATTACTGTAGGCTTATTTGAACAAATGTTTTATTTCTGCTGCCCTTTTAAAGCATGGCAAAATATGGTTTACTTCTTTCTCAGGTACAACTTTGAATTGAAAATAATTTGTCATCTATGAAATTGAGTTAGACAGGTTTTGTTATTGAGGATGGCAAACTAATATAAACAAAAGATAATTAGTGTGATATTAACTTACTAAATTAAATTTTCAAAAAAACAACGGAACTTAATGACTTAATATTTATATTGCACCATTTATGAAATTATTGGAGTTGTGAGCAGAAGCTGATTGAAGATGGGTGTGTCTGCATGTGCTCAGTGTGCAGTAGGTACAATGGGTGTATTGACAGAAACCTATTGCGTTAGAATTGGCCTTTTTAATAAAAGAAAAATGAAGGCTGGTGAAAATGGTTTCAATGATCAAGTGACCATGATTTGGTATGGTTGATTGTATTATTAGTGATTGGCAGAGTGGAATTAAATCCCGGTCCAGAAATGGAGCATGTTTTTGGAATGCTAAAGGGAATATTAGTAGAAATTACTGAATTGAGAAAGATGGATAAGAGGCTAGAAACAAGAATAACCAGATTAACTGAAGATATGATAGAGATTGTTGCAAGCTATCAACAAACAGTGGAACAAGATCTCTGAAATCATGATGGAAGGATAAGGAGGCTGGAAAGAGCTGAGGCAAATAATAGAAAAGTAAACATTTTTGGAATATAGAAGAGAACCTGGCAAGAATTTCTGCACCTTTTTATGTACTAGTTCTTTTTTAAAACCATTTTTAACTGCTGTTTCTTCTATTTGTTTGTATTCTTTAAAATATTCTTCTTTGCTAATTTGTAGGTTAACTAGCCGGTGTGTTAAACTGTTAATTAATGCATGTTTGTGTGCTGTAGGGTTTAAACTGTCAGCTTTGATGTGATTATCTGCATGTGCATTCTTTCTGTATATTCCAAATTTAAGTTTTTCTTGGCATTTCATTATTTTAATATCCAGGAATGGCAGCATGTTATCTGTTTCTATTTCGTATGTAAATGAAATGTTTTTATCTTGAATATTTAGAAGTTTTAAGGCATCGTCAATGAGTTTTTTGTCAACTATGGCAAATATATCATCCACATATCTGTACCATACCTTAAATATGAATGGAAACGCTGTGTTGATGTGTGTTTCAAATCTACTCATGAAGAGGTTAGCTAGAAATGGAGATAAGGGGCTGCCCATTGTAAGTCCTGCTTCTTGTTTATAAAATTTTCCTTTAAAAGTGAAAAAGGCTTGGTTTATGCAAATTTCTGTCAGTTTGATGTATTCTTTAATGTGTATATCATTAATTCCACTTGTTTTTAGCCAATCATGTAGATAAATCAGGAGTTTTTCTTTTGGTATGCTAGGAAACAGAGATTCTACATCGAAAGATATAAGAGTGTCAGAGGGGTGCAATTTTATGTCTTTAATTTTTTCTATTAACTGATATGAATTATTTATGCTCCTGGTTTGAAATTTTGGTAATGCCTTGAAACTATTAGCTAACCATTTTGCTAAATAGTAAGAGGGAGTATTGATGTTGTTAATGATGGGGCGCATACCATTTCCAGTCTTGTGAATTTTTGGTAAACCATATAACCTAGCTATTTTAGGGTTGCTGTGTTTTATTTTGAATATTGTTTCTTTTGGAATGACTGTACATGTTTTCAGAACCTCATTGATGGAATTAACACACCTTTTCAATGGGTCTGATGGGATCGGAACATATTCTTTTTTATTTAATAAATTTTGCATTCTATTATTATAATCTTCTTTATCCAAATGGTTTTAAAAAAGAACTAGTACATAAAAAGGTGCAGAAATTCAAGAGACAAAAACATATCAAAGAAACCACAACACTTTCAGCAAAAAAAGATAAACTTATTTTTAAAAAATTCACATATCATCCATGGGCCACAAAAAAATTTCAGAATATTCTTAAAGATTTTAATATCAGGTTGGCACCGATTAATAGATTTAATGTTCAAAATTTGCTGATAATGTTAATGACAGTATTCCACAAGAAGAAAAATCAGGTGTTAACAAAATAAACTGTGCAGAATGTGAAAAAATCTACATAGGGAAAACAAAGAGAAACATTGGCACACGGTTAAAGGAACATTTCAGGAACATAAAGTACAAGCAAATAGAGAAATCAGCAGTAGCATATCATTTTTGGACACAAAATCACGACATAATAAATAAAACAAAATTATTAAAATCAGTACAAGGACCTACGGAATTAGCAACCTGGGAGAAAATCTACATCTACAAATACAAAAACAGTATAATGAACTTCGACATTGTCGGGGATGAAAACATAAACTACAAGTTTATCACACCGCCACCAGAGCAGAATATACATTCCCATAGCTCAACGAATGATCCGACAGTTGAACCTTAGCATGGCTGAAGATGGGAACAAAATGTTCTCGAAACCGGTTCCATACATTTATGAAAAGTAAGTGAAGCTTTAAGAGTGTGTAGTTCAACTGAATCATACAATGATATTCATTAATATGATTGGCTTCACTGTGTTAAGTTCCAATTTTACATTTAAGTAATAAATAGGCCTTCGAGCCGTAGGAACAACGACCCGCATTAATTCGTTTTACGACGACGATAAGATGGAATACACAAACAATAACCTAAATAACTTCAACTGCAATTTTAACAACTTAAAAAAGGACATTAAATAGTATATAAAATTAAAAGAAAAAAGCCTACTCATTTCTGCAGATATTAATTTTTTAAACCGCTGCCTAAAACATAAAGTGTGTCCAAAGTTCGTCCGAAAAACCGTTAAATGTAACCACAACAGTCGCGAGCAGTTAGCTGCCGAGAAAAAAGTTATTCAAATTGAAAGGTCAAAACATTACACTAAAATGGCAGATATTGATCTTAAACTATACGGAAAACTCTTACAGATTTCAAACAGGTTAGGTTGCATAATATGGGATAATTTAATTGGTACAGCCTTAGAAGATATACAATTTCTAGTAAACAAAAAGTCAGCAATCAAAAAAGAAAATTTAGTAAGCTTTATCAAAAACCAAAGAAAACTCCAAACCCTAAGCAGAATTATGTAGAAAATCTATCTAATGAAAATTTCAAAACAGAAGAATTAGCATTTCTAAATAAAGGCTTAAAAACTTGTGTACAATACTCCACTAAAATAGAGGATTATTTGGTAGATTTGGAAGTGGCCATTGAAGGTTTGAAGAACAAAGATAAAGAAATAGTTAGAATTAAATCAGAAAAAGTTTTTAAAGGCATTGTTAAAAAGAATACAGCAGTACACAACAATTATAAGAATACAATAAAATCCTTAAATGAAAAAGATGTTGTTTATACTAAAGCAGACAAAGGAAACAGAATAGTAATTTTGGATAAAGAAGATTATAATAATAGAATGCAAAATTTATTAAATAAAAAAGAATATGTTCCGATCCCATCAGACCCATTGAAAAGGTGTGTTAATTCCATCAATGAGGTTCTGAAAACATGTACAGTCATTCCAAAAGAAACAATATTCAAAATAAAACACAGCAACCCTAAAATAGCTAGGTTATATGGTTTACCAAAAATTCACAAGACTGGAAATGGTATACGCCCCATCATTAACATCATCAATACTCCCTCTTACTATTTAGCAAAATGGTTAGCTAATAGTTTCAAGGCATTACCAAAATTTCAAACCAGGAGCATAAATAATTCATATCAGTTAATAGAAAAAATTAAAGACATAAAATTGCACCCCTCTGACACTCTTATATCTTTCGATGTAGAATCTCTGTTTCCTAGCATACCAAAAGAAAAACTCCTGATTTATCTACATGATTGGCTAAAAACAAGTGGAATTAATGATATACACATTAAAGAATACATCAAACTGACAGAAATTTGCATAAACCAAGCCTTTTTCACTTTTAAAGGAAAATTTTATAAACAAGAAGCAGGACTTTCAATGGGCAGCCCCTTATCTCCATTTCTAGCTAACCTCTTCATGAGTAGATTTGAAACACACATCAACACAGCATTTCCATTCATATTTAAGGTATGGTACAGATATGTGGATGATATATTTGCCATAGTTGACAAAAAACTCATTGACGATGCCTTAAAACTTCTAAATATTCAAGATAAAAACATTTCATTTACATACGAAATAGAAACAGATAACATGCTGCCATTCCTGGATATTAAAATAATGAAATGCCAAGAAAAACTTAAATTTGGAATATACAGAAAGAATGCACATGCAGATAATCACATCAAAGCTGACAGTTTAAACCCTACAGCACACAAACATGCATTAATTAACAGTTTAACACACCGGCTAGTTAACCTACAAATTAGCAAAGAAGAATATTTTAAAGAATACAAACAAATAGAAGAAACAGCAGTTAAAAATGGTTTTAAAAAAGAACTAGTACATAAAAAGGTGCAGAAATTCAAGAGACAAAAACATATCAAAGAAACCACAACACTTTCAGCAAAAAAAGATAAACTTATTTTTAAAAAATTCACATATCATCCATGGGCCACAAAAAAATTTCAGAATATTCTTAAAGATTTTAATATCAGGTTGGCACCGATTAATAGATTTAATGTTCAAAATTTGCTGATAGATAATGTTAATGACAGTATTCCACAAGAAGAAAAATCAGGTATTTACAAAATAAACTGTGCAGAATGTGAAAAAATCTACATAGGGAAAACAAAGAGAAACATTGGCACACGGTTAAAGGAACATTTCAGGAACATAAAGTACAAGCAAATAGAGAAATCAGCAGTAGCATATCATTTTTGGACACAAAATCACGACATAATAAATAAAACAAAATTATTAAAATCAGTACAAGGACCTACGGAATTAGCAACCTGGGAGAAAATCTACATCTACAAATACAAAAACAGCATAATGAACTTCGACATTGTCGGGGATGAAAACATAAACTACAAGTTTATCACACCGCCACCAGAGCAGAATATACATTCCCACAGCTCAACGAATGATCCGACAGTTGAACCTTAGCATGGCTGAAGATGGGAACAAAATGTTCTCGAAACCGGTTCCATACATTTATGAAAAGTAAGTGAAGCTTTAAGAGTGTGTAGTTCAACTGAATCATACAATGATATTCTTTTATGATTTGTTTATTAAATGAGACTAAACATTGAATTACAAGACAAATATGGGTATAGAATTAATGCTAGTGGGGATCTAAATGCAAGAATAGGGAAAGAACAGATTAGAATAGATTTTAATGCTTGGGGGCCCCAATAGAAGCAAATTTAGAGAAGTGTTGCAGTAATGGTAAATTTTTCAATAATAAGGGCAGAAAATTAATAAGAGTTCTGTGAAGAGAACAACTTTGTGTAATGGGGTAAAAGGGAAAGATGAGAAAATTCACTTTTGTAAATAAATATGGGCAAAGTGTTATAGATTATGTACCTTAGGTTTGGATACATGTATCTATAATCTCAAAGCCAACTATATAAGTGCAAGTAATCTCTTCCCATTAAGAATGGAGATCTGAATGATAGATGATAGTATGAGGGAGAAAAATTTTGCATTAAGTATCGAATTAAAACATCACAGATGGATAAATGATTTAGCTGAATTGTTTCATACAAAGTTAAATCAAGAAGTAGAATGTATGGGGCAGATATTTGTCAGCATAATTAGAAAGAATATTTGAATGTATTTCTAGTATAGAGGAGGCTTTAAAAAAGCAGGAAACAAAATGAAAGTGTTTCAGGGAAGGTTAACAGTGAATGATAGCTGTATGATAATGTACAGATACAAGAAGGGTACAGAGGGAGCTAAAATGCTGGAGACAAACCAGGAGAGGAGACCAATAGGGGCAATTACCTTGTAGAAAGATGGAGATGCAAGTGTTTATTACAGGTAAAAAAGGAAAAGAGGGGAGAGAAGTTAGACAGAAATTAAACGAGGCAGTGAAGAAGGATGACAGCAAGGCAGTTTTTAGGCAATGATAGGTAAAATGCACAAAAGAAAGGGAGGGGGTTATGTCGTACCACCAACAGAGCGGTAAGTTTTTTCAGGGTCTTGTGTGAGTGAAAACTTCGGTTATTCAGAATAATTTAAATGTTGATAATCTATGGAAAATATATTTGTTAGATAGCAAAATTACTTTGTGAAGTTTTGGAACAAATTAAAAAGTTAAGACCTAACAAAGCATGTGGAACAAATTGAATATTGGAAATCTTGGTTAGAAGACCTTAACAGATCAAACATACTGGGGTGGTTACTAAGAAGGAAAAATACCGAAAAATTGGAGAGTGGGGGTTGTAACATCAATTTATAAAGGTAAAGGTAATATAAGGGACCCAGCAAATTATAGAGGAATTAGTTAACTTTCAATTATTGGGAAAGTTTTCACTGGAGTGTTAGCAAAAAGATTAAAAGATTGGCCAGAGAAAGAAAAGAAAATTTCAGTATTTCAATCAGGCTTCAGGAAAGGTAAAAGGTTGACAATATTTTTATAATTAGAACATTAGTGAATAAATATCTTAGTAACAAGAGGTAGAATCTCTTTGTTGTTTCTGGACTTGAAAAAAGCTTTCGACACAATTTCTGGAGTAGCACTTTGAATTAAACTGAGACAGAAAGGAGTAAGCCAGAATTTTATAAAGGCAATTCAGAATATTTATAAGGAAAATGAATTTTGTGTTAAATATGAAAAAGGGAGGGTAACAGAAAAAATATCAAACAATATAGGTCTAAGACAAGGATGTAAATTGAGCCCAACTCTCTTCAATCTATTTATTGATGTTCTAGAAGAAATTAGCAAAGGTAATGTTCATTTGCCAATTATAAATAGTATACAGGTACCTGGTCTGCTATTTGCAGATGATTTGGTAACAAGTTCTTTAACAAGTGTTGGGTTAAAACGGTTATTGGAAGCTATAGGAACATTTTGTAGAGAAAGGGGGCTTAAGATAAATAAAAACAAATCTTAAGATTATGGTGATGCAAAAAGGTTTCAAATGGAAAAAAAAAAAAAAAAAAAGGAAAAAAGGAAAAATTGTGGTGGGAGGGCACAGAAATTGAAGTTGTCAAGAAAGTTATTTAGGCGTTAGATTGTCTAGCAATGAGAAATGGAGCGATCAAAAAAGGAAAGCAGTAGCAGAGAGAAATGTAGCCATGAATGTAATAAAATCTTGCATAAACAAAATACCAAATATGCAAGTAAAATGGTTAGAGAGAATATATGACTTAATAGTGGAGAGGAGAATCATGTATGGAATAGAAATTTGGGGGCCAGACGAGGGATGGAAAGGGATAGATATAAATAGATTATTTTGTAGAATTGTTCTAGGCTTACCTAGATCTTCACCTAATGAGGTTGCCCTAATGAAACTAGGAAGATTGGGCTATAAAAGCAAGGTCATAGAGTATTGAACTATTGGTATAGACTAGGGAGACTAGAGGAGGAGAATATCATTAATCAGTGTTTGATAGCACAAGGAAAAATTAAGATAGGAACATGGTTATCTAAAATCCAAAATATTCTACAAGAAGAGAGCATATGGTATGTGGAAGAAAGATTGGGTAAAGGATTTTGGAAAGAGATACAATAAGAATTCAGAATATTGAAAAACAGGAAATATGGACAAATCTGGACACCAAAAATTCTCTGAGATTATATAGTGCACTAAAAATGTGTGGGGATGAGAAAGATATATTGAAATTTGTGATGAAATGGGAAGGGAAGGGTTGGCATAGTTTAGAACAGGAGTAAAATATTTTAAGTATATTATAAAATGGATACACTAAGTGGGAATGTTCTATGGTGAAGAACCAGATAGTACTTGGCATTGTATACTAGAATGTAAGTAAACCAAGTTTTGGAGGGAACAGTTCTTATTACGAAAGTGGGAAAACTTACCAGATGAAATAAGAGGTAGAAGAATTTTAATTAAAATCGGATGATAACATTAAGGAACTGCGAAAATACATAGGCAAGGTAAAACAAAAATGGTTATGGGTGTAAAATACTTAAAAAGGTGCTTGAGAAATGGTATAGTATTGTCAGGTAGTGAAAGGAGGATGGAATGAATAGGGAAGGATATGGGACTAGTTATCTAGTATTAGTTAAAACAGGATCCTTATACACCAATAACCAGGGTGTTAGTGTGTATAAGGTCCTAAGGAATAAGCAACTCTCAAGGATAGAAATTTGGCCAAATTTTGGGTTCAATTAAAAAAAAAAAAGGAATCTTTAATATTGTAGGAAATTAAACTTAATATTATATTGAATGTATAAATTACTTTTAAGTCTTGTTTTTGTTTTTGGTTGGTTCAGAGCCCGGTCCTCTGGATATTCCAATAGGTAGCTGCTGATGAACTGGGGACTAAGGGGCTGAGCCGCCAATCAAATTGGAATAAATTTTGATTGGAGTTGGTGCTTTCTGGAATTGCCGAAGGCACTGTTCCCCATGGTTGATGTTTGTTTTATTTGTGTTTATTTTGTTAAAAAAATTCTGTATGTTGATGCATGAGAAATACTCTAATACTATGAAACTATTAATTGCAATGACTTGGTTGTGGCTTTAAAAAAATTAATGCAAAAGAAACATCATTGCAAGCTAACACGGACAATTTTCTTTAAGCTGTAGTTACTACCTAGCACCTCTGTCATAAATACAAAATTTTGAAATTCATGCAATTTTCTGCTTACAGTCGAGCAATCCTGTGCTATCTTGTAAATCAGTATGGAAAGGATGATTCTCTCTACCCAAAGGATCCTAAGAAGCGTGCACTTGTTGACCAGCGGCTGTACTTTGATATGGGCACTCTTTATCAGAGATTTGGTGATTATTATGTAAGTTATATTTTTGTATCAGAATGTTGGATCATTTGAAATAGGAAAATTTTTCCCTATTAAATTGTATTATTGAGTTTGGAGAAGTTTCATATGATCATAAAATTGAATACCAGTGTTACAACTTTGTATCTAATAAGAAAAATAGATACTAAAGTATCGGGCAGAGATTAATTTTTGTGTATTAAATATACTGACCAGTTATGTATAAAAGAATTCCTTTTAAGTCTTAAATAGGAAAGTAATGAAACAATAGAATAATTACAGCAGACATGAAATATTTAGGATACTAAAAAGTTTTGCAATGTGGTGGAAGGTTTGGTCTAGTGCTATGAAGGAGGGGGATTTAAAACTTAATGGAAATATTTCTGCTTATTGCCTGCCAGAATTAATGGTTAAGTACTAGTTACCACATTGCAAGATAATAAAAATTATCTAAATGTGAAAATTGCTGATTCTACATTATAGTTTTGTTGATTAGTGTTTTCCTGTCCTGGGGAAAAATTATCCACATTAGAAAACAATATTCCAGTGGTACAATTAGTCACTGCAACACATCGAAGTTTCTTTCCAATTTGGGAATTTTTCTTGATCATGCTCCCTACAACTCTAACTGTGCTCCATTCAACTTCCCAGAATTGAAGAATAAGCTCAAAGGCAAGCATCTTAGGATAGATAATGGCCTTCTAATAGAATAAAGTATAAAACTGCTGAAGAAAAATAGAGCTAGTTCAGTGACTGTTTCAACATATTGTGTGTGCAAAACTTTCCTAGTTACTCAACTCTCTGTGGATCTCTTTAGGAATTCAAATTATAAGATGACTACAAATATTGTACTTACGAAGCTGTTGACAGTGGAGTGGCAATATATCCTAAACTTAGGTATTCATTTTTTACACCAAACTCCGCTTACTTACATAATAATAATAATAATAATAATAATTGCGTTTATGTAAGTGGACTTTAGTGTAAAAAATGAATACCTAAGTTTAGGATATAAGAGGACTATTTTTAGATATGCATTATACAGTGAGCTTATTTGAATTTTGGGCCAGCATGTTATGCCTATTTATTGGTAGAAGCCAGTCATCAAAACCAATATAATTCATCTGCAGAGCAATTTGTATTTAGAGGGAGGCTGTGTCAGAAAGTGGTTGTATGAGGGTAGGTCAATAAGTTTCCGGCCTAACCATTTACTTGATATGATAAAAGACAAAAACTATATTTCACTTTTCAATATGATTACCCTTCATTGCAATACACTTCTCACATCTTTGAACTAACATTTTAATTCCCCCCCCCCAAAATAGTCTCAAGTCTTGTCTGCAAATGGGCATAAACAGCATCCATCACTTCTTAGTCACACTAAAATTCCTTCCTTGAAGGTCCTTCTTGAGTTTCAGGAAGAGGAAATGGCCACTGGGAGCAAGATACGGACTGTAGGGGGGATGGTCGATCTCCTTGAAGGCATGATTTTACAGTTTCCTATACAACAAGAGCTGTGTGCACGGGCATGTTGTTGAGGAAGGTGCTCAGCTTAACTCAGCTTTCTTCGCATTTTCTCTTTGATGGAAGCACATGTCTGTGCAGCAAGTCACCATAGTACTCCCCATTTACTGTGGTTGGTCCTGGCGGTGTAGTGGTTACCATACTTGCCTTCTAAACCCAAGATCACGGGTTCGATCCCAGCCAGGACCAATGGATTTTTTCCTGCGTAAAAGTCTTTTAAGTATTGCTTCCTTCGGAAGGGAAGTAAAACCAGGAAGGTGCTCAGCTTAACTCAGCTTTCTTCACATTTTATCTTTGATGGAAGCACATGTCTGTGCAGTAGGTCACCATAGTACTTCCCATTTACTCTGGTTGGTCCTGGTGGTGTAGTGGTTACCATACTTGCCTTCTAAATCCAAGATCACGGGTTTGATCCCAGCCAGGACCAATGGATTTTTTCTGGTGTAAAAGTCTTAAGTATTGCTTCGTTTGGAAGGAAAGTAAAGCTATGGGTCCCATGTCGTACATTTATGGCATATTAAAGAACCTCAAGCCTGAAAAAGGAGGCCTTTGAGCAAAATATGTAGATCGTTTCACGTCCCGATTATAATGGGACATTGATGACCTGAGATGTTAAAGGGCATCCATAAATAAACAAACAAGAAAAAATGCCCATTTACTGTGGTGTTCCTCTTCTTTTAAGTCCATGAAGAGTATTCATTCATAGTCCCAGAAGATTGTGGCCATGAACTTCTTGGTGGACTGAGTGACCTTGGCCTTTAGAGGCGGTGCTTTGCCAGGTTTATGCCACATTGATTTTTTTTGGACAAGGAATCATAGTAGAGGGCCATAGTTTAATCTCCTGTGACTATGGCTTGCAGAACTTCTCTCTCTTTGCCACTGCAGAGCTCCAAAAATGTCTGACAATAGATGACTCATTGCTGCTTTTGAATTTAGAGCTCCAAAAATGCCTGACAATAAACTCATTAGATGACTCATTACTGCTTTTGGACTGAGGAAAGAAGTCTAGACACCCAACTAGCACTAAGCTTATTCACGTTTAAATGTTCATGAATAATTCTAAGGACTGTTGTTTTAGAAAGGTCCAACCTTGCTGCTATTTCTGTAACTCTGAGCCGTCTTGTCTTCCATAATTTCTCCTTCCACAAGAGCGATGTTTTCATGAGTGAGCACCCCCCAAGGGCCGATCTGCACACCCTTCGTTCTTCAATGCTTTCTCGACCCATTCGAAAAAGTTTGGCCCATTCTTTTACAGTAGAATATGAGGGGGATGCTTCCCCATATACATTGTCCAATCTCTGTTTAATTGAATTTTGGAGTACGTCTTTCTGTTAATTAATAACTTAATAACAGCTTGATACTACATTTTGAACATGTCACATTCTTCTACACGTAGCCTTCTTTATGAAACTATATCTGAAGAACTGAACACAGCAGAGCAGAAGATACAGCTGAAATTATTTACTTAACAGATAAAGTATGACACCAGATAAGACTTTTATAAAGGCGATAGTCCTTATTGGCAAGGCTGGAAACTTGTGGACCTACTCTCGTACCTTAGTGTGTTACTCAGTACTTTCATTGTCTAAATTGTGTGCTAATCTTAGTTTTTCCAATACAGAAATATAGTTTTAAAAAGTAAATTTGTCTATGATACATATGTGCAAAATGATTCTTAAGAAAAGTGGTAAGGCAATTTGTAAGAAAATATTCTGGCAATTCCAAGTAGAGAAACTGTTGACAAACTTCTTAAAATTTAAGATACAGGATCTCTCGATGAACATGCTCCGAATCACCACCTTGTAATGGAACAAAAGTTGGATGATATACAGGAATTTCCTATGCGGAAGTGGCAATACAGTGCTGTTGAGGAGAATCAGTTTAGAGATAATTTTCAGTAAAATGTAATTCTAAAAAATGATATATTAACTTTACCTTTGGCAAGTTTATCTTCTTTTTTCCAATTTGAGTGACTGCACTTTTTCCAATAAACTGTGCTAAGGCAGCCCCAAACTCAAATAGTCTCACTGTATATGCACGCACACAACTTGTCAAAACAATTAAAATGAAAACCTGATAACAGTAAGTAAACGTGAAACCAGGAAAGGAAATTAAAACACAATATTTAGAGTAAAATTTCTTTCTGAAAGTAATAATAATAGTGATATAAACTGGTTGTGCTTTCCCTCTAATATTTTTGTTTTAATTTGTGCTCTCAAAATTTCTCTTATTTAAAATAGCATGTTCTGGTTCAATATATATCATATATATCATATATATATATATACAAAAATGAAAAGTAATGTAATACTATTAAAAATGTAACTAAAGTAATAACTAGAAAAGCAGAAAAGGATATAAGACTAAGAAAAAGTTAACAGATTATTAATCACTATATTTCAAACTGCTAGTTCTATGGCAAGAAGACAAGTGAAGTGGTAAAAGTAAATATGGAATATCAAAATTAACATTATGCAGGGAAACATGAAACTAGCAACAATAGTGTGCGGGAGCAATAAAAAAAAAATATGTTAACATTTAAGCCAGATGGTATACCAGCTTTATGTAAAAATATAGCTGCGATTCCTCTATCTCAGAGACAACTTTCACAGCTATAAGAGAGTCGGTCCTGGTGGTGTAGTGGTTACCATACTTGCCTCCTAAACCCAAGATCGCGGCTTCGAACCCGGCCAGGACCGATGGATTTTTTCGGGCGTAAAAATCCTAAGTATGGCTTCCTTCGGAAGGAAAGTAAAGCAGTGGGTCCCGTGTCGTATATTTGCGGCACGAAAAAGAACCTCAAGCCTGAAAGAGGCCTCTGAGCAAAATTTGTCAGCAGTTTCACGCCCTGAGTTGAATGGGACGCTGATGACCTTGCTGTTAAAGAGCGTCCATAAATAAGTCAATCAAAAAAAAAAAAACAGCTATAAGTAATGCATCAATAAGTGTTAAATTAAAAGCATCATCAAAATCCTTACCAAGAGATGGGGAATGTTGGGCAACCAGCAAGGGAGACTTTGCTTTAACAGAATGTCCGATTGTTGATATGGAGTGAAACAACAGTACAACCAATATAAAATGCTTTGCAAAGCTTACAAGATAACGTACGAGGTGTATGCAGATATTCGGAACTGGTGCTGCCATCTGGTCAAAAACTTTGATGCTAATGACCGCCATTACCCTCGAAGTTGTTCCCTTCAACATGTATAAACCGGTCCCAGCGATTTTGCCATTTTTCAAATGCATCTTGGAAGTCATGTCTTTGAGAGTGTTTAGCACAGTGTGTCTCTTCGTGAATCCTCGCAATTGTATCGAACCGACATCTTTTCAACTTTATTTTCAGTTTGAGGAATAGAGCAAAGTCGCAGGGTGCCAAATCAGGCGAGTACGATGGGGGGGGGGGCAAGGGGACAACCGTTATGTTCTTTTTCGTCAAAAATCTGGTGAACAAGGAATTGTGACATGTCGCATTATCATGATGCAACAGTTAGTGCCCTTGTCGCCAAAGTTTGGGCCGTCGTCTCCGCACATTTTCACGGAGCTGTCGCAAAACGTCACAGTAGTACATGGAATTCACTTTTTGATTTGATGGCACAAATTCTTTGTGCATGGTCCCCTTGGTATCAAAGAAAACTAGGAGCATGCTTTTGACTTTGCTCGACGCCTGTCTCGATTTTTTTGGTTTTGGCGAGTTCCGACTCTTCCACTGGGAGAATTGTTGCCTTGTCTCAGGGTCATAAGCGTACATCCAGCTTTTGTAGCCGGTGATGACCCTGGACAAGAAGGTTGTCATTGGGTATGGCCTGACGAAGGTCTGTGCAAACTTCAACATGCTGAGCCTTCTGATCAGCAGTGAGGATCCTTGGCACAAATTTTGCGGCGACACGATGCATGCCCAATTCATCAATTAAAATTCGTTCGCATGTCCCATAACCAATTCCCACTTCCAAGGTCTTAAATGGTTGGACGTCGATCCTCGCGAACAAGGTGTTGAACTTTGCAACAATGTCAGGTGTAGTGCAGCTGACAGGCCTACTGATGTGAGCATAGTCTTCAATAGCTATATGGCCGGCCCAGAACTGAGCATGCCACTCTAACACACGTGTATGGCTTATGCTTTGTTCCCCAAATACTTGTTGAATCATTGCAAGGGTCTCCGTAGCATTTTCCCAGAGATTTGCACAGAATTTGATGCACACTCTCTGTTCTAATCTTGGATCCATTGTAAAATTGCCACACACTACACACAGAGTATCATGAAAAGTACTGTAGAATCTGAACTCTTCTACCCAGCTGCATGAAACTTTAAACACTCATCAGATGTGCTAGTGTTGCCATGTAGCGAAACTCTTAACGCAACTGGTGTCAAGATGGCAGCACTAGTCCTGTATATTGTGGATACCACCACATATATGCAGCATTCTTGGAACAAGTAGCAAATGAAATGTTAAATTCTGTGGATAAATTGGGGTGTCGGAATTAATAGCATAATTAGTGCACAGGTTTTACATTTAGGGCATTGGCAATGATATGAGCTTACAACAGGCTGAGGTAAATTCAAAGGATATAGGTTTCAGCAAAATATACTTTTAGGGTTAGGGGGTGTTCTAAAAGTCAGGTGGGGTACAAATCTAGAAAAATCACTTAAAGATAAATGCATGAATAAAGTATCATGATATTCTTTCAAAATAGGTCTGATGCTTTCAATTCCAGGCACGTAAGTAGTAACAAGGCTAATGAAGTTCTTTTTGGAAGTTTTAGGTTTTCATTGGAAAAATTTGTTCCCTGGAATGATACTGGATTTTAAAAGAAAATTATATTTGTGTTTGAACTTTTGAGCTAGGTTTTAATATACGTATCAAAAAATGAAAAGTGGTTACAAAGACTATAAGCATGGATTTAAAGAAAGGAGTAGATATTTTGGTATGCAAGGGATGCTAGCTATGAAAATAAAGATACTGTAGTAAATTGGTAAGCTTAATGTGCACAGACGTGAGAAAAGTGCCAGTGCATAAAGAAATATCAATATCTAGCATCATGTAGGTGTATTTCAAAGAGATAATGCAGTGTGCATGACTAAAATTAATTAATTTGATGCAAAAGCATCCAAAGTATCCAAAATATAAGAGCATTCTTGAACTTGTAAACCCTTTGACAAAAAAAATGAGTCATTGCCAGATTCTATGTATATTGAAGAACTTTAGGGATGCTTGTAAATGCTGCATTCATAAACACATACAAGCAAGTGCACACTGCAGTGGGCACTTTGCCTGTAAACTTAATGGTCCCAATCATAATCTAGAAAAAGAACGTTAGGGTAGTATAGTGATGGCCAAGAATTTTGGAAGAAATTGCTCTTCTGCGTAAGCTTCTGGGTTCAAATCCTACACAATTTTTTTTTTTTTAATTGGTTTTAGAAGTGGAACATTACATTGCCTAAGTATCATATTATATTTTAATGTATTATTTGATTTTTATGACATTGTTTTACATAATCACAAACTAATGTATTCTTTATGAATAACTAAATACATGAATAGAAAAATTTATTTTTCAAAGTGAAAGCACACAGAAACACATTGATTTTGTGTAAGAACCCTCAGCATTTTTAATTGCTGTCAATCTTCAGGGCATTAATGTTGGATTTCTACATAGTGTGGACGAGAGGCTACAACATCCCAGTCTTCTTGAATTTGTGCCCATAAGCCTTCTTTTGTTCTTTCATATGCAGGGAATGAGTGTACAGCATATTGCATTAAGATAGAACAAATACTGAAGGAAATGTTGTAATAAATAAATACACACAACACACAAACACACACACACTCTCTCTCTAAAGCTTATTCTATAAGGGAAACATCATTATTAAACTTATTTGTCATATATTATAAAGGTTATTAAAAAAATACTTCTGCCGAGAGGCAAACTTGCTCTCTTAACCACATCACTGCACTCTCTGCTACAGAGCTAACAGAACACGTACTAGGCAGTATTATTAGTGCATGTTATATAACACAACTGCCAGTGACTACACAGCCTTGCTGGTTACCTTTTGAACCTCATGCTGTAACGGCTAGGACTTGAAGAATTTTGCATTGAAGAGAGACTCAAGATTTTTTTTTTGTGAAAGATGTACATAGTATGGGTTACTGCAACTGTAATCATAATGGAGACTTATAAGCAGAAATGAGCAGTTGATTTGGTTTATTTATGGATGCTCCTTAACATGGTCATCAGCATCCTGTTCAATTCAGGGTGTGAAAGGCAGACAAATTTTGCTCATAGGCCTCTTATTTCAGACTTGAGGTTCTTTTTTGTGCTATAAATCTACGACACTGGACCCAGGACTTTATTTCCCTTCTAAAGGAAGCCATATGTAAGATTTTAGCACTAAAAAAAAATCCCATTGATCCTGGCCAGGTTTCAATCCGTGATCTTGGGTTTAGGAGGAAAGTATGGTTACCTCTACACCACCAGGACAGTCATAAATGAGCAGTGTTTGATAAAATCTCATTAAAGCTGTCATATATAATTGATTTGAGCTTATATTTAGAAAAACCTAATAGTTATAAAGTGTTGAATTTTCACTTATGTAAATTTTGAGTTATATTGACAATATGAGCATAAAATCAGACTAGTTAAACAGAACACTTTCCTGTTTTTAAAAACAGGACATGTTTCAAGAACCGTCGTTCCCATCGTCAGCTGTTGACCCACTGTTCTGATTGGTCCTCTGTAGGTTATTGAATTTTTGTGTGCAGGTTTCTAGTGGTTGTGAGATGAATCTGGAGAGGTAGTCCTCTGGCGGAAGGTCAAAATTCATTGCTGTTTTTCGGTATTTTAAGATGAAAATATTCTCCCATGCTGCCAAGTCATAAGGATTGTTTAATTCTTTCAAAAGTTTTATTTCTGGGTGCATTTCATGGTTATGGCTCCAATAATGATGTGCTACTGCTGACTTTTCAGTTTGTTTCAACTTAATGTTCCTAAAATGTTCCTTCTTGCGGGTTATCAAATTTCCTTTAGTTTTTCCTATATATTTTAGTTCACATTCCGAGCATTCTATTGAATATATTCCTGATTTCCTTACTGCTGGTAACTGGTCTTTTAGTTTTGATCCTAGGAGGTATTTAATGTTGTATCTATTGATAGGAGCTAACGTTATGTTAAATTTTTTGAAAATATTTTTGAATTTGTAGTGTACTTTAGGATTGTAAGTGAATTTACAATATCTTGGTTTTTCTTTGATTACCTCCAGAGTCGAAGCTTCTTTTATGGATTTTACTAATTTGTATTTTTTGATCCTTTTTATTATCGAGGGGATGCTGAAACCATTGTTTATAGCTGTGTTTATAATGTGTTCATACTCTATTTTATATTCTGCGTCACTGAGGGGAATGTTGACCAATCTGAAAGCTAAACTATTGAACACTGCATATTGGTGTGGTACTGGATTGAAACTGTTCTTTTTTATGTAGTTATCTGCGTGTGTGGGTTTTCTAAATATTCCAAATTGTAATTTATCTTTCTTATCTATCTAAAAATCATCAAAATCATCAAGAAAGATAATAAATTACAATTTGGAATATTTAGGAACCCCCCCCCCACACACACACACACACACACACACACACACACACACACACACACACACACACACACACACAAAGATAACTACATAAAAAAGAACAGTTTCAATCCAGTACCACACCAATATGCAGTGTTCAATAGTTTAGCTTTCAGATTGGTCAACATTCCCCTCAGTGACGCAGAATATAAAATAGAGTATGAACACATTATAAACACAGCTATAAACAATGGTTTCAGCATCCCCTCGATAATAAAAAGGATCAAAAAATACAAATTAGTAAAATCCATAAAAGAAGCTTCGACTCTGGAGGTAATCAAAGAAAAACCAAGATATTGTAAATTCACTTACAATCCCAAAGTACAATACAAATTCAAAAATATTTTCAAAAAATTTAACATAACGTTAGCTCCTATCAATAGATACAACACTAAATACCTCCTAGGATCAAAACTAAAAGACCAGTTACCAGCAGTAAAGAAATCAGGAATATATTCAATAGAATGCTCGGAATGTGAACTAAAATATATAGGAAAAACTAAAGGAAATTTGATAACCCGCAAGAAGGAACATTTTAGGAACATTAAATTGAAACAAACGGAAAAGTCAGCAGTAGCACATCATTATTGGAGCCATAACCATGAAATGAACCCAGAAATAAAACTTTTGAAAGAATTAAGCAATCCTTATGACTTGGCAGCATGGGAGAATATTTTCATCTTAAAATACCGAAAAACAGCAATGAATTTTGACCTTCTGCCAGAGGACTACCTCTCCAGATTCATCTCACAACCACTAGAAACCTGCACACAAAAATTCAATAACCTAAAGAGGACCAATCAGAACAGTGGGTCAACAGCTGACGATGGGAACGATGGTTCTTGAAACATGTCCTGTTTTTAAAAACATGTAAGTGAAGTGTATCAATCAATATACAAGACCTTCACTGTAAATAGCTTCAATATTTTAACAAATACGTTGAACAGAATTTTATTTTTTACAGGTTAAAATTATTTTTTCAGTTATTTCATGGGGAAAATTCTTAAATATCATTTTTATAAGAAATATTACACTAATTATGGTTTATTTTTGCATTTAAATTAAAGATTCTAAATAAAAATATTTATTTCAGTATCCAATCATGTTCGAGGGTGCTTCACCTAATCCAGCAAAATACAAGAAAATTGAAGAAGCTTACGAGTTCCTAGATAAATTTCTGGAGGGTCAAGAATGGGTAGCTGGGAACAATCTGACAATTGCAGATCATGCAGTCATTTCAACAGTTTCTACAGCAGAGGTAAGCACTCATTTAGAAAGAACTTGAGCAGAGTATAAAAAAATTTATAATTACTGCTTTTCTGATTGATTGAATTAATGCATGAGAGTTAAATTAATTTATACATCAGTTATTTGTGTGTTGTGACCATGAAATATTCTATGGAAACCTATTCAGTTGATTATACTTGGCTAGAAATGCAGGCATATAAAATTGAGAAAGAACAAATGGAGTTTGATTAGCCTAACATTAAAATTCCTATTTAATGATTTTTATAGGATAATCTGTGGTGGCAGGTGACAGATATTCAAGGGAGGGTGCCATACATGTGAAGGTAGTTCCAAAAATAAAGTTTGCTGGTCTGTTATGTCCAGGACCTTTAATGATAAAATCAAAATACAGTGACTATAGAAAGCAATATCTATAGTTCCCATGAGCATCTAGACATTTATCATACCTCTTGATCAGTTTTATAAACCTTCTGTCATAGAACTCAAGTGACCTGCACCAGGAGAAAAACTAAAATGGTGCATTTCAAGTCACTGATGCTTCTGTAATGATGCCCTTTCAAAGCTGGGAACAAGTAGAAGTCTCAGCATGAAATTCGAACTGTAGGGAGGATGATACAAGCTTTCCCAATCAAGCTTCCACAGAACTGCTGCTGGCATGTGGGGGTCTTGTTGCATTGTTGTGGAGAAGCACAAAACCAGATGATAGCTGTCCAGTCTCTTTTGTTGAACTGCCTGTGGTGCCTCAGTAGTAAAAACTGGCATTAAACACTATTAAAAAAAATTATTTTGTTGAATATCTGCTTTGAACATGCTCAGTGTATTGCAGTATCATTGGGCATTCACTGTCGCTTTATAAAAGTAGTCTAGCAAAAGATATTAGTCTACTGTCATACAAATGTAGTTTGACTAGTTAGGTTGAGTAAATTAATATTTTAATGTTAGCATACTATTTTACATGTACTTAAAACTCCACTCTTCTGTTTTTTGACCTAGTAAATATATTCATTACTGGTTTCTGAAAGTATGGAAAGGAGTTAATTGCCTGGAAACTAAAATCATTGCTAAGTCGTTGAGTCTCTCTTGTTTTATGGTATTGTATAAAAATGTATTAATACATTTTAGTGCAGAGAAATAGTTTCATTTTCAACTATAGTGTTGGGGAATGCAACTGTAATTTTAAATAGTTTCATTGTTTCAGAGAAAACCCTTTTAAGATTATTCTTAATTAGAAACTGCAGCAAAGAAGTGGCACCTGATGCTTTTGAAAGATCTTTTGTTTTATTTCCACTTCCAGTTCTATTTTTACTTTACAGTTTTGCAGGTCTTTGAAAGCTCAGATTATGGCTTCAAAATCTTTTATCTGGGAACTTAATATCAAAGTGTTAAGAGTTATAGGAACAAAAAGGTGGGTAGCAGATACTCTCTGTGAAAGCAAACATAGATCTAACTTGTTAAGATTAATACTTGATTTGTAATATCAGATTACCTTGGTAATGTGTGTACAGTGGATAAAATTTGCAGCAGGGTATTTTTTCTTTATTTTACTTTGCATGTCTCCAGTTGATTTGCTTAGCATCTGTGCACCAATATAGCTTTGAGTATCAGTTTTGGGTTTTTATAAGGAAACAAGCAATTTTCAAATTCCCTTATAATACAATAAGTAAACCTCCTGGATTTTCTGTCCAGGAAGTTTAAATCTCCATAATCACTTGTAAATCTCTTTCCCACATTGTGATCTGAGACTATTATATTTCTTCATCCAGTTTGTTGAAAATTGCTATTTTGATGTCTGCTACATATTCTGGTACATTTCTTGGGTAATCTAAACAGAGTTAACACCTACTTTACTTCCCTAATTCTAACATTTGTTGTTTTTGTCTTAACCTTCTTATGGTGGGTATGTGTGCATTGCTGTTTTAGTTTTAATACCATCCTTACAAACATACTCGCCTGTGGTGCCTCTGTAGCAAAAACTGGCGTTAAACACCATTCTTTCTTACAAACATACTTGTTTTTCTTTCAGGTAAGTGATCAACTTTTTCAAGTCTATATTTTAGGAACAGTTTTATTTGCAGTTTTAAGTTTGCCAAGAATGCTATTGAAATTCAAATTATTGAATGGCAACTGCTGATTGTCCATATTGCTGTGTCTTGTTGCCACATGGTTTTTCTTGGAATTCTGAGGTTCTCCAATTAAACTTACATTTTAATAAGTAGTATTAATAGGCTGAATTTTCACAGTTAAATGTAGTATAAAATTTCAATTATTTTTATAAGGTAATAAATCTCTTAAATTTCACTAATTTTGTTCCACCGACTTGGACATGTTTAGAAGGCTGTTGCCTTCATCAGCTGGTATTAAGATATTGCTCTGTGTATTTTACAGTTTTAACACATTCAGTACCAGCTTATTCAGCAGGGCATTTAAATGCCTGGATCAATGGTTTTAATGCCATTCCCACCCTCTATTTACCACTTCAAAAGGTTAGCATTGCTCTGGAATAACAAGTAAAAAATGTGAACTTTTGTACATAATTCTAATAACCTTTAAGCATCTGATATCTGGTATCACAGGTTCTTGGACGAAGGGGAACACCACGCTTTAGACAGTATCACGAAATCCTTTCTCAATATATCGATCTCCTGTATCTTCACTATTTAAAAAAAAAAAAAAAAAAAAAAAAAAAAAAAATGGAAGGATAAGGCCAATGCTACTTCTTCTATAAGAAACAACACTGACTAAATCATATGGAATATAAACAGAGTTTATCCTACATTAATGTATTCAACCTGTTCACACTAACTCCATTTACTTGCATAACACTAAGACATGTTTTGGAAGTTAATTGCTTCCATCAGCTGTTGACAGACTACTCTTAACAGGTGGATGCATCCCAAGATGCTTTTGTGGTGGTCTCTGCGAGTTATGTAAATAAAGAGAGTTAGTGTGAAAAGGTTTAATACATTAAAGTAGGATATATTACCACTCCATTGTCTACAGCTTCATAGTACAATTTATTCACTTAATAGAGTTATTTCAAGTGTGGCTTTAAATGTCTTGTGCCTTCCACAACCCATACAGTAAGGGTAGATTAAATGTTTGCGATCTATGATGCTGAATGTGTTAATGAGGTTACCGTTTCGAAGATCAAAATTAACTAAATTTTCCTTCTTCCCCCCTTTTTTTAATGAATATACTATTACCCACATACAATTTAGCCGATTATCTATGTAAAAAATCTAATACTTTACTGCGTTAAAAATCTAAGCATAAATGACACTCAGAATTAACAGAAAGAATTGGACATATGAAACTAAACAGGGACTTGCTAGTTTTTAATGATAATGGTGTCATGTTTCCTAGCACTCTCAAAGAAAAACTATCACTAAATGGCTAATCTTAATAAACCTACCTGGAGAAGTAATAGAATATCTGAACCTCACCAAAATTTGGATTAATCAAACCTATCTCACAGTCAGAGGCAATATCTGTACACAAAAAAGGGTTTAGCAATGGGAAATCCAATCTTAACCATTCTTGGCAGATACAAGACATAAGTTTCTGGCCGCGCCAATAGAGATTGTCTTCACAAAAGCCTTATCTGTTGTCGAACCATATCTGTTGAGTAATTAATTGCAGCTGTAACTTCCACTCCTGTTCATTTGTTCATATGTAGTTGTATAAAGAAGGCTATGTGTAGAAGATTGCGATATGTTCAAAATGGAGTATCGAGCTATTATTAAGTTCTTCACAAAAAAGGACTTACAAAATTAAACAGCAATTGGATGGTGCATATGGATCCTCATATTCTACCGTAAAAGAATGGGCAAACTTTTTCAAATGGGTCGAGAAAGCATTGAATATGAAGAGCATGCAGGTCAGCCTTTGGAGGCACTCATTCCTGAAAAGCATTGCTCTTGTGGAAGGAGAAATTATGAAAGACTTGAGGCTCAAGTTACAGAAATAGCAGCAAGGTTGGGCCTTTCTAAAATGACAGTCCTTTGAATTATTCATTAACATTTAAACATGAATAAGATTAGTGCAAATTTGAAATTCAATTTAAAAGTGTATTAGTTGATATTCTTTCTATTACAATTGGTATGAAACTATGATGATAGGTGCCTAGACTTCTTTCCTCAGTTCATAAGAAGCAATTAGTAATTTATCAGGCATTTTTGGAGCTCTTTTATTGCAATGAGACAGAAGTTCTGCAAACCATTGTAACAGGAAATAAAACTATGGTCCTCTACTATGAACCCTGGTTCAAAAGAGAATCAATGGAGTAGCGTAAGCCTGGCAAAACAACCAACTCTAAAGGTCGCATGCATGTGCACTCAAGTGCGCATGCTTGC
Organism: Metallyticus violacea; assembly: GCA_030762175.1. Taxonomy (NCBI): domain Eukaryota; kingdom Metazoa; phylum Arthropoda; class Insecta; order Mantodea; family Metallyticidae; genus Metallyticus; species Metallyticus violacea. The sequence goes on along the minus strand of CM060846.1, from coordinate 264,836,346 downwards.
GGGTATCCTTATGTAGGCTGTTTGCAATAGTAAATGAAAAATAGATAGAGGATGCAATAAAACTGCTCAGCCTAAATGATATTAGAAGATATTGCACTGTTAAATTCAAAATGATAGAAAACAAGGTTCTTCCCTCCTGGATATGAAAATGATAAAAGATGGCAATATACTGGAATTGGTATTTTCAGAAAAGACGTCCATACAGGTAATTACATAAAAAAACAACAGCCATAAACCAAAGCAACATAAACTCTCTTAATAAACAGCCTCACATTCATATTAACAAACCTACCAATAAGCAAGAAAGAATAAAAATCTGAGTACCAAAAAACATAGATATAGGAGAGAAAAATGGATGCCTAATATATCTGGTTGATAAGAAAATAGGAAAATTAAAAAAAACATAAGATATCACCACACTAAAAAGCTAGAAAGGAGATCATATATACCAGAAATTCCATAAGATCAAAGATGCAAACATTATTTTAGCTACAGTAAAACAAGTGCAATTTTAAAAACTTCCTGAAAACCAACACAAATTATAAAATTCTGCCCATAAAACAATCATTTATGAAATTGACTGCAATATGCAATATTAAGACAAAACAAAAACATTACCTTACAATTTAAGAAACACATGAGAAATATATAACATATGGAGAAATTAGCAGGAGAAATTGGCAATAGCATAAGATTTCTGACAAAAAAAAATCTAAAATGAACCAAAACTCAAAAGCTCTTAAAAACCAGACAATTGTGTGGGAAAATATATTCATAAACAGAAAGAAGGAAAATTTAGTTAATTTTGATTTTCCAAACAGTAGACTTATCACTAATTTGTAAACTCTACAGTGACATCCTATAGCACCTGTTGATGAAGGTAACAAACAGCCTTTGATACCTCGGCAAGTAAATGGAACAAAATTGGTGAAATTTTAGTGATTTCCTAATAAAAATTGCAATACAATTCACAATTTTTTGGAAGTTCACATTTGCTTGGTACTCATTCCCAATATGATGCACCATCAAATTTGACAGGATATGCTTTCCTTCATAACTTCTCAGTAGGAAAAGCCACACTCCTTAGAATGCAGGTTGTCTGTGCATATAGAACCATGGAGGCATAACTGTACTTCACTGTTCTCATAAATGGCAAGATTCTCTGGAACTTTGTGCTTAGAAATAAGTAAAAGTAATAAAATGAATTGGAAAAAAAAATTGACTGTTAAACATACCCATGCACTCTTAAAGGCTAGTGGCCATGAAGGACAATTTTTTTAACCCTAAATAAGGATTCACACAATTAAAGTTTTTACTTATTTAAACAGTAAAATAAATTTTATAGATAGCCCTTCATACTAACAAAATTACTGTTTTATTCCCTGATGCTACAAAAGATACCTTTATAATAGTACTAATATTTTTTTAAAAATAATTATTTTACTTTTTAGTACAGCTACACTTAAAATGTCACTATCCAGTTTGTTTACTGTGACTACAGCAAGAATCAAGAATAAATTACCTTGTCTTTAAAATTTCAATGCTGGCAACATCTTGCTGAATGTTTAAGCAAGTTCGATTTCTTTTTCCTCTTCATTTTCTCCATCACAATTGTTGCACTCTTTACAAAGTGTTCAAAAAGTGATTCCATAACATTTCTTGAACTGTCCAGGCAACAGCTTAATGCTTTGAGGAGATTAGAAATGCCATACTCACAACTTCTTCATATGATGATTTCACATTGATTCCCTCTTCTTTCTGCGGTCTCAATTAAAATCAAATTGCACTGAATGCAATTTTCACTTATTGCCAAAACTTTCAAACTGACTCCATTCACTTTAGAAACTATTAGCAATGTCCTGTAGATGTATACAAGATGTTAAATGCTTTAGTGGCCTTACTTTCCTGGGTTGCAAGCATATAAATATAAATCTACAGAAAATGTATTATATATATCTGATCTTAGTGTAGTACCAATATAAACAAAATGTGAAAACAAGGCTGTGATCATCATCAAATGGACATAAGTTTAAATATTACACATCAATAGCTTAGTAATTGTAATAATATTTGTACAATATGGCAAATGTTAATCTAATTCTTTTCCTTCCATTAACATCTTAATCGGTTAAGGAATGCTAAGATCATAAACAGCTGTTGCATCTAACACCCAGAATTGTTAAATTGTTTGAATTTGATTTGTGGACAAATCAAGATAATACATCCGAAATCATGATTTCCTTTAATGGTTTTATTTTATTTAAGGATATACTTTAAAATCTTTGGTCATTGCCATTTCATGGTATTCAGGGCATGAAACAGCTGATAACTTTTGCTCAGAAATGTCTTCTTTCAGGTTTGAGGTTCTTTAAAGTGTCTTAAATCTGAGACATTTGACCAATGACTTTTCTCTTTTCCAAAGGAAGCCATACTTGGATCTTTTTCAGGCATAAAAATTCTATCAACCCTGGCCAGGTTTGAACCCACAACCTTGGGTCTTTGAGGCAAATAAGTCTACCACTAGATCACCAGCACCGACTAAACTCCTTAAATCATGATAGCACCACATGAGAAAATAGGTATTCAGGAGTTGTATTTTCTTTTGTTAAATATGAGATTTATGCTAAGGAAAATGCAATAAATTGAATATGAGATTATTTTGCTCTTGAGGAAATACGTGGGACTGAAAATTTTGTATATTAAATGCCAGTTAAATTGCAATTAACATTGATTTGGAATTCTACTATATATTCTGTTGCCAAGAATATAGTTCTTTCTGTGCATTGTGGAAATATTATATTAAATACTCTTAAATTAAATTGCTATGTATTTTTAATCTGCAGTATGAAACCTCTTAATATTTATGCCCTTTTATTTCAAGAGACTTTAAGGCATTTTCTTTTGTATGTCCATAAGCAAAATAAAAATTCTTTGTTAAAGAGTTCTAGTGGTTTAAACATTGAACATTATTGCTAAACCATCATTCTTTTGCATGCGCGATTGTTTTAAACCATCAAAAGCTACATTAGACTTAGGAATTAAGTAAATTTTCTTTTTACTTAAATGTAAATTGGAACTTACACAGTGAAGCCAATCATATTAATGGATATCATTGTATGATTCAGTTGAACTACACACTCTTAAAGCTTCACTTACTTTTCATAAATGTATGGAACCAGTTTCGAGAACATTTTGTTCCCATCTTCAGCCATGCTAAAGTTGAACTTTAATATGACAAAATAAAAGTTGAACTTTAGCATGGCTGAAGATGGGAACAAAATCTGTCAGCAGTTAAATTTAACTACTTCAACTATTTAATCTGGTACATAATGTACATTTTTAGATGGAATGATTCTGCATTCCCAAATATACATAAAATTTCAAAACTATTATTACTCGACCAAGGCTAGTGGATCCATGGAAAATATGCAAACTAGTGCCATGACTCAATATGACAAAATAAAAGTTGCAATCTGCCATGCAGGACTCGCTTGCCTTTGTAGAGTTATACCAATAAATTAAAAAAAGAAATATAACAAATTTAAATAAATATTTTGTATTGATAAAATTATCCTCTAATATAGGAGGAGGAACTTTGGCTATTATTGAATGCCTTCATTTTTTACCCACAAAACCACCTTGAACTGATGAAACTTTAACCTTTGGTGTTCTAGAAGGCAAGGTTCTTTTCATTTCCCCTCAGAAGAATATACTTGAATTGCTTGTTTTAACAGAATTAACACACACCTAACACACTGATAATTTGTGTTGTGGATGCTCATCCTTTCTCTATACAGTTTCTATAATTACCAAGCTTGGCTCTTGTAATAATTTCTAACATTCCTGCTGTTCAATTATCTTATTTATTGATATTAATCTTCATTTACCTTACCAGTTTTTTCCTTTACATTAGTAGCTTTTCTTGAGCACTTCTGTCTTAATCTTCCTAAAGTAATTACCAAAATTTGCAGATAGCATCTCCATTATTTATAAAAATTCTTTAGTCCAAATTTCCATCTCTTTAAAGATTTCCATTTTTATTCTACAATTCATCTCTGCACGGTTTAGTTTCATAACAATCTAATATGCAGTGTAGATTTTCTCTTATTTTCACATTGTGCACATATCTCATTTTCTAATCTGCTTTAAACTGAATCTGAACCATTTTTCCTGTACTTTACCAGATAAATCCTTCACTTCATATTTTATTACAAACACTTTTCTATTTTTCATTTTCCATTAACTGCTAAACATTTCCTGCTTTTCAATATCGTCAATTCTTACTTGTATATTTAGAGTAATTTTATATGCTTACATACTGTTTAGCTTCTCAGAACTTGGATTATCCCTTATAATTTCCTCATTCTTTGTGTCTGAGAAAACCAGCTTTCTCTATATTTTACATTCTCTTGTACCATTAAAATCCTTAATATTTCTCTCTTCTGATTATTTAATCCATGCCAATATTTTAGTATATTACTCCCTATCTTCTACTTCCCAACTCTGCTCAAATCCATTAGAAGGTATGAAAATCTGAATACCAGTAAAAAAAACATTAGTGGATATAATCAATTTACCATCACTCTAGCTACCCCATACAATTTTTGGATTAAACTATAAATTCTCTATACAATTCCTATCGGATTTAATTTTCTTTTAACAAATTCTTCTACTAACCTTAGTTGATTTTGCAAACCCAGTTTTCCTCTGTTCTGTCAATCTTCCATTGCTATGTAGCCTTGCATAAAAATAATAATAATTTCAGTTTTTCCCTTTTTTATATTTTATTTGTGTTAGATGCCTTTTTTAAACACCATAATTTTGGATTTTTTTTAGATCTCATTCTTAGCAGTATCTTGCTATTGTTTCTATTGCTTTAGTTACTCTGAATTTTGTTCTTACTCTAGATAAGCTGCAAAAACAGACCTGGTATTATCTTTTGTTTTATTAAAATGTTTTATGTATTGTTATACAACAAAAGAAGGAAGGAAAAGTGTAAAAATTGTTGTGCATGACTGTATAGCTCAAACTAAAGAATTTTGTGAAAGATCCCCACAAATAGAAATCAAATAACTTTAAGATCTGGAGTTTGTACTGCTCATAATTCTTACTAGTTTGGTGGCATGATAAGTTGAGTTTTGTAAAATTTCTGTTTCCTATGCAACCCTTTGCAGATATTTTATTGGACATAGTTCTAAACTTTCTGCAAGTTAATAAAGTTTCTCCTTGGTAGAAACATGGAAATTTACTTTGTTTCTTATTGAGTACAGAGCTAGTTTTCTTAAATGTATTCACAAGATTACAACAGGTACATCTGTTAGGTGCAGGAATATCAAGGAAAATTCTTAAAAATTGGCATCTGAGGTGCAGGAATACCAGTGAAAATTCTTACAAATTGGAATCTTTCTTTCTGCATGAGTTAGTGTTTACTTAAAGATCATATATGAAAATTCTCTATTCTAAAGTTTACCTACCTTTGGCAGCATTATAACAGCACTAAACACACAAATAAAGAAACAATTTCACAACTTATCACCGTAATGTTCAAATAGCACAAAGACTGCTCGAAACTGCTTTAGGCATGGACACTTGAAGGTTCAAGGAACTGGTTAGCTGCACATGCTTTCAGCTACTATGCGATTTGCACTCTTGTGAATGAATGTCCATTTGAAAGTGTATTTCTTATGGTTTAAAGTTCTATTCATTTTATGTTTCAGGTTCTTGGATTTGATGTGGGAAAATATGCAAATGTGGCAAAATGGCTTGCAAAAGCCAAGAAAGCAATCTCAGGCTATGATGAACTAAACCATTCTGGAGCCTTGAAATTTAAGGAAATGTATGACTCATTTACTGCCAAGAAATGAACCAATTTATGTCTCTAATGCATTCCTCATGTTCCTAAAATTCTATTTTTATGTCTGAATATCAAAACTAAATGTTTGTCAGTGATTAATGAAAAAGTTTTAAACTTGGAACAAAAAATGTTTAAATATAAAGTATATGTAACATTACTTTGAAATAAAGAAGTTTTTCTTGAATGAAAATATTTTATTTGTACATGTACAAATGTGTGCTTAATGAACTGTAATCATGCCAATTAGATTCACTTGAAAGTTTCAGTGTTTCAAGATCTTTATTTTGGTGTAAAGGCTGAGTGATTAAACTAAGCCTTCCACCTACGCAAGTTGATTTGATCTGTGTCCTGTGATTTCTCTAATAATAACTTTGCCTGCTACTCCATCACTTGTAGTGTAACGTAGTCTTGCCATTATGCATAGGAACATGAAATAGAATGCTGCTGCCAGCTATCTGCAGAAAACAGAACTCCACAAACATATCTCACAATAAAATTGGCATTTTAATAATATAAAGAATAAAAATACAGGAAATCTTAGTCCATAATTCCCAAAAGCGTAAGTTTTCTGGGATCCATCAATCTATTGAGTCCCAGATATGTCATTCTAAACAAGAAAATAACCTGCACTGATCATTCCTTATAGTATAATTTTCCCCCATCAATCGCAACATACATTTTTGTTTATTAACCCTGAATCATTAATTGCAACAAGTACAGTATAGGTTTTTGAAAAATCCTTTGCCAAAGTGCATACAGTGAAGTGGCAAGGCATTGCTAAATGAAGTGTGTAAAGACAAGTATAGGTTTTTGAAAAATCCTTTGCCAAAGTGCATATAGTGAAGTGGCAAGGCATTGCTAAATGTAGTGTGTAAAGACAAGATATATTGTAATGACATGTTTGTAGTGGAGAAGCACAAACAGAAATGGATGCTAAAGACAGATGACAAATGAACTCTTGAAGCAAGGCATTTTTTTTTTTTTTTTTTTTTTTTTTTTTCCCCCATTGCCCATCATAAGCTCTTTGGGGTATGCATGCAGTGCAAAAAGTAAGCTAAAATTTTGTTATCAAAGTCGTGAAACGTGTAAAGATACCTTATGAAATACCTAAGGGTTAAATTTAAAATTAATTTAGTGTTTAAACTAATACAGTGAAGCAATTTATTCTTAATTAGCTGGTGAGTCGACTTAATACTCATGTGCTGCACTTGCCATTGAATTATACAGAACATGTTTCACAGGCCTTAGCCCGCATCATCAGCTGCAGTCAAATGATGTGGGCCAAGGCCTGTGAAACAGGTTCTGTAAAATTCAATGGTAAGTGGAGCATAAGAGCATTAAATTGACTTGCTAGCTAATTAAGAATAACCTAAAAGTTATTTTGGACCACAGGCATCTTTTGACAGGGAGGGGGGGTTCTGTAGGCACATGACCCCCTCAATTTTTGTTTAAAATTGATATAATAGCATATTTGTGCATTGTACAGGCTTTCCTAAATTTTAGCCATAGCGCTCCTAATTTTAATGTCAGAGATGCCCTTGTTTTAAAACCATTACCCCATCTTTCATTTTCTTGCATTGTGTAGGGTTTTTTTTTTTTTTTTTTTTTTTTTTTTTTTTTTTTTTTTTTTTTTTTTTTTTTACCACTCTTAAAGTGGGTCAAAGTTGCACTATACTGTCATGCAGTGATATAGAATGCAGTTTCTATATCCACATGCAAGCTGTATGTGTACAAAGGTGATTTCCTAAATAATTTATCACATCTTTTACACCAGGCATACAGTTCTACATTAAAGGCACCAATGGTCAATCAGTTTAGCTCACCTAAATAAAGTTTATCTCATATTTCTTGTAAGTCTACTAAAGCTTCTTTCTGGCTTTTATTGATTACCCCTCATTAGTCCAGAAGAAGTGTGTTCTATTCTGGACCCCGTTTGCGGGTTCAAACCCAGCTGAAATAGATTGCCGTCAGGCCATAAAACTCTTGAAGGAAAGTTCTCTGAGGGAATAAGCCATAGGTCCTGTGTCACAGATTTATTATAATAGTTGGTGACTTTAATGCAAGTGTTGGAGATTGTAAGGTAAGGCTCTGGTTTAGAAAGCAAAAGTGCATGTATGTGAAGTGATGAGAGGACAAGAAAGATCGATTGTTTTATGAACGCTTTTTAACATCTCAGGTCATCAGCATCCCATTCAACTCAGGGCATGAAACGGCCGACAAATTTTGCTCTGAGGCCTCTCTTTCAGGCTTGAGGTTCTTTTTCGTGCGGTAAGTGTACGACACAGGACCCCATGGCTTTACTTCCCTTCCAAAGGAAGCCATACTTAGGATTTTTACACCTGAAAAAATCCATCTGTCCTGGCTGGGTTCGAACCTGCGATCTTGGGTATAGGAGGCAAGTATGGTAACCACAAGAAAGAGTAGGGTTAAAGTGTATAATAAAGAGAGGATCAAGAAGGGGAATTTAGCTTCATAAATGTAAATGAGCAGAGTATAATTAATTACATGCTATGTAATGAGGAATTGGATTAGGGGGTTGCTAGAATTTAACGTGTAGGATATGATAGTAGGCAGTGGGCATTTCCCATTAGTAATGAGGTTCAGTTTAGGGAAAGGTATTAGCAAAGAAGAAATAGAGTTGGAACATATAAGATGTGATAAATGGAGAGAAGGATATGCAGAGTATTTTTGGGCTAGCTTGCTATCAAAAAAAGTTGAAATAAAGTTATGGTGGCATTGAGAGAAGGAAGGATAGAGGAGGCAGTAGCAAGATAATCCGTGGTAATGTGGGCAGTGAGAAAGATGGAAGTACATCAAAGAGGAAAAAGGTTAGGTAATGGACGATATCAGAAATGTCTAATAGCAAAACAAAAAAAGGGTAACGAAATAGGACAGTGGAGAAAGTCAGAAAAGGAGGAAGATAGACAAATGTTTTTTTTTTTTGTTTTTTTAAAAAAAGGAGGTTATAGAATGCTTAGTACAGCAGAAAAAGAAGAGTGGAAGTGGAAAATGAGTGAGAAAATTATGGAAGCTGTAGCAGCTAAAGGTAGTAAATATATATGGTCAGTAGTGAAGGAGATTCTGAGAAAGAAAAGGGAAGTAAATAAAATAAAGCTGAAGGAATGGATCAATTACTTTAAGAATCTGATAGGAGGTGGGAGGATAGGCAGTTATGATCTAGAATGGAGTAGTGTTGTAAACAGGACAGAATGTTTGGATATTTTACTATGAAAGAGGTAGAATATCTCTCTCTCACACACATACTCTCTCTCACTTTACATAAAAGTCTAAAATATCCATGGCACACTTACAAAATTTGGTTTTTGGTAATTATTACATTTTTAAGTTATTATAATTATTCCCTTATAACACCTGTACACAGCTGTGAATGGTTTAGGTATTTCTCATTTATGTACATTGTATTCCAAATGGGTCATTACTGAGCACCTTCAATTTTCACAAATCTTTTCTCATAGACAAGCAAAACGTGTAACAGTGCACTTACAGTATATACACGAATAATCCCAGCATATTTTTTCCAAAATTTAATAGCGGAAAGTTAGGATGCGGGTTTATTCATGTTGGAGTTGGTACTGCACTTCTGACATACCAAAATCTGGAAGTTGGCATTCTTCCGTCATAAGCGAGAACTGCATGTATAGGTCACGTCATAGATCATTTGCATAGCTTCAGTTGAAATGTAAGCATGTGTTACATTGCTTGGAACATAGCACGTGGAACATTGTTACATGTCATTCACGACGAAGAAAAGATCCACATCATTGAAACGTCTTTCTGCTGATTACAAAGAGATGATAATTAAGTTCCACTGATTTATCATCAGATTGCACAGAGAAATGAATATTCTCTATCACAAACTGGCAATGCAGATCAAACATCTGTGAATTTTAAAATGCCACAAGACTACACAATATGAATTATATTTATTAATAAACAGCATTGCAATTTGGTATACATCAGTTTACACTACCATTAAATATAAGAAGAAGATTTATTGGTCTGGTTAATTTCTTTAATACACAGTAGTAAAGTCAATAAAATATAATTAATTATATATAATTTTTTTTTGATTGATTTATCTTTTTAATATCTCAGGTCATCAGCGTCCCATTCAAGTCAGGGCGTGAAACGGCCAACAAATTTTGCTCTCTTTCGGGGTTGAGGTTCTTTTTTGTGCCGCAAATGTATACCATGGGACCCATGGCTTTACTTCCCTTCCAAAGGAAGCCATACTTAGGATTTTTATGCCTGAAAAAATCCATCGGTCCTGGCTGGGTTTGAACCCGCGATCATGGGTTTAGGAAGCAAGTATGGTAACCACTACATCACCAGGACCAACAATTATATATAAGAATATCAAAAGTAAATGCATAATACAATTAGCTGTATACAATGATAATATTAAGTTAACATAGATAAATATATGGTCAATCTCACACTGCTAGGGCATAGTGTAGGTAATTATTATTTACAGGAAAATCTTGAATGGAGTAGATGCAGTGGTGTGACTTTATGGACAGTTTGAAAATTTTATTTTGTTGTATTTCTTTTAAGTAATTCAGAAGGTAATTGTATATATGTATTTATGCCAGAGTGCATAAGGAAATATTATGCTTATATACATGGAAGGTTAATCTGTATTATTAATGCTTTTATTTTGATTATGTAGATATGAAGAGGAAGAATGCCCAATTTTTTTAAAATATGGTTTACATGTTGTTTTTGCACTTGACTCCCCCCAAAATATCATGCCATACCTCAAGTAATGGACATGTGCGAAGTAAGCGCTTCTAACAGTCTCCATCCTTACATATCCTGCTAGTACTCTTATCATATAGCATGCGTTACCGAGTTTTTTGTTTATGCGATTTACATGGGTATCCCATTTTAAATTGCTTTGAAACCATAGGCCAACAAATTTGGTGGATTCTACTCTCCTAATTGTCTGGTTTACGAGGTTTATTTGTGGAGCTATATAGCTTTTGTATGACTGTCATTGCTACTATCTTTTGACACTTAATATATGATTGTTTCTAATTTGGTTTGTTACTTGGCAAATTGATTTTAAGAATCTTTCTTTCTTTATTTTCTGCACTTACCAGGACATTTGTGTCATCAGCAAAGAGGAGGGACTTTGCAGAATTGTCCGCTATAATAAAACTGTTAAAGAACAGAAGGGTTAGGTCCCAATACAGAACCTTGAAGTACTCTATAATTTAAATTTGAATGGTTTTGAGATTTTCATAAATAATTCCTCATAAATTATTTATTATATACTCTATAATTTTCTGCTAGTTCACTTGATCAATACCTCTTTACTTCTGTTACTTCTTTGTGTTTAAATTCAACATGTTGTTTCTGGTTATTCAAATATGATTTTATCCAGTTGTAAGGTGGTTCCCCGATTCCAAGCTTTTCTATTTTTATTAATATTTTTTTAGGATAAATTTTGTCAAATGCTTTTGACAGATCTAAGAAAATGGCTGAAATACATTCATTTTTGCCAATATATATCATTGTATGATTAGCTTCACTGTGCAAGTTCCAATTTACATTTACATTTTAATTAATAATACATAACATATATATATATATATATATATATATATATATATGTTATGTCAGAATAAACACTAGATACTGTTATCTTTCTAAAATATCATAAGTGATATAAAAATTATATTCACAATTGCTAATTTTTCGTTAGATATAGGGGAAGGAGTGGCATCAACTACCACTTTTGCTAAACATGTGAATGTTGTGAGTCCTTTCTTGTCCAGTAAGCAATAAAAAGTTGACAGTGGGAGAGTCAGATATTTATTTGAGCCTTAGATAAATCTAACAAAGTCATGAGAATATATATATATTATCTTCTCATGACTTTGTTAGATTTATATATATATATTATATTATCTTCTCATGACTTTGTTAGATTTATCTAATATTATTTTTAAGGCTTATATATATATTATCTTATAATAAACTTACCAGCATGTTTGGCATTATGCTTTGGAATTTGTTTATTATTTTTTTTTATTGATGGAAATTTTTATGTGTAGTCATCTTTAAATTTGGCTTTCCAGTGTGAAGTCATCGTCATTCTCTAATAGAATAATAAAAATAAAATTTTTATACAATTCTGGTAATAAAAAGAAGTGGAACTGAGGCATACCAATGGAATCCACACACCAACAGATGAATCAAGAAGAGAGGAAATGGAATAAGCAGTGATACTCTAAACAGAGCCAGAATCAGTACTTCTGCCATCTTCTGTACAACATGAGAGAGATTATCCAAGATGGCAGGAGTATGAATTAATTTTAATATTGTATCATAATAAACAATGAATTAGTAGATGGAAAAAACCTAAAAATTTACTATTTTTACTGAAACAGCGAACCCAAGACAATGCTGGTTTTGTAGGATATATCACAATCCTAGATGCAATTGATTAAGTCAATCTGACATTTCCTTCTTAGTAATATTAATATGTACTTGCAGATATAATGCACACTACAGAATCCCCCCCCCCTTTCCATATTGATATATATATGAAGCCTTCCCTCCCAGACTTTCACACTTTGAATGAAAACTGTAAACTATGCTTTATCTCACACATAGTACCTTCATCCAGAGCTTATAAATATGCAATTAAGTTGTGTCATTTCTCAGATATCCAATACATGAGGTATTCGCAAAGATTTTCAATTCAGTGGATCAATATGGTAACAGGCAGACTAATTGAGTAGATTTGAACAAAATTTTTCTGTCAACATTTTTTCCTTACTTCATCAGTAAAAGTTGTGTCATACCCTAAAGCATACAAATTCTGTAATCAAGGAGAAGAACTAACTTGCTAATATATTTGTTGTATTACACAAATTGTAGAGATGTTTCAAATTACAGTAGACCGCCATGGGTGGCCAAGGTCATTAAGGTGCAGACTCATGAGCAGGAGGTCTGGGGTTCGAATCCTGCTAGGACCGTCCTCCCTGACTGAGGTTTTTTCCAGGTTTTCCTGGAAATTTCCCTAAAATTAGGCCTGGAATGTTTCCTTCCTTAACAATAAATCCTTTCCCAGTATATCATTTCATCTCATGTATCCTCAGTGTCACCGCCTGTGGTGCCTCAGTAGTTAAATCAGGCGTTAAACACTACTAAAAAAAAAGTAGGGGCATTAACTCTGCACACCTAAGGAAATGTTGTTTAATATTACATTAGTTTATATTTTAATTGACATTAATGCTTCTATTGAAGTCACATTTTCAGGAAAAATAGACATACATGTCTTAATGTTCAATGTGTCAAAAATGAGCGAGGTAAATTATAATTATCACTTATCAAAACAACAGCTGTAAAGGTACATTTTGGACACATTCATATGAATTATTGTAAGTGCTTTATGTTAATATTTCGTTGGATATCCTTTTGGTTTGATTACTGGCTCCATTCTTCATGACATTAAGTACACCAAACACTGGAGATCTTCTGGTGTTATCACTCTAAACCACGATTGGATGATGGTCTCTAGCATCTCTCTCTTGTTACTGGAATTCAGACATGACACCAAAACTTTCTGCCTTGACCACAAGTTTTCAATTGGGTTGAGGTCAGGACTGTTCCCGGCCAAAGGAGAACAGTAACATGATAGCATCTGAACCATTTCTGATTGATTCAAGTGGTGTGGGACTTTGCATCATCCTGCTAGGAGATGCACCGTGGACTGTCAGAAGACATCTCTGTCTTCTTGCATTCAATCTCTGTGTGCTAAAGCCTACTCCACATGCTTTTCATTCAGATGAGGATTCTTTCTTGGCATCCTTGCTCATAAATCACTTTCTCAAAATTTGTCTGATTGTTCAGTCAGAAACTTGTAAGAGGTCCTCAAGATGGCATTTATATTTTTTACCATATATAGGCGATCTTGCAGAGAAAGGTGGCAGATTCTGCAGCATTATTTAGCAGATGGATTTGGTATTCTGCCACTTCTTTAGATATTCTTATGCTCCCAGTTAATTCGTACCACTTGCAAACTTTTCTAATGCCTGATTTTGTATAGCCAACACCCAACCTTTTCATTATTTCTTCATAGGAATAGCCTACTTCACAAAGTTACTCCTTTAACTTAGTGACCAATCAGCGTGTTTTGTCTTAGGAATCATTATTTTAAATTACGAGATCACTTTTCAACTCACTCTGAAAGATGCTCACTTCAAAAAAGCTAGTTGCCAACTGCAACACAACAATGTTGATCACACTTGACTTAGGTACTTAAAAAAGTACAATTGAACACAAGAGCTCTGTTGATTGAAAATATGATAATTACACAATTATGTTGCTGTTGCTGCAATAAAATGAAATTATTGAAGTTAGTGAATGATGTTAATTTAACTTGTTTCTAATATCTATACAAAATGTAGCACGCTTCACTTTTCTTAAAAACCACCATGGTTGGCTGAGGTTGTTAAGGTGCAGACGCATAAGCGGGAGGTCTGGGGTTTGAATTCCACCAGGACCGTCCTCCCTGACTGAGGTTTTATCCAGGTTTTCCTCAGTCCTCATAAATGGCAAATGCCTGGGAGGTATCCTAAACTTAGGCCTGGAAAGTTTCGTTCCTAAAATAAAAATATCCTTCCCAATTGATCATTTCATCTCATATACTATGAGTGCCCACTGCCTGTGGTGCCTCACCTGTAGAAACGGGCATTAAACACTATGGAAAAAAAACCTTTCTTAAATATGGTATTATAGAAACATCATAGACAAAATAAAAATGTCATCTGTTGACTTAGCACAACATAATTTTGTATATCTTATAAGATTTAAAAAGGATAAAAACTATATGTAAAGTGTCCAGAATTAATGCCACTTCTGTAAATCTCTTTAATTAATAAAACATTTTATTGCATAGTAAATGTTGTAACCACATAAAATTCAATTGTGAACAATTCTTTCCAACTTAAATGTTAGATTACTTGATCTCTGTTTACCACTAGGGATGGAAATGAGAGCATACACCTTAAGAAGCTCAAAAACTTGCAGAACAAAGATGTATCATGAGTCTCTTGAGAAGACTAAGCATGCTTCTGACATTATGCAGTACCTAATAGCAATAACAAGCTGTGATGTTTTGGCTAACTGAATGGTTAGGAGGTGCTTTACCCACAGCTAATAGCATAGATGTTTGTGCAAGGGGGAAGAAAGGTAGTAAGTCTGTTTTATCCCAGTCAACCCATAAAGCAATAGCATCAGTTTTTGATTTATGTTGGATGTGCTTATAATATATTGTTAAATTTTAGTGCAGAACATATTGATGTGAGAAGATTAGGGTCCTGGGAATATTTCACAAAAGTTCCCAGAGCATTAGTTTTTAAGAGCAAATATTCATTTGACATGATGAACCATTTGAAGAGACATGAGGCATGTCAAGATAGTCTAGCAACTGCTAATTGGAAATAATAGTTTGTTTTTTAGCAGGTTTTGTTTTATTTCATTTCATTTTGCAAATAAGCAATTATGGTAACATTAACATAAAATTACTGTCAGGAAAAATCAAATATGATATTTTGAAGGCAACAGCTTCTAAAAAGATATTCTACACACAGATTAATTCAGTAATCTTGTAAAAAAGCTCAAGGGCTGAACTTTCAGACAGCAATATTTATAGCACATTGTGATTTGAACACATTTGTAGAGTGCAGCATGATTCACTTTTGCTTGAGAAGGATTATAAGATTCTCACAAATTTGGCCATTGGCTTTGAGACACTCAAGTGAGATGAATTTCCATTTTTACTTACTACTACAACCCAGCATGCACATTGTGCTTTTAACATCATGCACCTCTTTGGAATACTGAACTCTGTTGCACAATTACTATTGTACAAAGTACATGATATTAACATTTCCATTTGTGAAAGAAAAATGAGCATACCTTTACTTTTATTAATTTTTGCTATAGTAAGCTTGTAGATTAAAGGTACAATGGAGCATCACATGAGATGCACATATTTTCTAACACCTGTTTTCATTTCTGAGGCATCATAGGTAGTGGATAGTGATGATACTTGTGATAAAAGGATAAACTGGGAAAAGACTTTTTCCCCTGGAAGAAATGGTTCCAGGGTACCTTCTCAGCATTTGCCACTGATGAGGCATGAGGAAAATACAGAAGAACTTAGTCAAGTACAGTCCTGGTAAAAATCAAACTGTACACCCCTGTTCATGAATCTGTACCTTTTTAGTGAGGTGCATAATGTTGCACTTTTTTAATATTCATTTTTCCTCATAGTCAAATTTAGCATTATAGCAATTAATTTATTCTTAATTAGCTAGTGAATTGATTTAATACTCTTATGCTCTACTTACCATTAAATTTTATAGAACATGTTTCAAAGGCTTTAGACGCATCATCAGCTGTGAGATAACTGCCAGATTTGTTGTTGATTGGATGGACTTGGTGTAGCTTTGATGAATATTTTATGAATTTTTGGATTAATTTGCCTTCTGTTGGGATCTCAAAGTTCATAACCTTATCTTCATATTTGTTTATTATTTTTTTCCCCCATATTCCCAAATCCAAGAATCTATGAATTTCAATAATTTGACTTCCATTTCCATATTATATTTATCTCTCCAAAAGTGATGTACAACTGCTGATTTATCTATCTGATTGTACCTGATGTTTCTGCAGTGTTCCTTTAGCCTAATTCCAATGCTTCTTTTTGTTTTGCCCATATATACTTTGTTGCATTCGAAACAGTTGATTTTATATATTCCAGGCTTTTTCTCATCAGGTATTCTATCAATATCACCGGAGTTGAGCAGATTATTTAGACTGTATTTGTTCACTGGAGACTAAGTAATCCCAAACTCTCATAGTATTTTCTGGAATTTTTAGTGGCCCAAGGATAATAAGTAAATTTCTTGTGAATGGTAGTTTCTTTTTTTCCTGATAAGCTTGTAAGCTGTTTTAACTTCTTCCCTTGTATGAATTTCTTGATTATCTTTTCTACAATATTTTGGCCATACCCACTGGTTTTTGTCATTTGCATTATGTGAGAATGCTCTTTGCTGTATTCACACTCATTCATGAGTATGTTAATAAGCCTATGTGCTAAGCTGTTGAGAACTGCATGTTTGTGTGCTGTGGGATTGATGCCACTGGCCTTTATGTAATTTTCAGTTTGTGTATGCTTTCTATATATTCCAAATTTCAAATTATTGCCTGTTCTTATAATCTTTAAGTCAAGGAAAGGAATCATGTTGTCTTCTTCTGTTTCAGAAGTGAATTTAATTTCCCTATCTTGTAGCTTTAGCAATTTCAAAGCATTATTAAAGTGTTAGAGAAAAAGGGGAGAAGATTCTGAATCACATAGCCAAAAGTAAGGTTAGGTTTAGAGTGCAAGGGCAAATCCTGGGATCTCTTAATAAAGAACCGGTAGTATACAAAAAAGCAGATAAAGGAAAGAAAATTGTGACCATGAACAAAGTAGAATTCAAGTTAAAGATGAAAGTAATAAAAGTGGATCCTTTGAAGAAATGCATACAATCTATAAACAAATTGGTTAACAAAAGCAAAATTAAACCACCCGAGGAGAAACCAAAATGAAAAGCAGACAATGCCACAATAGCAAGGATATACGAGGTGGTATCTAGAATATTCTGGACTGGTGTTGTCATCTGGTCAAAACTTACTTAGAGACTAATGACCACCGTCAACCTCGAAGTAGTACCCTTCCACAGGTATACACCGGTCCCAGGGATTCTGCCATTTTTCAAGTGCATCTTGAAAGTCATGTTCTTTGATGGTGTTTAGCATAGACAGCTTTTCTTCTTGAATCTTCTCAATTGTGTCGAACCGACGTCCTTTCAACCAGATTTTCAGATTGGGAAGTAGAGCGAAGTCGTAGGGTGCCCAATCAGGCGAGTACGGTCGGTTGGTACAACCGTGATGTTTTTTTCATCAAAAAGTTCCTGGTGAACAAGGAAATGTGACAGGGCGTATTATCGTGATGCAACAGTCAGTTCCCTTGTCGCCAAAGTTCGGGCCGTCGTCTCCGCACATTTTCACGGAGCCGTCGCAAAAGTCACAGTAGTACGTGGAATTCACTTTTGATTTGGTGGGAAGAACTATTTTTGCCCAATCCCCTTGGTATCAAAGAAAACGAGGAGCATGCTCTTGACTTTGCTCTTCACTTATCTCGCTTTTTTGGTCTTGGTGAGTTCGGGCTCTTCCACTGGAAGGATTGTTGTTTTGTCTCAGAGTCATAAGTGTACATCCAGGTCTCGTCGCCGGTGATGACCCTGGACAAGAAGGTTGTATCATAGGATACGGCCTGACGAAGCTCCGTGCAAACTTCAACAAGCTGCGCCACCTGATCAGCAGTCAGGATCCTTGGAACAAATTTTGCGGCGACACGATGCATGCCCAATTCATCAATTAAAATTCGCTCGCATGTCCCATAACCAATTCCCACTTCATGAGCAAGGTCTTTAATGGTTGGACGTCGATCCTTACGAACGAGGTGTTGAACTTTGGCAACAATTTCAGGCGTTGTGCAGCTGACGGGCCTACCGATGTGATCATCGCCTTCAATACGGCCGGTCCTGGACCGAGCATGCCAATCAAACGCATGTGTACGGCTCATGCTTTGTCCCGCAAATACTTGTTGAATCATTGCGAGGGTCTCCGTAGCATTTTTCCCGAGATTTGCACAGAAATTGATGCACTCTCTCTGTTCTAATCTTGGATCCATCATAATATCGCCACACACTACATAGAATCTCAACACATCTACCCAGCTGCATGAAACTTTAAACACTCACTCATCAGATATGTTAGTATTGCCACCTAGCTGTACAAAACTCTACTGCAACTACTGTCGAGATGGCAACACCAGTCCCAAATATTGTGGATACCACCTTGTACGACCTACCGAAAATGCATAAACCGGAAAATTCCACAAGACCAAAAATCATTTGTAGAAACATATCTTCCTACCAACTAGCAAGATGCCTTTTCCAGAGATTTCGAAAATTTCCCAGATTTGATAACTTAAGTGTAAGTAATTTCAAAGAACTGGTATAGAAAATTAAAGATTTGGTTAAAAGAATGATCTTCTAGTGTCCTTTGATGTAATTCCACTCTTTTCTAGAATACCTAAATGCAAACTTCCTTTGGAAAGGATTGCAGTCTCTAAAAATAAGCAATGATGAGATTGAAGAATACATCCATTTAACCAAAGTCTGCATCAGTCAGAATATCTTCAGGTTCAATGGTGAATTTCACAAACAGGAAATGTAGATATGGGGAATCCATTATCACCTTTTCTGGCTGATTTATACATGAGTAGTTTGGAAATGCACATCACAAATCATTTCCATACATTTTTAAAGTCTGGCACATATACATGGATAATATCTTTGAGGTGGTTAATAAGAAACACTTGGATGCTGCTTTGAAATTGGTAAGCCTATAGAATATGGAAAATAAATTCACTTCTGAAACAGAACAAGCCAACGTAATTCCTTTCCTTCACTTGAAGATTATAAGAACAGGCAATATTTTGAAATTTGGAATATATAGAAAGCATACACAAACTGAAAATTACATAAAGGCCAGTGGCATCAATCCCACAGCACACAAACATGCAGTTCTCAACAGCTTAGCATATAGGCTTATTAACATATGAATGAGTGTGAATACAGCAAAGAGAATTCTCACATAATGCAAATGACAAAAACCAATGGGTATGGCCAAGAAATTGTAGAAAAGATAATCAAGAAATTCATACAAGGGAACAAGTTAAAACAGGTTACAAACTTGTCAAGCAAAAAAGAAACTACCATTCACAAGAAATTTACTTATCATCCTTGGGCCACTAAAAATTCCAGAAAATACTACGAGATTTGGGATTACTTAGTCTCCAGTGAACAAATTCAGTCTAAATAATCAGCTCAACTCTGGTGATATTGATGAGAAAAAGTCTGGAATATATAAAATCAACTGTTTCGAATGCAACAAAGTATATATGGGCAAAGCAAAAAGAAGCATTGGAATTAGGCTAAAGGAACACTGTAATCTTAAAAGAAGTTAGGAACAGTGAAGTTGTTACATATACAAATGAGTCAGTATTAGGTGACACTAATGAGTCAGTCCCCAGCTGAAGATGAGAGCGAATGCTCTTGAAACATGTTCTGAAGAATTAATCAGTTAGCGAAGTTTTAGTGTCACTTAATACTGACTCATTTGTATATATAAAGGAACACTGCAGAAACATTAGGTACAATCAAATAGATAAATCAGTGGTTGTACATCACTTTTGGAGAGATAAATATGATATAGAAATGAAAGTCAAATATTTGAAATTAATAGATAGATTCTTGGAGCTGGGAATATGGGAAAAAAAATATGAAGATAAGGTTATGAACTTTGAGATCCCTACAGAAGGCAAATTAATCCAAAAGTTCATAAAATATTCATCAAAGCTACACCAAGTCTGTCCAATCAACAAAGAATCTGGCAGTTATCTCACAGCTGATGATGCGTCTAAAGCCTCTGAAACATGTTCTATAAAATTTAATGGTAAGTAGAGCATAAGAGTATTAAATTAATTCACTAGCTAATTAAGAATAAAATAATCTGTGTTTAAAAGTAGGCATACAAAAATGCATTATATATGTAAATAATAAATTATATACATCACCTGACAATAGGTGCAACTTATTCACAACATGGTATACCTACATCAGATATCATATAATAAACAATATACTTTTGAAAATTAATGCAACTAACATTTAAGAATGCCAGCTCATATGCTGTGCTCTTGGTTCACCCACAGATGTCCTGTCAGTCACTGCTGTAGAATACCATGACGTGATACAGGCTATGAACCTTATCGTGGTGATTGCCATCTCTTGTGAGGAGAGAAAGAAATATACTGACAGACACACAATTTTTCTTTGACCATACTTACGCATTTAAAAAGAAACTGAGAGTAAAGCTCTATGAGTACTTGTACTTGTGATTTCTACAGAAAGTATAATGCTGAAGATATTTGTGAGAATAAATATAGTATTTGCTTTAGCTGTTTTAGTGTAGTTATATAAAAATCCCAATTCTGACTGTATCTTTTTACAAACAATAAACTTGCTGGCATTCATAAACATGCACAGCATTGTATACATGAATTTGCTATTATTTTTTGGGTGCACCATACCAAATATTTAGAGCCTTTGCATATCTACTTTGTTTATTTTATCTGGTTATCATATGCTTATGAAAAGAAATAAGAAATATTATGATTTTTGGAATATTCTGCAAAATGGCCAATGTTTAATACAAATACTAATTTAACTATAAATAAGACATTTCTTTTAAGGCATTAGGAATAAAGGATACGATGGGATGTAGTCAACAAATAATATTCTCCAAATGAGAATAAAACAACAATTCTTGTCTCCATATTCAAGGGGATTAACTTTATTTACATTTTCTTTGAAACTGGCAATTAACTTTTTGTTTACATTATTCAACAACAGTTTTACACAGCTGCAGTCATCAAATGTCAATAGGTCAGTTTGCTGTGAAAAAGCACATACTTTAATACATAATTAATTCACGTCTGTGGCCTTAATATTAATAATTAATAATAATCATAATAATGATAATAATGGTAATAACAATAATGAGAAGCCACCAATGCTGTATGTTTATTGTGGGAGGATGTAGCATCATGGATGGGTTATAAACTGTAAGCAAAAGAATACAGGAAGTAAACATTTTTATGTTCTGCAGGTTTGCATATGCCAAAAATCCATTACTTGATTATGGAGGCACAAGGCATACAAAATAGGAGACATTTAATTGAGCTGTCATAAGAACAGTAATAGGTGTTAAATTATTAATTTAAAATCAAAACATTTTCAAAAACATTTTAGTTTATACAATTGCTGCCAGTAAGTGTTAATACACATGTGCATGCACATATAGAGAAGTGTACATGCGCACCCAAGTGTACATGTATGTACAAGAGTACACACGTACACAATGACTCTCTCACACAAAGTGCACATATACGCGCGCACACATATACACATACATACACATACACACAAACTATAATTTGAAAGTCTAGATGTTATTTATTTCATTCATGACAGATTCTGTCTGAAAATGCCTCTAATTTTGTAGCACTATGGCAAAATTTCAGACTAGCTTTCCATTAATTTTATCATATTTGCCTATATTAAGTAGGTCCTTTATTAACTACTTAACCTCATGAATATCAATACCCCACTAAAGGGTTTATAGTTTGCACTGAATTAAAATAGAAAAGACGAGTTAATCATTCATGTCCGTTGTCACCTTTGGATATCAGCAGATTCATTAGTTATTATATATTCACCAATACTTAGCATCAGCCCAACAGAAAACAATGTATTAAAACAATGTTAATGTTTATGCAATATTCAAAATTACTTATGTGCTGCAATGAAATGTAAGCAAACAAAACAAACCCATGTAAAATAAAACTACGTTATTCACACAAACAATGGGCCAATACTGTAACTTTATATGAAGAACATGTAGTATTTACTATTCCAGCTAACATACGCTTAATCAATTTGAACACACTTTATCTGATATCACAATCCAATGAAGCAACTGTTTCAAGATGATACATTCAGTGGAGAACAATAAACAATTTGTATTAGGTGAATTTTTACAGTTTACAGATCTTTTATCATGTTGTGTCAAAAGCTTCCACTTTTTAAGCAGGAGCCACTTGGGAGAAAGGAGGACCAAAATGTTGTGTCCTTATACAACATTTGAACTTATCACTCAGGCTGCTCAGCTTTCACTTTGAATAGCTGAACTGATTTTTGAGTGTTACAATGTACATTATCAAACACCAAGAGAGGGGTGGGGTGGTAATCAATTTAACATTTGATGGGACTATTTGATTCTTCTCCTCCTCGCTCTCTGGCAGGTATATCAGCCACTCTCCTTCAAATTCGCCTGTCCTTCCACACTTAGCTAACGTAACTCTCCCTGAGTGCACTTTATCTCACATTCACTTTCTCCTATCTTTTAATCTTTATCATTGTTATCATTCAGTTACAATTCAGCCTGACAGAACTGAAATTTGGCACTCTTTTGTAACAACAATGAGCACTGACTATTTGCAGTCAGGGAAAGTCATCTCTGTGGAGATGCAGTCGCTCAGTGTGGTGCTACACACACATTCTTTTAGTGGATGTAGCGAGCAGGCAGGGTCCAAGGGGAGGGCGAGGCACCCCGTCACAGTTGGTCTTTAGAGGGTACCCAGATGGTTGGCCCTGCTTGTTCTTGAATAACTTCTTTTACTTTCATGTAGATATCCTCAGGAGTATCCCCTTGAACAACAGCTGGAACAGTTACCAAAATTAATATTAAACTATTTTATGTTTTCCGAAAAGTAATGAAATGAATTTCTTTTCATTTATATAATTTTTTTTTTTACTAAAATATATAAATTGTGGGATAACATGGATGGTGCAAAGGTCTAAAACATGACATTTCTGACATAGGAGGGCCTGCCAATAAAAAAAAAAAGAAAAGGGGGGGGGGAAAGCCTGCAGAATGCAGATAATGCTACTATGTTAATTTTAAATTATCAAAATATTGAGGGAGTTGTTTCCCTTACTCTGTTAGAGATGCCCTGATCTAAAATGGCCTTTATGTCTTGCATCTTATTTCTATTTGAACTTCCCTTCTACAGCAAACACATGTTGCTTTTGTCTTCACACGCTCTGTTCAGCAATACCTCGCCATATAAAAACAATGTATGCCTTGCAACATGTATACTATCAAAGACATTGTACTATACATGTGACAATTTATCAAAGATTCATAATTTAAAAACTGATCAATTCAGGATACTGTTACATAAAATATATTTTCACTCTATGTGGGAAAATGATACTTCAAAGAACGATGAATGTACGTTTTATTCCTATTGTTTATAATGAGATCATGTCTCTGGGAGTATACATATCAAATGATGGATTTGGAAAAACAATGTTTCACTGACTGGGGTTTCACTATATTTCCACTAGCCTCTATCAATGTTTCAAGTTAGAGATAACTTAAAAATAGAAGAATTATATATAATTGAATTCCCTAATATTGACAAGAGCTTATATCCACAGACTAGAATTAAATTTGGGAAAGGTGTCATTCCCATAAATTAAGATTGGCAAAAACTTTGAAATACAGGACTAACTTTAACAAAAGCCCAAAACTACCTACCCATATAACTTAAATGCAACAAGTGCCTTAAGGAGGTATTAATATGCAACACAAAAAACTAACACTTTTTTTTTTAAACCACTTTCATAAATCAGTTTTAGAACTACACGTGCAATATTTAGTACAAATGTTCATTATAGTATACTTTTTCAAATCCTTTAGGAAAAAAGTCTCTTTTACATATCATAACTATACCCATATTGTAACAAATAATATAATGCTTTACCATATTTAATCTATATTTTCTGAAAAACTATGGGAACAGTATTAACAAACAAATTAATTACAATTTTTATTACATATCATGCAAACATTTTATAAAATTTTAACTTGTGAAAAATGTTTACAAATATATTTTATTCTCACTTTTTTAAAAGAATGTGTTAATCAATATTGCATTTCTATATAATTCAGATTGTTTTAAAGTTTATGAAAAAGGAGCACACAAATTATCGCATCATTAAGTTTCTGAGAAAAGATGCACAACATGAATAAACCTTGAGCTTGCAGAAAATTACAAAAAGCTAAAGTGCTGCATATTGTAATATAATTTTGCTTTCTGGACGTTTTCTGGTAGTGTTAGTGGTCTTCTACTCATTAACTATGTATTTCTTTATCCTCTTTTTCCTAGCTGCTCTTCTTTGCTCTCTTCTTTCTTGCTAAACACTTTTATTATTCTGAAGCCTGTCTGCTAAATCCTGCTTCAACTAACTTTTGCAATGATTTTTACATGCCAAAATCCAGGAATAATCCCCATTTTCCTTAGAATTGTATACTTGTTATATCTCCATCACTGAAACAAGCTACTGCCTAATCAACAGCTGTTTCTACTATTGGCCTGGACACAAAATATGTCTTAAGGCATTTAATATAAACCAAGAAATTCTAAGACTTGTTTACATTTTGATCTTTCCCATGCTAACATATTTCAAAAGTTCTGATTTGCAGAGATGTCTAGAAAAGGTTCAGTTTTTTTCCAAAGTAGGTAAACTTCCATGTTAGGCACATGTTTTCTTAGCTATTATGACACTTCTGACAAAACAATGAAATCTATAATGATAGTCTGCAATGGATTATTTAGGATTGCTGTAACAGAAGTTTCATTTAAACCTTTTTTTCCTACCTAGAACCTCCTTTTTGAAAGATTCCTTTCTTTCTTTCCAAAATGTGCATGACTGAACAACTGGCCTAAGTGAGATTCTCTAAAAAGTTCCAAACCTTTCAATCTAGCAGATAAATTATATGTAATGAGTGGTACCCAAGGCAGATTGTGTAAGAGAGTGCATTTCTTCATGCAAGATATATACATTGTTATGTCCATCAGTTCAATTTGGTTATGAAGACCTCTTGTTCAAAAAAATAAAGGAAGTAAAACTGTTTTTTACAAACATCACTGCGTTCACAAAATTCTTCTTTTCTGCATCTACATGCAGTGAAAACAAATTATGCTCAATGAGCAATAAGCACATACTTACTATCACTTGAACAATAAACTTTTCAACTAGTTATATACAGGATAAGTAAAACAAAATAGAACTATTGGAATATTTTGAGAAGACTGAAGAGGAATATGACTGGGATTATGTAACAATGAGGGAAGCTTGGCTTAAAATGATTGTTTAACAGCCCATATTTTTTCTTTTTAATTTTTTCTACGATACATTACAATATGTTGCCCTTCTGTACAATACAGTTCAGATGGTGTGTGTGTTAATTCAGTAACAATATGCAGTGCTTCAAATACAAGAGAACATTGACAGACTAATTTAAAAAAAAATGCTGATGAAATATATGTAGTTCTGCACCAATGTAAAAATGATTTGAAAATAAATTTGACTTTAAATACCAAAGAAATATGCTTTGTTACTAATCATTTCACATAGCAATTTCAGAGATCATATCTATTTGGCAGTTTTGCAATAACTGACCCAAAAATTGTACTGTTTTCAGAACTTACTTCCCAATTAACTTTACTAGAACATTTCTTAAAGCTAAAGCGCATTTGTTTCCAAAGAAAAGTGACAAATGAACTCTCTGTAATATATTAAAATTATACCTTCAAAGACAGCCTTGAGTGTGTGAGCTGTTAGATTATTTTGCCCAGTATTCCTTTAAGATTCATTTTCTGAAGTATGGACAATTCTATTTACCATTCCAGTTACAACAGTTGAGTCAAGATGGTGTTCAGTGTTACAGAGAATAAAGGCATTTCTTTGAAACTCCATAGGTAGGGACGGAAAGAACTCTCTGGATGTGTGTTCTGTTCACAAGAAAGAAATAGCTGAAATTCTTTAACAACAGAGTTATTGCTAAATTTGTCAATGAGAAGAATTGACCTGCCATCTTTTGTGCAAGTAATGCACAAGATGGAGGTCCTTATGTAAACTTCCACTCTTTTTATCATTTGCTGATATTTGTTGTAATTTTAATAGGAAAAGTGAAAAATTATCTGCACTCTTGTTTTTCCAAATTATTTGCACCAAAGTAGGAGTTGAACAAGCACATTATTTTTCTATAGTTTTCTTCCTTTTTGATGCACTTGATCCAGTGGTTCACAAGCTTGCATATTCCCTCAAAAAAAAAAAAAAAAAAAAAAAAAAAAAAAAAAAAAAAAAAAAAAAAAAGGTTTTCTGTGGGTTGTGCAACCATTTATGCACCGCTTCCCTCACTTCTTCATCTGCAGAAAATTAATGATCTTGTAAAGCATCTTTGAGCAATCTAAAGAAATAATATTCAGAAGGGGCAAGATCTGGGCTGTAGGTGGTGTGCTTCAGCACCTTAAAAGCCAAATGTCAATGATTTCAACAGTCTGTCTGCCAGTTTGTGGCATTGCATCATCATGCGACAACAATACTTTTAACTCTTTTTGGTGAGCATAATGGTTTAAAAACAATGCCAAGGTTAGAAATAGGAATGGTCTATATAGAAATGTTGGATAGTGAGGTGAGGGATGAAGAAGTAGTTAAGCAAGTGAAATTAATGAAAAACAATAAAGCAACAGGAATAGATGGTATCCCACCAGAATTTATAAAACAATCGTCTTGTGATGTAAACAGATATAAGTTACTCACAGGACTGTTAAACTTAATTATGGCAAAGGAAAGTGTACCAGAAAGTTGGAGGAAAGCAATCATTTACCCAATATACAAAGTCAAGGGAAGTGTAGATTTGCCAAAAAATTACAGAGGTATTGCATTATTATCAAATGTTGGAAAAGTTTTTGCAGGCATTCTGACAAATCGGCTACTAAATTGGGTTGAGGAATATAAAATTATTTTAGAATCCCAAATGGAATTTCGAAGGGGGAGACGCATGGCAGATAATACATTCATTTTAAAAACATTAGTGGACGAATATTTAAAAGATAAGAGAGGAAAATTGTACGTGGCATTTGTTGACTTAGAGAAAGCACATGATTGCATAGAGTTACAATTGTTATGGGATACATTACTGAGTAAGGGAGTAAGTTTTCATATGGTGAATATTCATAAAGCATTATACAAGAGAAATACCTTCTGTGCGAAAGCCAGGGAAGGAATGGTAACAAGAGAAAAAAATCAAGAGAAGGGGTTAAGACAAGGGTGTAAGTTAAGCCCAGAGCTTTTTAATTTGTTTATTGATGATATTTTAACAGAGATAAAAATAAATAACAATTCATTGCCAGTTATTAATGATGTCACAATCCTGGGGTTATTATTTGCAGATGATTTAGTTATTGGATCCATCTCAACAATTGGCTTATAGCAATCCTTGCAGCAAACAGACAAATACTGTAATGATTGGAACTTGAAAGTAAATCAGGAGAAGACTCAAATAGTAGTATTCAAGGAAGGAGCAAAATTGAGTAAATATGAGAGGTGGAGGAAAGGAAATGAAGAATATAAGGTAGTTAGGGATTGCATTTATCAAGGAGTTAAAATTGATGGGAGTGGCAAATGGGAAAAGCAAAAAAATTAGCTTTGGTAAAAGGGAAAGGAGCAATGGCAGCAGTTAGAAGTTGCAAATATAAAATACCAGATATAAATGTTAAGTGGCTGGAAAAAATTTATAGTATGGTGGTCAAGCCAAAATTGTTGTATGGTATTGAAATTTGGGGACTAGAAGGAGGATGGGAAATTGTGGATGTTGTGCATAGGATATTTTGTACAGAAATTTTAGGTGTACCGAGTACAGCATGCAAAGGAAGTTGCACAAATTGAAATGGGAAGAGTGGCAAGGAAAGGTATGATTATGAAAAGAGCTCTCAAATAATGCTTCAGAATCCTAAACTTAGATGAAAGACATGTGTTAAGAAAATGCTTAGAATTTCAGGAAAAGAGTCTAAGGAGCAATGGATAGAGTAATTGTCTTAGGATAATTCTGGAGAACAATGGAATGGGAGGAGGAGAGAGGACAATGAAAAGGGTTTATGGAAAGTAATAAGAAAAGAGATTGGAAGATATAGAAATACAAAAACTGTTTAGCGAGATAGAGGGCAAAAGATCTTTAGTATTTTATATACAGATGAAAAACAAGTGGGAAAGAGAGAAGTATATTGATAAATCAAATAAAGAACAAAGAGAGGGCATTGCATGGTTAAGAGCAGGCGTGTGGAGATTAAAAGGAAGATATGGAACATATAGTGTTTGAGTGCAAAGGGAAGGGACTCTGGAGGAAAATGTTTGTAAACGAGAATTGGTTTAAATTAGATAGAAAAATATCCTTAATGAAAATCTTTAGTAAAGATAGCAGGAATGTAGGGAAATTCCTGAGCAAAGTTGAAAATAAATGGAATTGGGTGCTAAGAAGGGAAGTAAATCAATTAATTTAAAGTAGTGCATTTGATTAATCATATTAAATGTAGATAAAGGAGATTATGGTTCGGAGTGGGTTATAATTTTATTAAATTTGAAATGTAGCATTTGGTATGCATTTGAGAAATAAAGTCATTATTAGTTTGTATAGGCTGTAGCTAGCCACAATGGTATAGGTAGAGTAATGAAAAAATTTTATTTAGGACCTTGGATTGGGTCGGAGCCTGGTCCTCTGGAATTCCAGTCGGCTGCTGCTGATGAAATCATGGGGTGGAAATATTGTATTGTTCAATTATATTAGAACTCGGATAAAGGTGATAGAATAAAACTAATTATTGTATTTATATGTTTTGTAATTATGAGGGGGCATAACCTAAAATGGCTTAGGTCAGATAGGTGGAGGCCCCCTGGTAGTTTTTATTTGTATTTTTTGTATTTGTTCTTAGTTAATCAATAAATTTCAATTTCAACAACAATTTTTTCAACAATAAACCTTGGTATTTGGTGTGCGTTTCTGGCTTCTGATTGTTGATCATACCTCTTTTCCAGGTAGTCTTCCAGTCTAGGCCATTTTCAGTCTCAAAAATGGTTTGCATCACCATTCCTGCAAAAGATTGAACCTTGGCTCCCTGTAATGGACCCATGTTTCATTTCCTGAGACTATTCAGCATTCATTGTTGTACCTATCAAGTAAGGATTGGCAGTAGTTCTCTTGGCAGCCAGCTCACACAGACTTTGTGGAAGTCGAGCTTGTCATTGATGACCTGATAGCAGCACCATGACTAATCTGAGGAGAATCCACTACCTCCTTTATGGCAACTCACTGGTTTGCCAACACCATCTGCTTGCTGAATATTTTCATAAGTGATGGAGATTAATGGGTGTCCTGCTCCCTATTCATACATGGCGCTTATTCAGTGGTTTTAAACTTCTCCACTCATACACATCTCTATGCACAGAGCACTGCCCCACATTGTGTGGAAAGCTTTGGATGAATTTCAGCCCCAGACACACCTTCCAACCAGAGAAATTGGATAACTGCTCTTTGTTCCTCCTTAGTGCACACTGGTAGTGGAGCAGCTATGTTTAAACCATCACAGCAGCAAGGAAAATGATGTGATCAAGGTCAATCTTTTGATTATGTGACCACTGTAGTATCAACTCTAAGTATGCATGCACAGAAACATTGTGACAAACATAAAGAGCTGAAGAACGGATAATTTTTTACTCTCTCATAATACCTTTTTTACAAATAGGAATCTTAAAGTAATTTGGATTACAAAATTTGCTCAATATGTATCTATCATGAAATGAAAAAATTATATTATTTTTTGACCTTGCCCCACCAACTATAAAGATTATGAGACACCACTGCATCATAGTTCCTCTGGAGGTCAATGACAAAGAATAAAATTATTAGCAAAGACTGGCCATTTAGTCACTGAAGATGTGGAGTTAAATGTATTTTAACTATATCCTGTTACACGTGTATTTTTAGAAAGAAAGGAGCATCGTGCAGCCTAAACTTGTGTGCATGAAACTAAGTCTATTTTAATTAAAATGTAAATTAGAACTTGCACAGTGAAGCTAATCATATCATTGATATCAATGTATGATTTAGTTGAACTACACACTCTTAATGCTTCACTTACTTGTGAAGTAAGCAAAGTATAACAGTGTGTAGTTCAACTGAATCATACAATGATATCAATTATATATGTATTTTATTAATTTTGACCCCCTAAATAAAATTTTACATCAGAAATGTAAGGAGTTTTAAGAAATAGATACCATATATTTTAGTTAAATATGGTGGAGGTTTGTAACAGTGATGTTTAATATAAGTTTAGAATAACTGATTCGACTTTGTAACACTTACATCACTAATAGTTTTAAAAGAGGAAAACTAAGTTTCTGGAGCTAATTGCTCCCATCTTCAGTTCCAGTTTGACTGCCGGCCTTGTTCTTCGTTGTGGTTTGTCTCTGGTGGCGGTTGGATGAACTTCTGTATTAAGACGTCACTTGGTGGGATTTCAAAGTTGAAAATGCTACATTTGTTCTTCCAGATATAAATGTTTTCCCAGATGGCGAATTCTGTTTTCCCTGTAATGTTTTTAAGTAGTTTGGGATTCCTGTTTTTATTATGTTTTTCATTCCAAAAATGGCAAGCTACTGCTGATTTTTCTTCCTGCCTTTGTTTTATGTTCCTGATGTGTTCTTTTGCTCGTGTTTTTATGTTTCTTTTAGTCTTAGTTAGTTTTCCTAGTCTAGCAGTAGCTTGCCATTTTTGGAATGAAAAACATAATAAAAACAGGAATCCTAAACTACTTAAAAACATTACAGGGAAAACAGAATTCGCCATCTGGGAAAACATTTATATCTGGAAGAACAGATGTAGCATTTTCAACTTTGAAATCCCACCAAGTGACATCTTAATATAGAAGTTCATCCAACCGCCACCAGAGACAAACCAAACCACCACGAAAAACAAGGCCGGCTGTCGAACTGGAACTGAAGATCGGAGCAATTAGCTCCAGAAACTTAGTTTTCCTCTTTTAAAACTATTAGTGATGTAAGTGTTACAAAGTCGACTCAGTTATTCAACACCATATATTTTGTTAGTTTAATGCACATACATTTGCAATGCCAGACAAGTCACAATGTTTCTTTAATAGTGGCAACTATTAATTACAACTGATACACACAATGGTGGCTGTATGAATCTTCTACAGTTCCTCAATGTAGTCCCCAGCATTTTGTAACATCTTTTAGCAGTTATGTAGAAGCCAGAGTATACTAGTAGCAGTACTTGTTCTCTGGATGGTGAATATGAAGAATGATAGAGCACTTCCCACCCCATTGAGCTTATAAATCTGACATGAGCCTGAATATTGTCCTGCAGGATGATGGGAGAAGGCTGCAGAAAGTTCCCATTTCTTTTGCAATGCTGGTAGCAGGTAATGATCCAAAAATTAACAGTAATACTGTGCATTTATGATCTGTCCTTGGGTTATGGTATGCATTAAGATAAGGCCATCACATCATACACATGAATCGCCATCAGTTTCACATTGCTGGGGTTCTGATGCATTTTTAACTTTTGGAGACAAGCAAAGACACCATTAGTTAGATTGGCATTTCAGTTTAGGCTGTACAATCGAGTCCATGGGTGGTATAAATAAAAGAAAGCAGTTGCTCAAATCCCACTAATTCCAAGCATTTGCTTGGTTTTGTATAAATAAAAATGTTTCTCCCCAACCTCCTCATGTGCACCTACTTGTTTATCTTTATCCCTGAGTAATTACTTATGATTTATAATAAATAAAAACAAGCTTTGTTTTTTTGGGGGGGGTGGGGGTACATAGGTAACTCAGGTTGTTCAGCTCCAGTTTAGTATTATAGCGGAATTAATGATGGTAGTTCCTGAGTGGAAAATAAAAATTTATACAAGGCACAGGGACTCGGTCGTGAGTAGTTATAAACAACTATACTATTTTAAAAGAGAAAATGTAGACTGGCTTGTGCAACACTTTCTCACAGAGGTAAATGTAACATGAGGCAGAGCTTTTAAAAATGCTGAAAAGATGCACATGTTTTTAAAGGTGTATATATATATATATATATATATATATAAGTTCCTGAGTTTCATCCTGGTGTTGCAGAGGATCTTGGCATTACACAGGCTATGGTCTCAAATACACTCTTGGAAATTATTACACGATCAAGGACAAAGCTCTTCAGGAAGCAAATGTGAAGTGTCAGTATGAAATAATTTCCTATTCAACTAGTGCTGTGGATTGTACTCATATTCTAATAAGGAAATGAAATATACATCAACAGGAAAGGAGTTACCAGGGCTACATGCAACACAGTCAAAGATTTATGAGTGTTGTTGCCAGATGGCCAGGGTCTGTGCATGATTCTCAAATATGGAAATATTCATATCCTTACAATGTGATGGCTGCTGTTAGGTAATGGTATTTCATTATGGTTGATAATGGCTTATCAAAATCCTACTACTCCAGAACAGAGAGCATATAATAGGTGCATTATAAAGGAGTGGGTCCGACATTGAATTATGTGTCGGTCAAGTTAGGTTCCTGATTTTACAAAATAAGATAAAATTACCCACCCAGAAAATATCTTTGGTAATAGTATGCTGTATGACTGTAGCATTAAATGGTCAAACACCTAAAACTGTATAGGACTTTTAACATACCTAAACTACAGGATGGTGATGTTGCAAAAAAAATTCATTTCGCGTGACTCTTCACATCACTCATTAACTTAAATTTCACAAAGAAATATTCACATTAAAAAATCTCATCAATGTAGATGTAGAAAAGAGTGAATAAGTGGAGACAGTAAAGGGGCTATATAGACAAGAAACAATTGATAAAAAAGTGTGAGCTAGCAAACACTAATTACATAATTAGATACCTAAAAGGTGAGTTTAATTTATTTAGGGTTCTAAATAACTAATTATCTAAAAGCCAACACAATTTATTAATTAATCCTAAATATTCATAAAAATGGGAAGCAAATCTTCTCTTTCTTCTTTCTCTAGCTTCTTTTGCAAGCTTTAACGTTTCAATTTTCTGTACGTCTTTTTCTTTTTT
Organism: Metallyticus violacea; assembly: GCA_030762175.1. NCBI lineage: Eukaryota > Metazoa > Arthropoda > Insecta > Mantodea > Metallyticidae > Metallyticus > Metallyticus violacea. Next base: position 264,802,762 of record CM060846.1, on the reverse strand, counting down.
AGTTTCTTTTTTCTTTCTGCTTAAGCATGAAGCTGTCTCCGGCTTCCCATCAATTACAGAGTAATTGAGACATTTATAATTTTAAATTAATGATTCTGTGATTTCTTACAGGTATATTGTGCTTTCTGTATATAAGAAACTTTGATGACAAAAATTCATGTATGGAGAATTAAGATTGAATAATGTTTAAGAAATAATATGTAATATAGCAAAGGGTAAAGAAGGACTTGAGTTTGAACATGCAAGGCAAGGGTTGGAAAAGTCAGACAATGCAAGCTTTGGTATACAGCAAGCGAAGAATGTTCGCCCCTATGGCGTAAAAGCCAGTCACTTTTTGCATGGGTATGCGATAGGCGTGTATTTGCAGGTCGTTGACATAATGTGTAAAATTTGTTTGAAGTGAGCTGATTGACGAATGGCGTAACGTGTGCTCTGCCAAAATTTGTCCAGCAAATAGGAATGGATTTTGATGATGTCAGCATTGATTTATGAAAATGGTTAACATAAAACTGGCGGGAATATCTCGCGTCGCTTTTAGGGGAGAGTTTTTATTGAGTATATAAGAAATGATTTTTCCCCAAAAGGGAGCAGTCTCAGAATTCTCCGGGCCAAGATACGTACTGCTGCACCACTCGGGCAGTGAGAGGAAGAAGGACCAAAGTCGGAGGTACGAGCTCCGGCATCGACGAGATTCTACAATGAATTCGCATGCGAACTACGTATATTGACAATTGTGCCACTTCACATATTATTGCAGTAGTACTTTCTCTATATTAGCCACCCTTCGACGAACGCAACCTAATTTACGTGTTTGCCAAGCTAACCTTGCCAGTGATCCGGCATGAGAAGGGAGATCATCTGACTACTTCAGTTTGAGATAATAAAATCAACATCAGCAAATAAATAAGGTGTTATTTATCGTTGCCTTCCACGTCAAAACCAAATAACTCAGCCCGGCTAGCTTGCAGTAGCCAAAATCCAGCGGAAAGCCCCCGAGAGAATCTCATAGAAGTTGGTGGTCTGCAGCAGCTATGACGAAATCTGCGATCGGCGGGTTTAAATTAATTAACACAGCTACCATACAGCCCGAGTCCCATCCCCACCATTAATATAATTTCAAAACTGGCGCTCACGACTTTGGGCCAACTATAACAATCACCTACCAATATAAATCTTCTTCAAGCACGACAACGCTAAACAGAATATGAAGTCATACTGATCTGCCCTCATTACTGGAAGACTGATACATAAACAAAGTGATATACACATAATGAGCAGAATGCTCGTACAAATAAAAAAGGAACTATAATTAAAGAATTTCCTATAAAACAGACCCAAAATATAATTTAAATGAAACAACTTCTTACGTTCTGTAGAGTTTTAATTCATGATAACACCATATAAAATTTAGAATTACTTATTTTTTAAAGATTTTAATTGCTTAATTTGCAGAGGATATCAATAAAATGATGCAAAAACACAAATACAAATAATCCACCTTCAATAAGTCATTTGGCAAATGACAAGGTCCTTAATACTATCATATTACGGAAATCAGGACTTAAATTTAAGAACAGAGTGAACGTCATCTGTTGAAAATCGGGTGAATTTGGATTTCTATTTATTAATTTGCCAAAAATTGTAATTCAGTTTCTGTTATTTAAAATCTGTATCTCCATTTAGTTAATTAAATGTATGCTTAACGTGAATAGGCATATGTATATTTAAGTGCAGCAAAGATTTAAATCGCCTCCTGACAGAAGAATATGCGTGTTTGTTTATTTAGCTCATGTGCCGTGGTGAAGATCACCAATCATTTGCTTGGTAGGCTGATAGCAATTGCTGGGCAAAGAGGAGAAATTTTTATTCATACCAAGTCATTCGAGCTGATGCTCGATTCTCAACTTGCTTGCGAGTAATTGCTTGTTTTTATTTATATCAACCCGTGTCTCAACCATCGTTATGATACGGCGTAGGAACACACACCCCTTCGCGCTCATAGCGTTCCAAGTGAGTTTGCGCAACTTAAAATGTGCGGAACCCATCGCGATACACTTTTTCAGGATGTGAAACTCTCGGACACACGAATAGTCTGGGTTTATCAGTTGATGTGCATCTTCACTGGCATTAGGGTGACCCGGCCGAGGCATGTCGGGCTCGCGCTGTCGTTCGTCCTTTCAAGGCTTTAACCCAGCGCGCAAAGGTTCTGTATGTCGGTCATGGTGGTTTAATGGTAACTATGCTTGCCTTGTAGACCTATTCAATCCCGGCCAGGGTCAATGGATTTTTTCGGACGTAAAAATCCTAGCTTCCTTTACAAGGCAAGTAAAATCGTGGGTCCTGTGTCGTAGATTTACGGCACGTAAAAGAACCTCAAGCCTGAAAGAACAAGCGTCTAAGCAAAATTAATCAGCCGTTTCACGCTCTGAATTGAATGGGATGCTAATGACTTGAGATATTAATCAGTGTCCATAAACAAGCCAAAGCAACAATGCACAGCAGTGCACACATTCAATTTTTATCCAGCTGCGCTCTTCATGTTTGGAGAACATCTCGGGTATTAACTTTTAGACTGGTCTCTCAGAGAACACCATTTTTTTGCAGTATAGTGCATGTACGGAGCATTGGATGGATGAGTCTATTTACTATGAGGTAGGTAGGGTACCATCCTAACATGTGTATGAACAAGAAATATTGATTCCATTTCCTAGTATACATACAACACTGTTGCCACCATTAAAGAAACAACCCTTGTACTATTATGTATAATGCAATTTGTTATGTCTACTTCTTATTGCAACATTGATTTATGAAACTAGTTAACGTTGAAATATATAATAACATCATCAACTGTTTCTTGGTAGTTAGAGGTTATATTTATACAAAGAAAATGTTCAATTATGCCTTCAAAGACTCCCAAGCTATCGTTTGATTTTCTTGAAGCACTGCATCAAAATTCTATCTTTCATTAGTCCTAATTTGAGGACCAAAGAAGATGCAGTCTTCAATTTTGGCTTCACTGTATTCGGAAAATTTGCTCTGTATGCAATGGAATGCCTTTTCCTGGCAATTCATTGCCTTGTATTAATCTAAGTTTTATATGTGGTGAAGGCAAGAATATCTTCTTTAGGTCTACCAGATGTTCATCCGTTACATTAATAGGTTCATAATGAATATATTTAGGTCATTCTCTACAGAATAAAGAGAAGTTTTTGTCCTACTATCTTATGTTCTCTAGCTGTAACCCAACAAAGAGAACTATGACTTTAAGTTCGCCATTTATATGTCAGCTGGATATGTTGTAATTCACATTTTGCTCTGATAAAAGTCTTTCATATATGTAGCAAGGAAAACAGGAAGTATTATTGGAAGCTTGTTTCCTATAACTTTCAGGCTTCTCTTCAGTTCCATTCTTGCAAACTTGAAGCAAGTAGCTTTACTTAAATATAATATTTAATTTCGTGTCGGAACCAATACAGTGAAGCGACTATTATGTTCTTAATTACAAAACTCGTCGATGTTTGCCGACTTTGTTCCCGTAGACTTGACGGTCAAATTATTAAATATAACATTTAATTTCGTGTCGGAACCAATACATGTAATTAAGAACATAGCTTTACTTTCTTCTTGGTCAAATATTTATCAAGAATTAGTTGTCTGAGTTCACTCTGGGATTTTATGCCAGGATAATATTCAGTGTAGTAACAGTTGCAGGACTTCTGTCCTTTTCTGAATTTCCTAGTTTCTTCTATCTGAGATATTCTTTTGGTCTCACAGAATGATGTCATCTCCATGAGGTTCTGATCTCATAGCTGATGGTGATAGGACATCTGGGCACATAATGGAATGTCTGGTTTTACAAAAGTGGCCAGAAACCTATGTTGAACAAAAATAATAATATAAAAAGTAGTCTGTAGGCTATTGCCAAACACCTGAAATAGTGGATGGCATCCACCCCTCCCCCCATAAACCAAGCTGTAAGGCCAACAGCACAAATTAAAAATGTATGATGCCCATGACTTATCTTATAAATTTTTCTTCTTTGTGGTTTCAGCATTAAGTGACCATAAATATAGCAACCCATTATTAGAATGTACATGCTTCTGAGAACAGGACGTGTTGAAACTGTGGGCGACTATGATAAAGACACAACACCTGAATAAAGTATTTTCAAAATTATTTAATTTTACTTTAATTTGTATTCACAGCTAAATATTAAATAGAATTATCAACTCCCATTAATAACATTTTCTCTTCTATTTAACAAATAATAAGAATAATTCAACATGAAATGGTGACAAACAGATCAGAAATAAGTAATGTTATTCATGTAAGCTGTAAGTAGATAAAGAATGCACCATAATATTCAAAACCGTATTTTGTAAAAGACTGTGGGTGATGGAAATAAAATATTTAGTGATAAATTGGTATATATTATAACTTTCAATAATAGTTTTCTCAAAACCTTTGTTCCACAATGTAATAATTAAATGTATGCTTTTAACTACCTACCTACAGAGTACAGCAGAAAATCTACTCAAGTTTATAGGACTCAATGCCAATTTAACACTGTGCCTACTGCCTGTGGTGCCTCAGTGTTATTTTATAAAAATAAATAAACAAAAAAGTGCCTATCATGTTTGATGTTAACGTGCCACTTCTATTGGTAGTTCATAAATATTAAAGACTAAAGAAATGCAACATAAATAAAGGAATTTTCATATTAATCAATATATTATAAATGAAACATGTGCCAGAAATGAGAGAATTGAATATGTAATGTTAATTTCTAACACAATTCAATTACAGAAACACTGAATAGAAAATATTTATTTATTTATTGAGTATTAAGCAAAATACAAAAAAGTAAAAGTCTATAGGTCCTAGCTCTAGCCACTTTTCCTACATACCACTACAATATTTCATATAACCATGCAATTATTAAGTTTGCAAATAGTAAACTATAAATTACTAATATATTTTACCTTTCTTATTTCACTGGCTAGTATTCCTGCCTTCAGATGGATGATATAAAATGGTTTACATATAATACAGTGCTTTTAAATGGATGAACATTTGAGAGAGCATGTTTATTGTACGTGCTGCTAAATAATTTCTCTAAACTTTAGTATCCCTGCTAAAGAACTTGAGTATTGTCTTTGTGCTTTTTGGGCATTCTTAAGGTGAGTAAGTCAGAAAATAAGGGTTTTTTTCCCCCTTTACTTGGGTGTTAGTGCTATTATAATGCCAAAATTACACAGAATTTTCATGTATGATTCATATGCGAAAAACCTTTGCAAAAAGATGAGACTGCGCTTTGTTAAGAAAATTCCCTGGTGTTCCTGCACCTCACAGATGTACTTTTTATAATCTTGAGAATAGATTTAGGGAAATGGGATCTGTTTTCAATAAATAATAGAATGTAAACTGGCAAGTGCTAATTGAGAAACTTGATGAAATTGGAGAAAGGTTGAAACAAAGTGCAAACAAATCTCTGTAAAGGCATGCACAGGAAAGTGGAATTTTGCTAACTACAACTTGGAATGTCACCAAACTTTTGTCCAGTGCACTTACCAGCTTACCATAAGTGATTTCTATTTATGGGGAAATTTGAAAAACAAAATGTATCAGAATAATTCACTTACACTGGAAGAGGCAAAAGACAACATAAGAAGAGATATTGCAGCAATTTCATAAGAACCAATATGTGTGGATGCAAACTTTCACAAAAGGCATGAGCAATGTGTGGTTGCAAGAGCATCATTTACATCTTCTATGACAAAAGTTACAATTATTTTAATTGTAATTTGCAAGAGAGATTTATACACTTGCATTGACAGGCTATGTACAGTCAACTCTGCTGGCAGAAAGCATGCTTCCAGCCATGCTCTCACAGATGAATATCTAATTGAAAGCACTGTATATTAGGTTATATTGTCATAAAGCACATTGATTGGATAAATATCACCTAGTTTTCAATGCATATATATCTCATTAAAGTATGACAAAATCAATACATTTACATTTCTTTGTTTTCACCTTAATAAAGCTGGCAAACATACATAATCTGTTCACATCTTACCTGTAAAATATTCACCAAATTCTTGCTCCATTTTCATGGCTCGTTCAAACGTCTTTTTGGCTTGCTCTTCTGTCATGCGTTTATTCATTTCCCTGAAACATTCCATAAAGCATATGATGCCTTTGTGAAAAAGTTAGTACAAATCTATAAAAACTTTATCATATCACTACATTAACATTTATAAACTCACGATTATTGGTCCACCTTATAATTGTGATTTTTCACATAGAAAATAATGCAAACATTTCTGTTGCAATTAAATAAAAAATAAATTGGGATATTTTTATCTTTTCTTTTGAGTAAATAACATAATATGTTAAAAGTTTAGATACTGAATCTTCTTTTAATTTGAATGAATGAATAAATGAATTTATTTCTTCCAGTTTCTAATATACATGTAGATATGTTTTTTTTAAACTATAAATAGAACCAATTTTAAGCAATTTTCATAAACAAGTAAACTAGATAGTGTAATTGTCAACATTGTTATTCCCAATTTTCATAACCATTATTGTCTCATCTTGCCTATGATTTTCCAAGTTTCTTAATATGTTGGTCCTATTGTAGATTTAAGTGTTTTGCCTCTTATTTCATTTAGTAAGTTTTCCCCACTTTTGCAACAGGAACTGTTCCTTAAAAACTTGGTTTGCTTACATTCCAATACACAATGCCAAGTACTATTTGGTTCATCACGACATATCCCCTTAATATATCCAATTCTTGTCCCACTTAAATATATTACTAAACCATGTCAGTCCTTCCCTTCCTGTCTTATCGCAGATTTCAATAAATCTTTCTCTTCTCCAAACATTTTTAGTGTACTATATAATTTCAGAGATTTTTTGACGTTCAGATTACCCATATTTCCTGTTTTTCAATACTCTCAATTCTTGTTTTATCTCTTTCAAAAATACTTTTTCCATTTCTTCCCCTATCATATCATATTGATCCCATGCCCACCTCTTACAGAATATTTTGGATTTTAGATATTCCCAGTTTCTCTACCCTTAATTTTTTCTTGTGCTACCAAACACTGATTGTTTTAACTTATAATTTTCAAAAATGAACTTTGTGCATTTCAAGCTGCTTCATCATGTTGAATGACATTAAAAGAGAACATAACCAATACCAAAGTATTCCATTTTATCCAGTTTTGTTCCTGGTATTTTTGTCTGCACTTAATTATTTTCACTAAACTCATCATATTCTCTTGAATTTCCACTTACCAGCAGTATATTTCAAAAGGGGAATGATTCATGGTACATGAAAATGGAGGTTAATATGCAGTATAATGATACTGTTCCTGGTTCTTCTTAGTTCTAAATATTGTTTTGAAAATGCAGCTGAAACCTCACCAATTGAAGCTTTCTCCACTGCTATATCTTTACAATTTAGTTATTTTAAGTAATTAGGAATCCCTTGGATTTAAATTTTACAACAGTGGTCTGATATTAAAGGTACAGATCTTCACTGTATGTGAATGAAGCATACTATCTTATCAATCAAGTATCTAATTATAGGTCCAAGTGGGGAGTATTGTCACCAAGCATTGCCAGTCTTCCTCTACCAGTCAGCATTTGGCATATGAAGGTGGATGGTGTGATTAAAATATATTTCAAGATAGAAGTGTGTATAGTTATCAGTCAGTCCTGGTGGTGTAGTAGTAACCACACTTGCCTCCTAAACCCAAGATCGTGGGTTTGATCCTGGCCAGGACTGATGGTTTTTTTCTTGGGCATAAAAGCTTTGGCTTCCTTTGGAAGAGAAGTAAAGCCATGGGCCTTGTGTCATACATTTATGGCACAATAAAATACCTCCAGCCTGAAAAAAGAGGCCTTCGAGCAAAATTTGTTGACCGTTTCACACTCTGATTTAAAAGGGATGCTGATGACCCAAGACATTAAAGAGTGTCCGTAAAATAAATAAAATTATAATAAAAAATATATCAAGTTTTTGCAAGCAGGAGGAGTGAACCAGAATGAAATTCATTAGAGGTTAGAAACTGTTTATAGATAAGATGTTTTAAATTGAAAGGACATGTATGTGTGTGTGCAAGTGGTGCAGCAAATTCCAAGCATGTGAATAAAGTGTCATGATTTAGAAAAAACAGAGGTAAACCAAGGGCCTTGCAGACTAGTGACAACTGTGTCACTGTTGAACTGAATCGTTGTTATAATGCTGTATTTCACTTCTCTTTGATAGGAAGTGTATTGTAAGGAATATATAAACTCATGTGGCACTGAGATAAGTGCTTGAATTTTTACAGTGAATATAAGAGAAATAAACAATAGTGTGCTGTGCTCATGATATATGTTCAGATTTTGTACAATAAATATATTTATAAAATTTGGACCTGTACTTTATTTGTCATACTTTCCTTATGCATTATACACTCTAAGTGCTTTCCTCTGTTAACATTCTGCCTTCATTATATTTATTTGCATACTAAGTAAACTGATCCTTCCCTCCCAAAAAAGTCTACAAGTTCTGGCCTGGCCAATTTTCCTATATCATTATGAATTTCTCAAATTATAACAAAATTAATATACTAGTTATTAATGCATATATACTAGAATCTTCATACTCTCTTATTCTTGTGATCAGTATGTTGATCTTTCAGTAACAGATGGCACAAACATCGTAATTTTCATATTAATACTAATGAAAGGAGTTACTCACTTGCCATACCAGAGGTTAGCCCTCCCCTCTCATCCATCCTTTCATATAGCTCGTAAACAAAATGATTGTATCTATTTTGACCATTAATTACAGAGAAATTGATCCAGTTGTCAACAAGAGAGATGTCTGATCATATTGGTAATATTATGAAAGGGGACAACTTCTTAACATATGCTAATTATTGCAGCTAAATGTGTAATTTTATTTTCAGGATAGTTCCTGACATATATAAGGAACATTCAATAAGTAATGCAACACATTTTTTTTTCTCTTTCAGGATTTGTTTTAATTTCAAACCCAATGGATTGCTCTTCGATTCTTTGGCTATATAATGCTATATTTTATTTAATCTCCTTGCAAATTCAGGGCTTTGTGCCACCTGCATGTCAAAGTGTGTATGTCATCATGATATCACTCAGCAGGTCTATCTGTAAGCAGTATTCATATTGAAGCTATGACTTTTATAATGAAAGATAAAGTGAGAAAATCCACAATAAGTGAAAGGTGGTAAAATCAAGGATGTTTTGAAGTGAAAAAAGCGTGCATTGAGAGTTAAAATAGTGGAGACAACCAGCAGAACTATAAGATAGAGAAAATTTCTTGGTACAAAGATGGAAACATAAATGTTTACTGGAGATAACAAAAGACTGGGACAAAAAGTTTAGAACTTAAATGAGGCTGCAAGGAGGAATAGCAGAAAGACAATTTGGGAGATTGGTGGAAGAATGTATAAAAGGAAAGCACAGTATAATGTTATACCTTCAACAATCTGGTGTAGTTTCTTTGAGGGACTTCTAGGGGTTGAGAAATTGATTTTACAAGATATGTTGATTAGTAGTTTTTCATGGAAAATAGACACATTGAATTCTAAATTTACTTTGAAAGAAGTGTTAGAACAAATTATCTGGAATAGATTAATCCCTGGCAAATTTTGGAAGACTTGAACAGATGATCAAAATAGATTGAATATTTTAGTTACATTATTTAATTTAATTATTGAAATAGGTAAAATCCCAAAGAACTGGAAGAGTAGCAATAGTAAACTCCAATTTATAAAGGCACTAAAGATATTAAAAATCCAGCTAATTATAGAGGAATTGGTCTACTTTCAGTAACAGGAAAATTTTCACGTATGGGCTAAAAAGTTGCAGGAATTAATGGATGATAGAAGGATTTGTAAAGGAATGAGAATGAGAGAGATATTCATATTATCTAAACTGATAATATGAATAAGTTCATGTGATATATGTCGTACTAAACATTCTTATTGCTTCACTTGTGTGATATTTGGAACCTGTTTCGAAGACTTTGCCTTCATCTTTGGCCAAGGATACGACTGATTGGAGAATCCAACCGCTCTGTAGAGATGAAGCGCCACCCTGGTGGTGATTTAATGTACTTAAAGTTGGTGTTTTTTACCTTTGGAATATCAAAATTCATTAATCAATCTCTGTATTTATGAATGTAAATTTTTTCCCCAAGTATCCAGTTCTATATATCCCTGGGTCTCTTTTAATAAATTCACCTTCTTCACAATCTCATGGTTTTTGTCCAAAAATGATATGCTGATCTATCTGTCTGTTTATATTTTATGTTCCTGAAATGCTCTTCTAAACATGTGCCTATATTTCTCTTTGATTTTCAAATATATCTTTTCATAATCTGCACATGTTACTCTGTAAATACCTGCTTTTTTCTGTTGTGGAGTCTTTACAGCCGTTTTATATTTCAAGGTATTTCCTAAATTAAATCTGTTGATGGGTGCTAATTTTATATTGAAAACTTTAAAACTATGTTGAAATTTTTTCATTGCGTTTGGATGATATGTAAATTTTTTTAAAAATTGGTTTTTCTATATCTGCCGATAATGGTGGTATCTCTGATTAAGTTTTTTTCCTTTTAAATCTTTCCATTTTTTTATGTACCAGATATTTATTAAAGCCATTTAAAAATGCCATTTCTTCTATTTTAATGCATTGCTTTTTAAACTCTTCTTTACTAATTGGTAAGTTAACCAAATGATATGTCAAGTAAAACTGGATACTTGGGAAAAAATTTACATTCATAAATACTGAGATCAATTAATGAACTTTGATATTCCAAAGGTAGAAAACATCAACTTTAAGTATATTAAAACACCACTGGGGGGGCTCTTCATCTCTACAGAGCTGTTGGATTCTCCAATCAGTTGTACCCTTGGCCGAAGATGAAAATGAAGGTCTTTGAAACTGGTTCCAAATATCACACAAGAAAGTGAAGCAATAAGAATATTTAGTACGACATATATTACGTGAATTTATTCATACTATTAGTTGTTCTCATTCCTTTTCCAAATCCTTCTCCATCAATTCCTGCAACCTTTTAGCCCATACTCCAGTGAAAATTTTTGTTACTGAAAATATATATCCATTACATTTACTGCCATGGTGTTAAATGTAAAGGGGAATGAAAGAAATGCAACTCCAAACTTTTTAGTTGCATATAGCTGGTAAAGTAATTTGAAGCATTTTTATTTATTTTGTTATTGTTAATGAAAGTATTTAATATTTTATTATGTTGGGTTTATATGAAAAGTATTTATGTTAGCCCAAGTCCTCTGGATATTCCTGTGGGAAACTACTGATCAGCTGAAGACTAGGGTTCAGCAGTTAATTAAAGTTAAACAAATTAAAATTTGTTATATAAAGATATTAGTGATGGATAGACTAATTTTTATTCTTATTACCATTATTGTCCAATCTCCCAATGATTGCATCTGTTAAGAGGGCTGAAAAAATGGATATCAGAAGGTGCAAGATCTGGGCTGTAAGTTGAGTGAGGAAAGACAGTTCACCAAAGTTTAGTGATCTCTTCTTTGGTGTGTAGATTTTGCATGGCTTTATGTTGTCATTTGACATTAATTAAAATTTGACTGTTCCACCATGATGCAATACATCAATAAAAATTATTCTTCGGAGTCCCTATACAATGCGGTGTTGTTTGGAACTTTTTTTTGAGGTGCAACTTTGATATACATTTCATTGATTGTCTATTGGTCTCAGGCTCTAATTGGTAAATCCATGTTTCATCATTTGCTACAATGCTGGGAAAGAAATTATCACCTTCAGCTTTATAAATTTTTTTTTGATTGATTTATTTATGGATGCTCTTTAACATTCTCAGGTCATCAGCATCCCATTCAACTCAGGGCATGAAACAGCCTACAAATTTTGCTCAGAGGCCTCTCTTTCAGGCTTGAGGTTCTTTTTCATGCCGTAAATGTACGACACAGGACCCACGGCTTTACTTCCCTTCCAAAGGAAGCCATACTTAGGATTTTTACGCCTGAAAAAATCCATCGGTCCTGGCCGGGTCCAAACCCCGTGATCTTGGGATTAGGAGGCAAGTATGGTAACCACTACATCACCAGGACTGACTCAGCTTTATAAGGAACAAGCAACTTTGAACAGATGGTTCTCTCTTCCTTGACTGACACATTCATTTGAAATCAGACAGCAAAATTCCTTCTTTGTTTATATTTAACAAAACTATGTGAACTTACAGAGACAGGAAAGAGTAAGCTTCATGCAAAATATGGGTAATTCATCACTAATAGTTTCTCTGCTAGAAGGGCATTATGTTAGAGCATTTCTGAACTTTCAAAATAAATAATTCTAAAATCTCTCAGAACATATAATCAAATTAATTTTAGGTGAAAGCTCCAAGTTGTTTCCTATAAATATCTTTATTAAATACTATTGCATCCTAAGGGGTTGCTTTTAGAATAAATTTGATTTTATCATTTTCCACTAATTTTAAAATAGCTTTACAATCCATGTTGTTCCTTACTTATAGAAAAGAAGGTAACTCTTTTCAGATCACTGGTATCTTTAATAGAAAGAGAGAAAATAAATCAGGAATGAAACAGGGATTGCTTCAAATCACTTCCGCTCATGTGCAGTTTGTCCAATGAATGCATGGTGTGTGGTCGTGTAGCAAGGAGTGCTATATAATGTAGTGCAAGTCATGTGTCAACAAAAAAGGTTGCATGTGTATTGTATGCCAACACTCCTTCACATGCATAAATTTGTATAAAAAGTTTTAATTTTCTGATAGCGGACCAAACTGATAATCATTTCATTTCTACATAGGAATGATTTAACTTGTATTTCAATATTTTAAAATGAGTGCAGCACTCTGGGTTTCAAATTTTGCAGAAATTTTCACCTCTTAATGCTTCATATATTTTAATAATTCATTGACTTTTTAAGATGAAATGTCCCAAATGGTAAATAGCTGTGTTACCAACAGAGATATAAAGTTGAATGGCAAGTTGTTTGACTGTTATTTGCTGAGAGTTCAAAATAAGGATGTTGGCACATTCCATCATTACATGTAAACTTGAGCATATCATTGTCAGGCACTACAGAGTCCATACTTGTGCAGTTACTCATAGTGGAAATAATACACACAAGTAGTGGGTTTCTATTAGTAAATATAAACAGAGATTCTTATAAAATAATCAAAATTAATTGGGATGCACCAAGGAAGTTCATAATTCTTTAACATATACATGAAAGTATATTGTATTTGCATGAATTGCCTCTAATACAAAAAATGTATAGCAGAAACATTGATCTCACACTGAAACTCATACACTACTTTGTACTTAAAGTGCTGCTTCACTGCAACAAATATAAACAAAGACAATTAGTTGAACTGTGTCTTCTAGTAGAATTGGTGGCATTCTTGTGAGTGGGAGCAAGATGGGAAGCATGTTAGGCCAGACATTCATGTTTTAAGAGAACACAATATTTTAAATTATAAGAACTGAAAATCTCTAAGAGAAATAGGGAAAATTATAAACTGCACTTTATAGTGCAAGGAGTCATAATAAATTCAACAGAATTCAAAATAAATTTCACATTATTTCTAGAAAAATATTCACTGAGAATGATGAACAATGGATAATCAGAGAAGTTAAGAAAAATCCATTTGTAAGTGCACAAAACCTTACAAAGACTATGGAAATGAATCTAGGAAAGAAAGTTTGTGCTGAAACAATTAGAAGAAGTGTGCGAAAATACAATTTCCATGACTGAACAGGCCATTTATAATTAAGAAAAACAGACTTAAAAGGAAAAATTTTGCAATGAAATATGTAAGCAATGATTTTGATTACTGGACAACTATGATCTATGTAGACGAGAGCAAGTACATTTTCAAGTATGGTGGCAATTTCTGGGTGTAGAGAGAGTCAAATAAAGAGCTGCAAGTGCAAAATCTGAGACCAACAGTTAAGCATAGCCAATCCGTTAGTGTGTGAGATTTCGTGGCAACAATTGGGACTGGTGGTATAGAAGGAATCATGCAAGATATTTAAACATTTTGAAAGGAAAAACAAAGTGCCATTTAACTTGAACTAGAAGATTGTTTTCATTACTACCAAGATAATGATCCCAAGCATTTGGTTGATGTAATTGTGCACATTTAATAGGACACCTCCCTAGTCACCAGATGTGAATGTGACTGAGAATCTTTGAGATTGCTTAGATGATAAAATAAGAGAATATACCATAATGAATAAAAATCATCTCAAAATATTTTATTTAGAAGAGTAGAACAAAATGAGCCAAGTTACCGTGAAAAATTGGTAAAGTCAATGCCAAAAATACTGGCAGAAGTAAGAATAAATATGGTAACAATAACAGAAACATGTAACTGCATTTCTGTTTCAGAAAAAAGGACAGGTATGAGTATCGCCATGAGGTGAGTATGCGAACACTTTTGTATATATTGTAAAGGTTATACATTGTTTGTTAAAAAATATTTTTGCATTTTCTAAAATAATAATGTTCATTTAATTTATTAACTAAATTGAACATTTTAATAGCCCTATTTTAGCTGTATGTAACTGTATGTCCAATTAAATTGCACTCTACAAAGTGAGGACTCCTTCCTTTCTTGCAAGGTCAAAACACGCTCACTGGAAATTATTTATTATTTTTCAACAGTGAGTCACAAATTCAAATGTAAAAAACCATTAGTATGTCTCTGTGGACAACAATGACAGGCCGTCTGTAATGCCTCAGTAAATCTGGCATTAAACACTACAAAAACAGAGAGAGAAAGAGAGGGAGAGAGAAAGAGACAGGAATTAAGATCATTGTGTGATTGAGTCAAACTAACACTCTTTAGCTTCACTTACTTGTTTAAATATGTAAAGCAAGTTTCACGAACCCTTTGTTTGCATCTTCAGCCCCATTATCCAATATTTAAACAAGAGGAGCAAAGAGTGTTAGTTCGACTCAATCTTACAATGATCTTAATATATGATTAGCTTCACTGTCCAATGTTCCAATTAACAATTTTAGTTAAGAGACAGGGTCTTTTAACTTTAACTCTGTGCCCACAATTTTAGTGTTCGCTTACTGATTAGTTCTCAACTGAGATAAGTTATCTGTGCATAGTTGTTTTTCAGTTTTCCTTCAACTTTGATAGGCAAATTGCCAGTAAACTTTAGCTGCCAAAGATTCTGGACTAATTTGTTCCATCAGTAGCTAATTCCACTCCCTGTTTTTAAAGACCCATGGCAGTCAATCAATTTTGAATGTAAATAAATATTTAGCATGCCTTCTCTTTAAATTTCAGCCTCAAAGTACAGCCACATTAATTACTATGACTACGAACAACAAAAATTCTTTAATGTTTTCAATTCTGTCCAATTTATTTTTCTTTGAACTCTTGCCTTCCACAGATGAAGGCATAAATATTTTTGTGGCCTTCCTTTCTTTCTTTTAATATGGAAAATTATTCCAATAACTTACATGAGTAAATATGCAATAGCATGTAAAAGATAAAGATAGCCTATTGTGCCCTTTAAGGCAAACACCTAACAACACCTCCTCTTGTAGGTCCACCTATTGTCCTGCTGCGGCATGTCCGCCACATTGCCATTTGCTTCTGGTAGCTAATTGTGCAATGTCTGTTATCTGAGATAACTGGTTTATTAATGCTGCAGGTATTTTGTCCTTCAAAGTTATTCCCTGGATCTTGCATTGCATTTTTCTTTGGCATATTTGAATTTTGTTCTTTTGTTTTTGTTATAGACAACGTCTGGCACCCACATAGTAATATAGGGTATAAACAGGTTTTTAGCGCTTGGAATCTGATTTTCTTAGTGTTTGGTCTAACAATATAAACTTCAGGGCCCAAAATGCTCTCCAGGTTGATGAGATCCTTCTTTGTACTTCTTTTTCCATTTTATCATGAAAGGAAGTCTGTTGTCCTAGGTATGTATATTTCCTTACATATATGAGGACTGTTCCATCTATTTTTATTGCGGTTTGAGGTCTGTTTGAAATTAACCATGTCTTCAGACAGCCCTGCATTTTTGCTATGCTCACATAATTGTTTCAGCATAGTTTGTAATGCTTTTGGTGTTTTGGCAAATAAGATCACATTGTATGCAAATCTTTAGATTTGTTAGTCACTGCCACTTATGTTTTCATATTTATTATGCCAGTGTTCATTTTCCTTAATATATGCTCCATTACACAGATGAAGAGTTTGGGAGAGTTTGGATTGCCTTGGCAAACTCCTCTTTCTAGTCGGAATGGTTGTCCTTCTGTTTATACTTTCAAGAAACTTTAACTATAGATTTTGTGTAGGATATGAATGTACTTTGCCTCTATTCCTTGAGTTGCCAGAGCATGTAATATGCTTGTATGTTCAATGAAGGCTTTGCATAAAGGGGAGATATAGTGTTAGATGGAATTCCTCTGCTTTCTCCATCAGTTGGTTTATAGTTTGGAGATGGTCTATTGTGCTAAATCTTTTATGGAAACCCACTTGTTCTGATGGTTGATTTTCACCCAGAATATTTGTTATTCTTCTGGTTAGGATTTTTGAAAATAGTTTGTATATATTTGACATCAGGCTTATGGTCTGTAGTTGCCTATATCATCTCTAGTACCTTTTTTGTGTAGAAGAACTATTTTGCTGATTTTCCATTGTTTAGGTATGCCTTCTGTTTCTAGCACTACATTGAAGATTTTGGGTGTTACCTGCAAGCTTTAGCAATTCATTTTGTATTCCATCTTCACCTGGTGTCTTCCTGCTCTTTAGCTCATTTATGGCAGTTTAACTTTGGTGTGCAGGATAGGTAGATATTGTGTGTTTGGTATATTTGATATCTGGTTTCTTGACTGAATTGGGATGGAGCTTGAGTATAGGTGTTTGTAGTAGTCTGTAACTAAATTTATTTTATGTCTTTTCTTGATGTTATGCTTTTTCCCTCTGGACTCTTTGTTCCAAGTATCCATGTCTTTTCTTTGTTCAAATTACCCTTTATTTCTTTATTGATTTTGATGATTCCATAATTAGTTTAATTTTGTTTTGTGCAGGAGTTGCAAATCTTTCCTTATTCTCTTTTGGTCCTTTTATCCAATTCTGCATACTGTGACGGTCCTTAAACTCTTCTGAAATCAAGAGTTAAATTTATGCTTGATAGTATGAATAATGTTATGACTAGTCATGCTACAATTCTGTGTTCAAATTTTTTTTAAGACACCAAACCTGCTCTCATTTTCTTTTATGCTTAACAATTTTCACTATCTTCACTGCTTGTTGTACATTAACTCCCCACTTTCCAATTTACAAAATTTCGATCCTTCCTGTTAATAATCCACAATGTGCTTTACAAGTATGTCATACATTTTGTGTACTGGTTTGAAGACAATAGGTCACATGTTTCTTTATGAATGCTAAACTAAAAGTGTACCATGATGCTTTTTGTTTTAAACTAACATATTGGAATACTGCATTTTGATGGCAGAAGACAGTCAAGTAGCTCATTTCTAGTGGCATGCCTATTAGTACTAAATAATGAAGACGAAGCAGTTGTTGCAACAGTATAAACAATAGTATTTAAAGGAAACCTGCCTACTCACCATTTCACTGCTTTAAATTCTGCATTTGGCCATTGGCACTGGACCTATGCTGGTGGTAGGTGAATAATTGGATCACTTAGCTACCCCACTGCCTTTTTGCCAATTCATAACATCACTTTCATTACCACTACATGATAATTAGACCAATCTTTCTTCCCATTTCACTGTTTATACATTTTCAGTGTTGTGACTGAACATACATAGCGGAAATTCTAGTAATAAGACAATAATCCTAAATTAGGAATATATCTCTGAAGCAAGGTCTCGCTGGATTTGTCTTATGAACTACTGCTGAATCCTACTGGAAGCTTCAGTGCTTATTCTTGAACACATTGGCCATTGTCTTTATCTCCTTTTGGGAGAAATGCCTTCATAGTTCACTCCTAACTAAACCATCAAGAGACAAGAGAGGGGCCTAGGGTCCTCAAAACTCCCTTTCCCTGACATTTTGGCAGTTGTAACTCTCTTTGATGAACATATTTTCATTCACATAACAAAATTTTTGATGCTTGTTACCATGATTCTCAATTAGGAGTTTGCATTTCAGTTCCCTCGTATTCTTCGCTCAGAGTTAAAAATGTCTAATACTTCAGCAATAAGCTTTAGTACAAAGTCTTCTCTGAACAATCTGGAGAATGATCTCTTGGAGATGTTCATCTCATGGCCCACAATTTTTTGTTTCTGTACTGGATTACTAACTGCCACTACTTTCACCACTGTATTGTTTTTCACACAGTACTGACATCTGGATTTAGATGGTCATCTAGGGTACCAGTTTTACTGAAATGCTGAACTGTGCAGTAAGCAACTTACTGCTGATTTTCAGCTTCTTAAGAACATGAAAAATTTCAGGTGTTGATATTTCAATTCTTTGGAGGAAAATCACATAAATATGATTAAAATAATTTCCCCTTTTCATGACTAAAGGTTTAACTAAGCATGGTTTTTTACTGCAGTTGAATTAAAAACCCAACTTCAGATTGCATAACTATACAGCAGGTTATGAGTAAAGTATGTACATTTAATCTCCTATATGAGTGAACAGGAGTAGTAAGTTTGGTTAATCATATTAAGGAAATCGTGTGAAAACAGAAAATCAGATTATCCATATGTGAAATTAAACTTATTTGATGGCCATTTAATTCATATATGACCAATTATTGCACATACATTTTATTCTTCACACAAATTCTTTGATGACAATGAAATCTTTTATTCATAAGAAGTAAATGGACAAATTTCTAGCAAAAGTGCTGCATTCTTAATCAAAGAACCTTAAAGAAAGCACCAGTTTTCAGACAGACACTAGAACTAAAACCCTGAACTTGATATCTGTATGGAAAGTAATCAGCTACTTTTATATCTCAAGAAACAGTTGCATAGCTTTGATATAATTTTGCAGTCAAGGGAACCATATGACTAATGCATGAAGTCATTTTGCTGCTGGCTATTGAGTTGGCAATGAGATACTGTTCAGCAAACTTGTACACTACATGATTGTTATATCTACTATGATTGGCTATTCTTCATGTCCCAGTTAAGCTATAAGAGCAAGTGAATAATTTATAATTGATATTATTGTATGATTTAGTTGAACTAAACACTCTTAATGCTTCACTTACTTGTCATATTATATAGAACCGCAGAGCAGAATGCACATTTCCACGCTTAACGAATTATCAGACAGTTGAATTTTAGCCTGGCTGATGATGAGGATGAAATGTTCTCGAAATTGGTTCTATATATTATGACAAGTAAGTGAAGCATTAAGAGTGTTTAGTTCAACTAAATCATACAATAATATCAACTATATGATTGGCTTCACTGTGCAAGTTACAATTTACATTTTAATAAGTGAACAATTATTTGCAATATTACTATCATCTTTCTTAGTTTGGCTATATTGATTTCTGCCTGTGTATATTAATGCATTGTATCATTGCTATTGTTTTGTTGAATGTTTCATCACTCAGTTTTTCTGGTATTACTTGGAATATGTAGCCATGCCATTCTCCATTTGCACCAAAGAAAAAAAAAAGCAGTGATTAATTTTTATGGTTTGAAGGTATTAAAGTATCTCTATCAAAGACTTTTTGTACAATATGGAGAGAGTTGTTTACCACGATGAAGCGTGTGTGAATGGATTGAGAAGATAAAAAAAATGGATAGGCAAGCATTATGCATTAAAAAGAAGCATATAACCCAACCACATCCTGTTCTGTTGACAACATTAAACAGGTCCATGTTGTCATTGAATTAAATCAATAAGCAACATTTAATAATGAGTAGATCATATACAACTCAATAAGATTCTACATAATAGTCCAGATCTTGCTCCCTCTGATTACCATTCATATTTTCATCTTAAAGATGAACTAAGAGAACACCAATTTTCCATAAAACAATATGTAACAGAAGCAATCCATGCATGGTTGCAGGGTAAATCAAAATCATTATTTTTTTGCAAAGTATATGCAAGCTTGTGCAAGACCAGAACTGCACATGTGATGTATATTCTCTACTGTTGTTAAAATAAATTACAAAAATTATAAGCAAATAATTATTGATCCATTGTCATATTTTTGGATATAAATGTGTCATCCAGTTTCCCCAGAGCCCAGATTATACTTCAGCTTCTAGCTTTTAGTCACTGGAAAGGAGATTCCAGATCATGGGTAAGATTAAGGAATGCAAGGAAGCAGCATCTGCTGATCCTTATAAGAACATTTTGCAGGCTTTCAAAAAATTAAGGAAATTCTGGGAGTAACAGTCCAAAGGAAAAATACCTTGAAAGGGACTATGGAACTATAATACTAGGAATGATACATCTTTTCATTTTTAAACACAAAATTGCTAATAAGAAATTCACATCTATCTCCAGAATTGTGCAAATTCTTTACTTTACAAACCTGTAAAACCTGAACTATGCCCACAAATTTTAATATTAGTTACCACTATCACTACCCTACCACTACTACTAGTTAAACAATTTATATTTTACAAATCTGTTACTTACATAATAGATTCAACAGACTTTGGTTTGATGAAGACAGCAATAGGATAAAGTTGTGCAACTTGTAACCTCTTAATGGCATTACCACTGACATCCAAGATGCAATGTTTGCCCTGAAAACAAAAGAAAACATTTATTTTATAAACTTTTAAAGCACAACCTTATACCTTTATTTCATACATAAGCAGTGTGGTTCTATTCTATTTTTTTTTTATGCCAGTGCCCATTTGTCTTTTTCATAGTTTAGAAAATCTATATATTTAAAATTTTGTTTAATGTTCTGATATTTCAGTTTATTATATCTTATAATTTTTTTTTTTTTTTGTAAATACCTTGTGTTCTTGCCAGTAATTACAGGTCTTTGAAGTTATATATGGAATGGACATGTAATGGTGTAAATGTGGAGTTTATCAGTGCCTAAAGTTATTGGTAATCATTTCGTTATGATGAACAAAAAAATCTTGTAAAAGACACCACTCAGACCAATTTTTCCTTGCAGGGCTTCAAACAACTGAAACTATTTGACAAGCAGACAGATAATGGGGCTATGTATACAGATTCTCTCCATTTCATACTTACTACAACAATTTAATTTTAATTAAAATGTTTATTTAATTTTGTAAAATGCTAGTCTATTTTATTGAACATTTATCAGCAATAGTCTGGGAGTCTGTTCCATGAGACTTTCTACATCTTGCACTATGTACTGGCAATTTCTGCAAGTTTAAACGATAACAACAGTATTGAATGATCATTGTGTGATTGAGTCAAACTAACACTCTTTTTTATTCTTAATTATCTAGTGAGTCAATTTGATAATCTTGTGCTCCATTTACTATTGAATTATGCAAAACTAGTTTCGCAGGCTTTTGCCTGCATCCTCAGTTGCAAGCCGACTGTCGGCTTCATTGTTAGTTGGCTGGACTTGGTGTAGCTCTCGTGGACATTTTATAAACTTCTGGATTAATTTGTCTTCTGATGGGATCTCAAAGTTCATAATCTTATCCCCATATTTTTATATAAATTTTTTCCCATATTCCCAGCTCAACGGGTCGATCTACGAATTTCAATAATTTCACTTTCATTTCTATATCACATTTATCTCTCCAAAAGTGATGGGCAACTGCTGATTTCTCTATCTGATTGTACCTTATGTTTCTTCAGCGTTCCTTCAAACTGATTCCAATGCTGCTTTTTGTTTTTGCAATTATACTTTGTTACATTCTGAACAGTTGATTTTGTATATTGCTGGCTTCTTTTCCTCCGGTATTCTATCATTGTCACCAGAATTGAGCAGATTTTTTAGGCTAAACTTGTTCACCGGGGACAAAGTAATCCCAAACTCTCCGAATATTTTTTGGAATTTTTTGGTGACCCAAGGATAAGTGAATTTCATGTGGATGGTAGATTCTTTTATTGCTGTCAATGGTGGAATATGCAGAAAGGATGCGCAGACTGGGAATTACATAAAGGAAAGAGAATTCAATCCCACAGCATACAAACATGCAGTTCTCAATAGCTTAGCACATAGACTCATTAACATACCTATGAATGAGTTTGAAAACAACAAAGAATACTATCACAATATACAAGCAGAAAAATTCAATGGGTATGACCAAGAAATTGTAGATAAGAAAATCAAGAAATTCAAACAAATGCAGAGGTTAAAGCAGGTTATCACATTGACAGCAATAAAAGAATCTTCCATCCACATGAAATTCACTTATCATCCTTGGGCCACCAAAAAATTCCAAAAAATACTCGGAGAGTTTGGGATTACTTTGTCCCCAGTGAACAAGCTTAGCCCGAAAAATCTGCTCAATTCTGGTGATGATAGAATACCGGAGTAGAAGAAGCCAGCAATATATAAAATCAACTGTTCAGAATGTAACAAAGTATAATTGCAAAAACAAAAAGCAGCATTGGAATCAGGCTGAAGGAACGCTGGAGAAACATAAGGTACAATCAGATAGAGAAATCAGCAGTTGCCCATCACTTTTGGAGAGATAAACATGATATAGAAATGGAAGTGAAATTATTGAAATTTGTAGATCGACCTCTTAAGCTGGGAATATGGGAAAAAATTTATATAAAAAAATATGAGAATAAGGTTATGAACTTTGATATCACAACAGAAGCCAAATTAATCCAGAAGTTCATAAAATGTCCACGAGAGCTACACCAAGTCCAGCCAACCAACAATGAAGCCGACAGTCGGCTCACAACTGAGGATGCAGGTAAAAGCCTGCGAAACTAGTTTTGCATAATTCAACAGTAAATGGAGCATAAGATTATCAAATTGACTCACTATATAATTAAGAACATAATAGTCGCTTCACTGTATTGGTTTGGACACAAAATTAAATGTTATATTTAACACTCTTTTGCTCCATTTACTTGTTTAAATATGTAGGACCAGTTCCACGAACCCTTCATTTGCATCATCATCCCCTAGTCGACTGGGGGACAAATTGTTAGGCTGTGCGAATAAGTAATTTGCTCTGGTGGTGGTGTGGTGAACTTAAAGTTTATGTTTTCATCACCGGAAGTGTCAAAGTTCATTAAACTGTTTTTGCACTTGTAAATGTAAATTTTCTCCCATGTTGCTAATCCTGTAGGTCCTTGCACTGATTTTAATAATTTTGTTTTATTCAATATGTCATGGTTTTTTGTCCAGAAATGATATGCCACTACTGATTTCTTCAACTGTTTGCATTTTATGTTTCTGAAATGTTCTTTTAACTGTGTGCCTATGTTTCTCTTTGTTTCAATGTAGATTTTTTCACATTTTGCACAACAAATTTTATAAATACCTACTTTTTTCTCTTGTGGAATACTGTCATTAACATTATCAATCAAGAGATTTTTAACATTAAATCCGTTTTCAGGTGCTAACTGGATATTAAAATCTTTAAGAGTATTCTGAACTTTTTTGTAGCCCATGGGTGATATATAATTTTTTTAAAAATTAGCTATCTTTTTTTGCTCAATTTCCGTACTTTTTGTATACTAGTTTTTTGTTATAACCATTTTTAACCACTGTTCTTTCTATTTGTTTGTGTTCTTTAAGGTATTCTTCTTTGCTAACTTTTAGGTTAACTAGCTGATGTGTTAAGCTTTTGATAACTGTGTGTTTGTGCATTGTGGGGTTAAAACAGTCAGTTTTGATGTAATTGTTGCCATGTGTATTCTTTCTGTATATTCCAAATTCCAGGTTTTTTTGACGTTTCATTATTTTTATGTCCCAGAAAGGTAACATGTTATCTGTTTCAGTTTCCTAAGTGAATGATATGCTCTAATCTGAAAAATAAGAAGTTTTATAGCAAGGACCTACAGAATTAGCAACACGGGAGAAATTCTACATTTACAAGTACAAAGACAGTTTAATGAACTTCGAAACTTCCGGTGATGCAAACATAAACCTTAAGTTCATCACACCTCCACCATAGCAGATTACACATTTCCACAGCATGACGGTTTATACTCCAGTTGACTAGGGGCTGACGATGATGTGAACAAAGATTTGTGAAACCAGTCCTACATGTTTAAACAAGTAAGTGGAGCAAAACAGTGTTAGCTCGACTGAATCACATAATGATCTTAATATATGATTAGCTCCACTGTGCAATGTTCCAATTAACAATTTTAGTATTGGATAAATTAGGGCTGCAGAATTAATGATGTGGCATAATTAGTGCACAGGCTTTACATTTAGGGCATGGGCAAGGATATGAGCCTGCAACAGGACAAGGTAAATTGAAAAGAGATAGGTTGCCATGAAATATACTTTTAAGGTTACAGGTTGTTCTAAATATAAGGAGGGATACAAATTTAGTAAAACCACTTAAAGAGTGCTGTATTAATAAAGTATTGTACCAATCTTTCAAAACAGATCTGAAACTTTCAATTCCAGGCACATAGGTAGTAACAAGGTTAATGAATTAATTGATATCATTGTATGATTCAGTTGAACTACACACTCTTAAAGCTTCACTTACTTTTCATAAATGTATGGAACCGGTTTTGAGAGCATTTAGTTCCCATCTTCAGCCAGGCTAAAGTTCAACTGTCGGATCATTTGTTGAGCTGTGGGAATGTATATTCTGCTCTGGTGGCAGTGTGATGAACTTGTAGTTTATGTTTTCATCCCCAGCAATGTCGAAGTTCATTATGCTGTCTTTGTATTTGTAGATGTAGATTTTCTCCCTGGTTGCTAATCCCGTAGGTCCTTGTACTGATTTTAATAATTTTGCTTTATTTATTATGTCGCGATTTTGTGTCCAAAAATGATATACCACTGCTGATTTCTCTATTTGCTTGTACTTTATGTTCCTGAAATGTTCCTTTAACCATGTGCCTATGTTTCTCTCTGTTTTTCCAATGTAGATTTTTTCATATTCTGCACAGTTTATTTTGTAAATACCTGATTTTTCTTCTTGTGGAATACTGTCATTAACATTATCTATCAGTAAATTTTTAACATTAAATCTATTAATCAGTGCCAACCTGATATTAAAATCTTTAAGAATGTTCTGAAATTTTTTTGTGGCCCATGGATGATATGTGAATTTTTTAAAAATTAGTTTGTCTTTTCTTGCTGAAAGTGTTGTGGTTTCTTTGGTATGTTTTTGTCTCTTGAATTTCTGCACCTTTTTATGTACTAGTTCTTTTTTAAAACCATTTTTAACTGCTGTTTCTTCTATTTGCTTGTATTCATTAAAATATTCTTCTTTGCTAATTTGTAGGTTAACTAGCCGGTGTGTTAAACTGTTAATTACTGCATGTTTGTGCGCTGTGGGGTTAAAACTGTCTGCTTTGATGTCATTATCTGCGTGTGTATTCTTTCTGTATATTCCAAATTTAAGATTTTCTTGGCATTTCATTATTTTAATATCCAAGAATGGCAACATGTTATCTGTTTCTATTTCGTATGTAAATGATATGTTTATATCTTCTATATTTAGAAGTTTTAAGGCATGGTCAATGAGTTTTTTTGTTAACTATGGCAAATATATCGTCTACATATTTGTACCATACCTTAAATATGTATGGAAAAGCTGTGTTGATGTGTGTTTCAAATCTACTCATGAAGAGGTTAGCTAGAAATGGAGATAAGGGGTTGCCCATTTAAGTCCTGCATGTTGTTTATAAAATTTTCCTTTAAAAGTAAAAAAGGCTTGGTTTATGCAAATTTCTGTCAGTTTACAAGTTTATCACACCACCACCAGAGCAGAATATGCATTCCCACACCTCAATGAATGATCTGACAAATGAACTTTAGCCTGGCTGAAGATGGGAACTAAATGTTCTTGAAACCGGATCCATACATTTATGAAAAGTAAGTGAAGCTTTAAGAGTGTATAGTTCAACTGAATCATACAATGATATCAATTAATATGATTAGCTTCACTGTGCAAGTTCCAATTTATATTATTTAAGGTTAATGAAGTTCTTATTGGAAGTTTTAGGTTTGCATTGGAAAGTTTTGTATGCTGGAATGATAAGGGATTCTAAAAGAGATGAAGGATATTTTTGGTCTTGGAACATTTAAGCTGGTTTTTAATATACCTGTTAAGAGATGGGGAGGAAAAAAAGAACAAAAAAAAAAAAAAGAAAGAAAAGAGAGTGTGTGCATGTGTGCACACGTGCATAGGAAGAGGGGAGGGGAAAAATTATAAATTTTAGTATTAAAAATGTGAATCATTCTCAGCATTGATGCATTATTATTTATAAGTTTTAATGTGTTTTTGGAATGTCTTCCAAGCTACTGTCCATCTTGACCCCATGGCCTTCCTCAGGATACTGAAGTTAAATAAAATGTTATACATTATTTTATTTAAAAACCAGATCATGCGATTGACCTAGAAGATTTAGCCAGTGGGATGTTTTCCTCTCTTTTGCTTTTCCTTTTGGTCTTTAATCTTGTGATTGACTATTATCCAGCCAATCATACATCATGTTATTATCCAACTTCTGAGCAGTTTATGGCAGTCCTCTCTTTGAATATTGGAGTCGCCACTAGGGATCTAGGTAACAGTAAACATTAACACTGCATCTGTTGATCCATCATGGATCATCGGTGACTGTTCTCTCTTTTATTTTTACATGCTTATAAAAAACATTCATAATTCACAGAGCTATAATCCAATCCTTTTTGAAAGTATGGTCTCTAATTTTGATTTTAACAAACTCTTTAATAATGCAGTCCTGATTGTTGTTTGTTAAGGGTTATAACCTGTTCAAATAAAATTTTGAATGGACTCAATGCACTTAACCACAATTTTTTTATGTACGATACAGCTCTATGCTTTGACTGTGTTCTTTATATCTTTCTTTGATGCTCCAGTTGCCTGTCCAACATACACCAAACCACACTGATATGATACTTGATACACAGCTAGTGTTCTTAGTTCAAGATTATACTTTACAGGTCTTGCATGTCTTATATTTTCTGGGTGGCATGTAGATGGCATTTATCTTGTATTGTTTTGGAAACCTGGCAATCTTGTTGGAATGATTTCCACATAATACTATGAAGCCTTGCTTTTCTCTGGCCTTTTTTGGGGGCTTTGCCTTCTTGTATTGATTGGTCTGAACAATTTAATGCCATTCTATGGGAGGCTTGTGGTACCCATTTGGCCCCAGTGTATTAAATAGGTGGTTGACCTCTATCCTCCTACTCTCTAGATCTGATATGTTGAAGGCCTTGTGAAAGGATAATGTCCTTGATGGAATCTTTCATTATATAAGCACTGATCTGTGCATACATGTGTGGAACCAATATTGTATACACCAGGGCAATGGTTTTTTTCTCTATACTATACTAGCACATATAACAAAGACACAGCTTCATTAGATTCCATTTCCAAGGTGAAACTGACATTGAGGTGGATGGTGTTCAAATGTTGCAGAAAGCTATAAGCATAAATATTGTACTTATGAAGCTGTTGACAATGTATGTTAATATATCTTAAACTTTGGTATTCATTTTTTTACACTAAACTCCATTTACTGTAAGTGTAAGTAAATGGAATTTAGTGTAAAAAATGAATACCTAAGTTAAGTTATAAGCATGTTAAATCAAAAGAGAGAACAGTCATTGAAGAATCATGATGAGCCAGCAGATAACAGTGTCAATGGTCACCAGTAACCAGGTCCCCAGCAGAATTCCAAATGGTGCAAGTTTGGATGGCAACATTGGGAATTTTGATGGGGTTATGGAATGTTTTGTGTGGAAGTCATACTGTCATTTGAAGGATACAGTTGTGGTGGGTAAGTTTGATGAATTCCTGGACTTTGAGTGTTCAGCAACACTATTTGTTAGCATTAATTTCTGTTAGGATTACTTTTGCCTTCTTAGTCGTAGGTAAATGAAATACTTTTGGTGTCTTTCAGGCTAAATGGAAGCATTCATATTCTAATACATTTTTAGATCAATTATGAAGTAATTTTTTTATATATTTACATACCTCTGTTTCTAAGTCAATGTGTCACAGGAAGATGTACTTTTTTCTACATCACATAATATTATTTTATTTTTGGCTTTTCATTTCTCACAGGAACTGTCACAGATCATTGGAATAATAATAAAATGAAATAATAATGATACAAAAGAGTCAGAAGTTCACTGGTGCCTAAAGTTGTCCAAAGTTGACTGCAAGAACCTCATACATGTAACCTCTCCCAACCAGGAACTGAATGTGGATGTGCTGTTGGTAAGCATTCAGTGTTATGTTGCATGATTGTTGATTTGATATCTAACTATGCACTGTTCTTGTGATACATATCCATAGGTACCTTCTAAATAAAGTACATGATGCATGCAACTATGGAAACAGTTCAAAACACAATGGCTTGCTTACTTTTCTATGTTCATTTAAACCAGAATGTAATAGCCTCCATACGATGTAAGCTGCCTTTTTTACTCTGCAATATCCTTAACATATTTGTAAAGACCATATATTTACAATTATGAGGACATTTTCTTCTGCTAAAATTCAATCTTCTCTAATTTATAATATTGTTAATTCTGTTGTCAAAAAATATGCAAATTGGTTGGAGAGGACAACTATTTTCGGATAAAATACATTATCATTAAATTTTGAAATTAACAATTATTTTCCATTGCAATGTTGTGCACTTATGCTTTTAGCTGCATTATTCTTGTATTTTTAATTTATTCAGTATGTTATTATTGCCTCTTTAAATTGTATACCATAAAATAAATAATTTAGTATCTATATTTAGATGACAACATACCTTTTCAGCAACTTCTCTTACAGAGGCCACAGATGTGCCATAAAGATTGTCATTATATTGACCAGCTTCAATAAATAAATGATTCTGAATATCACGCTCCATTTGTTCCCGTGAAGCAACAAAATGGTAATCCCGCCCATCTACTTCATACTCCCGTTTTGGCCTTGTGGTATCTGCAACAAATTAAATGCAATTCTGTTTATGTAGTACATTTAGATTGTTGTTTTCACACTAAGCACATGTGCTGGTAAGGATTTGAGAGGAGAATTAGATAGGGAAAATTGCTTAGGACTTGAACCTCGGTTCTTCCATTTACTATGCTGATATTCTTACCAATGAACAGCTACTGCAGCCTCCCTGAACACAATTCTGAGTAAGTATTATCATGAAAACCTGAAGATCCATGATTTGAGTTTTGGCCATGACTTTGAAAATTTTTCCTAATCTATTCTGTTCAGATTCTGTTTTAGATTGAAATTAAATGTCATAATGTTTATATATATATATATATATATATATATATATATGTATATATATATATATATATGTATATATATATATATATATATATATATATGTATTAAATGAAATAAAAGGTTTCTCTGTTAAAATATTATGAACATTCCTGAAAAGCACCATGAGTGGGTTATATACTTTACATAACTTCTGAAAATAAATTAATGGTTCTTTATACATACACACAAAAGTGCTAACTCTCCAGACCCCCCTCCCCCCAAAGATTTTACAAATGGGGCCAGACTGTCCAAAAATTTCACACACGAGGCCCCAACTGTTCCCAAATGATGTTGAGTGATATAGGCAACAACAGTTTTAAGTTTCTAATATATTTCTACAAAGATCATAATTAAATATGTATACTTTTAGTGTACTTGGTGCAACTGAGTTTCTTCCATTTCTGATGAAAGTGTAACCTCTTGCTTTTCCACTGATGCATGTGTATCCACTGTTTCATTCAATGAAATACTGGAAATTATGAATCACTGCATACCGAGAGACATAAAAACTGTTAAATCAGCCAAATATTACTCTATAATGGTCAATGAAATGTCCGATATTTCTGTAAAGGAGCAGGTATCATTGTGCTTCAGAACAGTTACAGACGATCTTGAAGCACAAGAACATTTTGTAGAATTCCATTAAACATCCAAGACAGGTGCCAGAATATTCTTTTGTATTATTAATGACATTATTATACAGTTTGATTGTCACATAAATAAGTTCAGAGGCCAGTGCTACAATAGTGCATCGAACATGGCAGACAAGTACTTAGGAGTTCAGGCAAGCTGTCAGAAAAAGAACCATGAGCACTATTTGTATTCTGTTTTACTCACTCAATCTTGTTGTTCAAGATACTGAAAAAATATTTCTGGTAACCGGAATGTGTTGAGCTTAATAAAATACATAAATGTGCTTATGAGAAATTTGCCCAAAAGACAAGCAGCTACAAGTTGATGATGCAGTCAACATATGGCCGTTCTGTCCAACTAGATGGATAGTTTCTTCTTAACATTATCTTCATTTCATTCCATTTATGAACAAATGATGGGGTTTCTTGAAGAATTGCCACAAACACCCCATTAGAGGTTCCCAAGTGGCTTTAGTGCTGGAATGGACTCATTTAATTTCTATTTCTATTTGTGTTTAATATGCAAGATATTTTGCCACATTGATGCTGTTAACACAGCATTAGGAAAACATTTGAGTTTTGAATAAGCATACAATATGATTCAGTGCTTGGCAGATTCCCTCACACCAGGACTACCTATGATACTTTTTGGGAAGAAATATTAAATAACACACAATTCCTTCATCTACAAGAACCAGAGCTACCATGCCAAAAATGGACTCTGAAAAGATTACAACTTCCTGGAAATGTTCCTCACAGTTTTGCCAACCTTAAAGATGTATACCATCAAAAGTTTTTTGAATTAATTGATGTCTCCATTCAGTGTCTTGTTACTGGATTTGAAAGTGTTGCTTCATGTTTTGGGGTGAACATTGAAAAATTCGTCACAAATAGAAGTGATGATATTACAGAAATCTCTAAATTTTTTAAAGACACCATTGATCCTTACTGACATTGCATCATAATATGATGGACATTTTAAAATCAACAGGGAATATGAACTCCTTAAATTAACTTTTCTTCAATTGTACAGTTTCTGAAATGTGATAACTGTTCATCAGAAATGCTTCCAGAATTAACTAAACTAGTATGGTTTGTTTTAACTGTCCCATTGTCAACTTATTCAGCTCAAAGATCTTTCTAAAAGTCTCCATAGGCTGAAAACTTACTTAATGTCATCAATGGGGCAGAGCTATCTTAATTCAATTGCCATATTGAGTTGCCACTAAAACATCACCAGCACTTTGGATCTCAATGGTATAGCCGACCAGTTCATCAGAAGAAATGAGTTGTTCTGCCATACTACCAACACGCTTTCAAAATTAGTGCACCTAACTCGGGGCAGCATTCAGACTATGCACAACTACCAGCTTCAAAATTTATGCACAACGCGGGGCATCGACGCCGTCGAGGAGGAAGAACGTGAAAGGAACGATGCAGATGAATGTAGCAGGACGTTGCCTGGAAGAAATGATGCTGTCGACAGAAGCTGATCAAGGGGAGCCAAGGGGACGCTGCTGATGAACAAAACAGGGAAGCTATACTGTTGATAAACTATTTCCCCGAGCACAAAAGAAATCACCTCATTGTAGCCAAGCCAGGTAAATTTAATGACAGATCTTTTAACAACTTTTGATATACAGCTACCAGGATGTTCAGGAATTAATTATCTAAATACTGTCCTGTAGGCCCAGGAGTAGGAAGAAATTGGTACCTTAGAAAGGCGCCGTCATGGCATCGTGAGAGAAATTTTGGACATTGACCGTGGGAATGCGAGGATAGGTGGCAACCACAGGCAGATAGGAATGATATTAACAGGCAGAAGGAAAACTTAATTTCGGGTCCTTCGAGGCCCTTATAAAGACTGGAAACCCTCGCAATGAAAATCACACGAATCACGAGGACCCATATTCAAGAAATAACTAAAATAAGAGCAGAAAAGTACTATGGAAATTATTAACGATACACATGATGTATTAAAATATTGCTGTTAAATTAAAACATGTTGGAAGTTTTAAATAGATATAATAAATTGGAGAATTAAAATACGCTAGAGATTTAAGAAGGTTATAATAAAGTGGAGATACTGAGGAATTATAATAAATACAAGGATGGTGGACAATTTTATGTTGAAATATGAAAATAGTTAAGGAATGGTATATTTTTATGGTTAATATTATGTGAGTTATTAGTAATAAGAGTAAATTGTGCATAGGAATAATGTATTATCTACCAGGTCATCATACTACCAATATATTTGAAATACTAGGGAAATACTAGGCAGAATGTATAAATAAGGTAATAGGAAATAAGTATGTAAATACGTAATTTATGATTGTATGAGATTTTAATGCTAGTGGGTCAGGGAAAAATTAAGTTAGTAAATTTGGAAGAATATGAATTGGGAAAGTAAGGTAGAACAAAGATACAGTAACAATAAGTGCTATAATAAGGAAGGATGAAAGTTGATTAAACTTTTTGAAGAAAACAATCTTATAATGTAAAATGGATAAAGAAAGAATGGATTAACCTGCAGAATTATATTTGTAAATGAAAATGTACAGAATATCACTGATTACATATTGTGTTCTAAGTATAGATAAGCTTCTTATAGATTTTAAGGTAGAACATGAAATTATAGAGAGTAATCTTTTTCCATGTTTTAAGATTTACCACTGGTGGAGGAGAAGAATAATGTTATGAGTTTGGAAGGATGATACAGAATTTCCAATGGAAGGCTAGAGAGTTTCATAAAAAATTAGATTCAAATCAAGGAAGAAGGATAGAAAGTTTTTTTTTGATTAGTTTTAACGTCCGTTTTTACTACTGAGGCACCACAGATGGTGACACTGATGTTACATCAGATGAAATGATAAATTGGGAAAGGGTTGTTTCTTAAGGAAAGAAATGTTCCAGGCCTAAGTTGAGGGTACCTCCCTGGCATTTGCCATTTATGACTGAGGAAAACCTGGAGGAAAAAAAAAAAGGACAGTCCTGGTGGGATTCGAACCCCAAACCTCTCACTCATGAGTCCGCAACTTAACGACCTCGGCCACCCATGGCGGTAGGATAGAAAGTGATATAAAGCTTTTATTGAATGAAGGGGTAGTAAAATTGGCAGTGGGGCAGTTGTAGTGGAGTGTGACGTTAAGGAATTGGTTAGTCAAAACAAGGAAAAATTATGTGATGAGGAGTATAAACTGATGTAAAACATGCTGATGAGATAGATAAAAAATGGAAACACAGTGGAAATGAAGAAGAAAGACAATGCTATTTAATTATGAAGTGGGGATGTAGATGTTTATTGGAACAAAAAAGAAAGAGTGGGATAAAAAAATTAGCCATTAGATTTTTATGGTAGCAAAAAGATCCTTTTTTAAAAAAAACATTCATTTATGGAGGCAATACTTTGAGGAACTGTTAAAGAGGAACCTAAATATAAAACAGGATATTGTATTGGAGAGTCTTTGGAGTTATGTGGAAGAGCTGGATAGGGGTATATGGGAAAGTGAGGTGTTGGAGCAAATTAGAATGTTAAAAGCAAATAAAGCAAATGAAAATGAAAAATTCCAGATAAATTTTGGAAAGAATAGTATCGAGATGATAACAGGAAAAGGACATTAGTTAAATTAAGTTTATAAGGATGATTCAGAGATTATATAATGATAATGCATTTTGCATTAAATGTGGTCAGAATAGGGTGACATAGTGGGTTTGTAATATAACTGCAATTAAGCTCTATTCTTTTAATTTGTTCATTGAACATTTTCAAAAAATTGAGTTGAAATTGTAACATACACACCACTAAAATTCAATAAAATGGAAGACTAGTTTCGGGAGCCATCGCTCCTATCATCAGTTCCTGGTCGACTGCCGGTCTCGTTGTTTGTGTTAGGAATATAAACCAAAAACAAGAAGAAAAATCGGCGGTAGCTTGGCACTTTTGGAAAGAACAACATAACATTAATAAAACCCCCAAATTACTTAAAAATATTAAAGGAAAAACTGAACTTACAGTCTGGGAAAACATCTATATTTGGAAGAATAAAGAGAAAGTTTTTAATTTCGAAATCCTGCCAAGTGATGTACTAATACAAAAAAATCATTAAACCTCCACCAGAGATGAATCGACCTACCACAAACAACGAGACCGGCAGTTGACAGGAACTGATGATAGGAGCGATGGCTCCCGAAACTAGTCTTCCATTTTATTGAATTTTAAATTTACTCAATTTTTTAAAAATGTTAATATTTGACACCACTGTTACAAAAGTTCACTATATTTTATACAATTGTTCATTGAAACTATTGAGAAAACAGAGAGAATAATGTACAATGACCTATAAGGAATAGGAATATACCAGGACTACTATTTGCAGATGATTTCAAGTGGAGCAATATCATGTTCAATTAAAGCCATACATAAATGCTGTAAGGAATGGGGTTTAAAAATCCAAAAGAATTATATATTTGGGGGCGTGGTTGATTACCAAAGAAGGATGGGAAGAACAAATGAAAAATGTACTGACCAAGAGTGATTTGGTTACGCTTATACATAAAAAGAGAGGAAGGGAGAAGATGAAAGAAGAACTTTGGCCAAGAAAACCTACATCTTGAGAAGGTAATTTGGATGGAAATAGTTCACCAGAAGAATTTCACTTTATGCCAACTAACAGAAGTTCAAGAAGAATTGATATGGCGTCACCAACAATATGGGCTATATAATAGATCCTACCATTAGATTTGAAAAACATGAGAGCCAAACATCTGAGGAAGTGAATCATGAAAAAAAAGAACATCTATAAACATATACTACATTAATGTGTTCAGTTGTTAACACTAACTTCACTTACTTTTTTAAAACTTTGTGAGTAAGTGGAGTTAGTGTTAACAACTGAACACATTAATGTAGTATATATTACCACTCCATTGTCTACAGCTTTGTAAGTACAATTTTTACTTAATCTATAAACATACTTTAAAAAAAATATAAACTTCAGAACATAGAAGTTACTGGCCTTATGGTGGAAGCCTGTGGTGCTATTCTCCTAGACTTTTTCACACCAGGCAAAGATTTAATTTACAGAAAACAGAGATAAATGAGATTGTGAAAGCTCCTCTATGTTGGCCTTTATTTCTACTGTCACCATCTGATCAGTACATAAAATCTTTATAGAACAATTTCAAATAAACTCTCCTTTTCCTTCTTTGTTTATTAAAAAGTTAATTTATACCTTTGAAGGAATCCACACAGTAAAACGAAAATATAACTTCTTTGTTTATTAAAAAGTTAAAATAATCAACACTCATGAGCGTTTCACTCCTTTAATTATTAAAATAACAGGACATGATTCATGAACATATTGTTCACATTGTCAACTGAGTACAACTAACGTTCATGCAGGGTTTGAATAATGGGCGACTGTAAGGTGCTCTGGTGGATTCTGAAAGAATTTAAACAAAATATTATCTGCTTCCGGAATTTCAAAATTCATAAGAATTTTTTCTTTTTCCTTAATAAAGATGTTCTCCCATATGTTAAGCTCCTTAGGAAATTGGACAGCCTTCAGTAATCTTATTTCTTCATCAATTTCGTGGTGTTCATTCCAGAAATGTGCAGCCACAGCTGATTTTTCTATCTGTTTATGCCTGATGTTTCTCATATGTTCCTTCATTCTAATGCCTATGTTCCTTTTAGTCTTACCAATGTATACCTTTTCACAATCCTTGCAGTTAATTTGATATATCCCTGATTCTTCCTTTTTTGATCTACTGTCTACCTTGTTTAAATTCAATAATTTACCAATCTGATATTGTACTGTTTAAACATTTTTTGAAATTTATTATTCAGAAGTGGATGGAAAGTGAACTTTATAGATCTTATCTTTAGATAAAGCACTCAATGTTGTAATTTGTTTGATTTTTTTCTGTCTCTGAAATCTTGTTATCTTTTGATCAATCATCTGTTTTTTGAAACCATTAGAGAGGGCTATGTTTATTATGTGTTGGTATTCCTTTTTGTATTCATGTCCGTTGAGTGGTACATTGACTAATCTATGTATCATGCTGTTGAAAGCTGCTTCTTTATGTGTCCTAGGGTTAAAACCGTTGGCCTTTATATAATTATCTGTGTGAGTTTCTTTTCTGTAGATGCCAAATTCCAGTTTGTTCTCACATTTTATTATCCTTAAATCCAAAAAAGGCAAAACTTTCTCCATCTCCATTTCCATAGTGAATTTTATTGTGGATTCCTGTAAATTTAACAGTTTGAATGCATCAACTACATGTCTTTCTTCAACTATTGCAAATATGTCATCCATGTATCTATACCAGATCTTAAAAATGTAAGGAAAGGCCCTTGTAATATGTGTTTCAAAAGCACTCATAATCAGCCAAAAAAGGTGAAAGGGGGCTGCCCATTACCAATCCTGATTTCTGCTTGAATACTTCTCCTTCAAAGGTGAAAAAAGCTTGATTTAGACATAATTCTGTAAGATTAATGTATTCCTTAATGTGTTGTTCTTCTCCTTTTCCTGCTGACATTCCTTTTATGTAAATTTGTTTTCTGTTTTCTTTGTTACATTTGACCTAATTGTTGCATTTAATATTTTGTTTCTAAACTTATTCATATGTATTGCCATGCTCTGTCCTTTGTGGTGGCCCATTATTGTGGGAAACCATTATTGTTTTATATTGCAATAACTGAGGCCATGATGTATGAGGTGGAAGTGTGGGAGGTTGGAAAATGGATGGAGGAATATTAATAAGATATATAGAGAATATTGTGAATTCATTCTAGAGTTGCTTAGAGCTTCCCCAAATGCAACAGGATTACTTGAGTTAGGAAGAGCAGGAAATAAGGGGAAAATGATCAAAAGAGGTTTAAAACATTTTTTCAAAATTAAATTGCTGGTTGAAGGAAATATTGTCAAGGAATGTCCTTTAGCTCAAGAAAGGGAAGGCTGGAAAAATAGTTGGTATTATAAAATGGGAAAAATTATAGTAAACATTTGAATGGGAAGTATTTGGAATGGAAATGTGGATCTGAAGAAATATTTTTGGAGGGAAGTTCAATCATGTATTTGGATATTGAGAAGCAAGACTTGTTTAGTAGTTTAAAGAGCAAATGTACACTAGAACTATATCAAGATATAAAGATGAAATGGGTGATGCAGAAATATATGACAGAATAGGAAGAGAAGGATATGTCTGGAGACAAGAATGGGAATTACAAAATTAAGGAGTTTAAGAAGAGATTTTGATATAAATGTTTGCCCACTATGTGGTATGTCAGATGTAATACTGCACTGTGTTCTAAAGTACAAGAAAACAGAGGTATGGTGGGGGATATTGAGGTGTGAGGAATGCCAAAGGCTGCAAAACTATGAAATGTAAAACAGAATTTATAATAAAAAGAGAAATGAGTTTATTATAGTTAGAGAAAATATGTAGGAAAAGTAGGTAAGAAATGGTTTAGAATATTAAGAAAATGAGTGGGAAAGGAAGATATTCAAAGTTGTCTGATAATCAGATTTTTATAAACCAATAACCATTGTGTTACAGAATCCAAAGACAAGGAATTAAGAAGTTGCTGCCCTAAAGTTAATTGTTTGATCTGTAGTATCAAATGGATTTCCCATCCCATCCCAAGCATTAAAAGAAATCAATTTGATTTTACCCTTCCTCCACAATGTATCCTAAAGAGATGGGAATATGGATTACTACTGTTTTGTATTATGTAATGCATTTGAGATAGCATGTGAAGTCACTCATTTATTTTAGTAAATGATGCTCTTTCTGTTTGGAATGCAGAGAAACTTTCGAGTGAAAATGAAGTTCAAACCCCTTACTTCATTGCTGTCTAATATGCAATCTTGCCAAAAATGTCATCAAATGCAGAAAGAGAATTTTTCTTATTATATACTATTACTGTAATTACTGTGCTACTATTAAATATGGTGAAATAAATAAGGCAATTCCAAGCAAGGTATGAAGTGCATTGAGTGATAAATGCCAGCCCAGACCTACAAAAAATATAAAGTGCAGGAAAATTTTCAATGGTGAAAGTAAACTTCTTCCATGAATAAGCTGGCCATTGCTTATTTCAAGTACACCAGACTTACCTCAGTGGTTGTAAAATATTTCTTTTTTTATTCTGAAAGCTGTATTATCTAAGACTTGAACATGCACTTTACAGCTACCATCTGTCTGTCTAGCATTCAACTCCAGAGTTGGTCAGAGGAATTGGCACTAGTGATGATGCCAAAAAAATATTTCAGGAAAAGTTTCTGTGATTGTATTCAACATTTGCTTTTTTTGATAATATGTATTAATAGGAACAGTTTGTCTGTATTCTTTAGGCTGAAATTGCACAATTATTTGTCAAAGTTATTTCCAAGTACTATGAATAAATGACAAGAAATTTAACAGAGAATATGAGAAGTGAGTTTTAATATTAACTTCACAAAATCAATTTCATGACAATTGATGTAGACTTCATAAGAGGTTTGTGTTTGAAAATGAGGGGAAAAAGATAATGAAATAATGCAATGAATATATATATATATTTTAGAAATTAAAATTGTTATGCATAGAAATCACAATAACAAGAGATTTAACAATGGCACATCATCAGTATTAACATTTAAGTGCTCTGTGGGTTAAAGCTATCGGTACAAGGATAAATGTGCATTTATTAGTTTTGAATAGAGGGAATTTTCACAGTGAATTACAGTATAATATAACAGATTATTATTGAGGAAATCACTCAAATTTCACTAATTTTTTTCCACTTACTTGGACATTTTCAAAGGCTGTTGCCTTCATCTGTTAATTCCATGGGTTTTTGAAGAGCTTTTAAGAGTTTTAGTTCCTTTTAGAATTCGTGGTTATTTTGCCAGCAATAGCAGATCATTTCTGGCAAAAGAACCACAAATTCCAAAGGGAACCAAAACTCTTAAAAGCTCTTCAAAAACCAATAGAATTAAAAGTGTTGGAAAATATATTCATAAACAAAAACAAGAAAATTTTGATTAATTTTGATCCCCCAAACAATAGTAACCTCATCACCACTTTGTAAAATCCACAGAGAGACATCTTAATACCACGCTGGAAAGCAGACAGTGGAACCATGCTGAAGATGAAGGCAACAGACTTTGAAAATGTCCAAGTAAGTGGAACAAAATTAGTGAAATTTGAGTGATTTCCTCAATAATAATTTGTTACATTAGTGTATTTTATTATTTACTATGTGTACAGGGTAAGACACTTAAAAGAGGCCCCCTGAGTAACACAGGCAGTTTTAGTAATTAAAAAAAGTCTTCTGACAAAAGTTGCTTGTCTTGAAGTGGGACATAATATGATGTTAATTTTTTCATAGGCAGAGTTGTCAAAGATGTAATATTACATCCTTCAGTGTCACTTCCTCTATATCCTTTTATGAATATGCATCCATGCCCAACTCATCCTACCCATATGATCACAAATATTAATATACTTCTCTCATCCCCAATTCCGTTTATTTTTTTTATACACAACCAAAGAACTTTATCCTCTAAATTAGCCGAAATCTCTTGTTTTTCAATATCTTTAATCTGTGTCTCACCATCTTCCAGAATCCATTAGCATTAATTTCACACATTCTCCATATATTCCCCAAACCTATTTCTTCTAATACTTTACCCACCTCCCAATACCAACTCTTCCTTCCCAAGATCTCTTTTTGACAGATAAGACATTCCTTTCGAATACCTGAAATATCTAATTTGAGGGTACAATACCAATACATACTCTCTTTATGATTATACCTTTCCTCCCTATCCTTCCTAATTCTAACAAACTAATCCCCCTAAAAGAATTTTTGGGTAACCCCAGCACTTCCCTGCAAAACATTCTGTGAACCATATCTACCTTCCCCCCACCCCTCTTTGACTCCTCAAATTTCCACTGCACACAACATCCTGGCTTCTACCACTGCCACATATACTCTCTCCAACCATTTCATAGATAACGTTCGGATCATACACAAACTTATTCCTATAGCTCTCATCGCATGTTTACCTTTAACTTGTGCACACCACATCCTGTGTATACTAAAAGAGGATAATATATAGATAAAAATATCGCATTTGAAATCAAAGAGAGAAAGCAAGTTTGGTTCTAAAGAGATGGAACTTTTAAACCATTTAGCAAGAATTTTAAAATAAGACATAATTATAAACAATCCTATTAGTGAAAATTTGAAAGACAAAACTCCCTTGTAGAATGAAACAACACAAAGCTTTTACCAAGATTTAACCATGTCAAGACGACAGAAGAGGTTTGTATACGAGTGTTGTTTATTTGTTTTAATTATGGACACTCTTTAACATCTCAGGCCACCAGCATCTCATTGAATTCAGAGCATCAAATGGCCTGTAAATTTTGCTCAGAGGCCTCTTCTTTCAGGCTTGAGGTTCTTTTTCATGCCATAAATCTATGACAAGGGACCCATGACTTTACTTCCCTTCCAAGGCACCATACTTAGGATTTTTATGCCTGAAAAACATCCATTGACCTGGCCAGGATTAAACCCTCAATCTTTGGTTTACAAGGCAAGTATTGTTACCACTAGACTACCAGGACCAATGATATATGAGTGGACTCTAATAAACAGAACATTGCAACTGACATGGACACATGGATAGATGGAACAATAAGAGGGAGGGAGAGAGAGAGTTGGAAGAGGGGGCCTGGAAGAATGAGGGAAGGCTATAGAAAATAGGCAATGGTTGTAGGAAGACCAGGAATGAAAGATATGCATAAATACTTGATAATAAATCTTTACTTTTACAATATGTGTG
The DNA here is from genome assembly GCA_030762175.1 of Metallyticus violacea. Lineage (NCBI taxonomy): Eukaryota > Metazoa > Arthropoda > Insecta > Mantodea > Metallyticidae > Metallyticus > Metallyticus violacea. The sequence continues at coordinate 264,761,811 of CM060846.1, read as the reverse complement.
CAGTCACTGGTGACACCAGAAGAAAGAAAAAATATGGTAGCATATTCTGTATGAAACTGTGAAATGATTTCATGCAGACCACAAAGTGAATCGTAATATATTCCATTTTAATATTTACATTTAATCTAATATTCAATTTAGAGAATATTGTATTGAACACCAACTGTGCTCTGACTGACCCTGTTAAAGGCAAAGGCCTCTAAAACTAGTTTTGAATATAGGTAAGTAATGAAGTTCACTATTAAGTTTTGGCTCTAGTGAAATGGTAATTATTATCTCAACATAAAATAATTTAATTTCAGTATAATTTAAAAAATATAATTACTTGTTCCAAGAAATTGAAAGTGGTGAAACACAAATAACACATCCTACAATAATGTATTCAACCTGTTCACACTAACTGCTACTGCTGATTTTTCAACTTGTTTAAAACAAATATTCCAAAAGTGCTCTTTCCTCCAAATTTCTCTTAGTTTTTCTGATGTATTTCTATCACAATTGGCACATTTGATTTAAAAAATTCCTGATTTCTGTTCTGTTGGCATGGTGCCTTTTACTATGCAACTTAATTATTTTTTTTTTTTTATATTATATTGGTTCTTTTCTTTGAGTAAGCTCTTAAATATGTTGTGGGATGCCTAGTGTGAACAGGTTGAATATATTTATATAGGATATATTACCACTCTAATGACTACAGCTTTGTAAGTACAATTTATTCACAGCTAAAAGTTTTACAAATGTGACATTTCTTAAAGAGGAATGAGAATTTTCCAAAACTAATCCCAGATATTATCTTCAGAATTGCTCTGAAAGGTTTTAATGACACTCATAAAATGTATTGAAAGATCTTATTTCTAAGGTGTCTGATTAAAAAGTTTACATATGGATGCAATAAAAACAATGAAAGTGTTTGTTTATTTTTCTCTCAACCACATAGTTGATATTTGAAATGATACAGTACTTACGAGGCACACAGCTACCAAATTTATCTGGAAACTCTGAGATGAGATCATCATTAACTCTATCTTTCAATGGCCCTAGAATGATAACTGGCCTGGTATACTGAATTTGCAACTGCTGTACTGCTTCATATGATAATACAGTTTCTTCTCCACCTACAAGAAAATAAAAACAGAAAATGTAAGATAACATACTAAACACTAAACAATAGCACATATCTTAGTCTGCTGATGAAATCAAATGCAAATTAATTTATTCAAATTAAATTTAAGTATAACTTAGGGACTCTCAAATATATTTCAAAGTCTTCAATTGAAAATTACAGTTTTTACTGTCCAGCTGACCACATTACTCTAAAGCATGATATCAAGTAAAATTCATGATAGGTAAAACATAAAATTACACAACAGTATATTTGAGTAGAAGTAAGAGTAATACTATAATTTGGAGTAGAGATTTTTTACTTCAGTCTCTCATATCCATATGATTTAGGGCAAACAAGCTGGTGACTGATGAAATTATTTTATCATGTCATACAGCTGCTCAGGGCTCAGTGTTAACTGTATCTGAATAGTAAATAATCTTGTACTCCAAATACTAATATCTGTCTTCAAGTTTCAGCTCTGCACAATCATAGGATAAAATGTGAAAGTAATGATAATATGCCATCTGTCTTTATTGAGGAACACTTAACACTCCAAAAGCATGTTAAATGCAAATAAAAATTAATAACAATCTAATCAACGAAAAACAATTATGATATTTATGACAGTGCATTTGAAACAGTGTTAGAAGATTATTTATCACTCTCAACTGCTATCAGTAAATAAGCACATATATAATCAGAATGTTTTAAATGTTATTTGTTTGCATTATAAACTAATTAAGTAGCTTTGCTGTAACTGGACATACTTCCATCCTAAATCCCCTGGATATTCCAGAATTAAGGATGAGATAACATCTAATGAATACTCAACACTGTAATTTCCTTCCATTTAGGTTACTCTCCGATTTAGAGAAAACTGAATGGAAGGAACTACAGCCAAAAAAGAAGGAAATCAACTTACATGGTACACCCATGGATCCCACAAAGGGCTACAATCGGGTGCAGGAATATATGGCTGATTTCCAAGTATTAAATTCAGTATAAGCCTAGGTAAATATTGTATAGTTTTTCAGGTGGAAGTATATGCTATCCTGAACTGTGGTTATAGAGGACTGAAGAAGGGTTTTCAGCAAATGAATTCTCTTATTCTCAGACAGTCAAAGTGCATTAAAAACACTTTCTTCTGACCAGGTATGATCTAAACTGGTATGGGAATGTAAAAATGCCTTTGTCTGCCCTGGCATCCTGCGACAGGCTTGAACGGCAGTGGGTGCCAAGGCATCAGGGAATGAGATGGCAGACCAGTTGGCAAAAAGGGGTCCTGATGCACTCTTTTTTGGCCCCGAGCCCATGACTGGAATCAGTACTCATACTGCTAAGACTGTGGTTAAAACATGGATTGGGGATAAACATCAATCAAGGTGGCAAACCTATTCTGGAGAGATTCAAGCTAAGAAATTAACCCTAGATTCTAGCAACAATCTCTCCACATCCCTTCTTCAGTTGATCAGAAGAGGAATAAAGTAATTGCATTAATCATGAAAATGGTCACTTTGGGAAATATCTATGAAAAGTGGGTCTCTATAAAGATGAAACCACTTGCAGAATGTGCAAACAGGATGAGGAATTTGCCTCCCATATCCTATTTGAGTGCCAGATACTAGAAAGAAAGAGAATTGTTCTGTCCATAACCAGGGAAGATCTGGGAAAGGATGCCAACATTGGAATTAAAATACTGCAACTTGTACACGGAACAGGTTTTGGAAAACAATGAAGATGTCCCTCCGGATAGGGCTCCACAATAAGCCTTATAGACTGACTAGCCTTATAGGCTGACATGCTAGAGGATACTAAAACTCCCTTAAAATCCAACCCCTGATATCTATTTATGTACAAACTAATTGATAACTTTGATTTGTTTTTCTATCTTAACAACAACAGAGAAGTGAGTGTTCCAAGACAAAAGGTGATAACTGCTCATCTGTTCCAGGGGTACTAGATATTTATTGAAAATGAGCTGAAGGGCTGTTCTCTTTTTTTTTCAATGGGAGCAATTAAAATGTGAATGAATGAAAGGAGAATATTAATGGTACGTCTATATATGCACACAGGTTATATTTTTCTTTTCTTTTCATTTGTATTTTCTTTTTTTTTAATATGTATAAGATAAATATCATGATTGAGCTCTATTTACTACTTTTGTTATAATTTTTCTCTTTAGTTCTCTTACTCCTGTTCTCACTTCACATAAAGCCATCACCAGAAAAAATTGCATAATGAGTACATAAGGATGAGTTATGTAGTTTATATTATAAGCTTGTGACCCTTGATATTTTCATTTCAGAGACATGGTGACAAGTCTGCTTTAGGTAATTAACAAATTCAATTATCTAAGACTCTGATCTATTATCTTAATTGCTAATATTTTGTAGCTTGTCTAACATTCATTTTAATCCTCTAGTCTTTAGAACCATTCCATGCAATCATGGAGTATGATCACCTAGAAAATATCTGAAACTGCTGTGCTCCACCTTTAGATGTGGCAGTTGAATGATTGGATGATTGCTCTAGATGATCCAGTTTAGGGTGACTATAACATTTTGAGCAGAAAACCGAATATTATGGTCACCCTAAACTGTATCATCTAGAATGAGTGGGGAGAGGGAGTTAGTTTCACATACCCCTCCCTAAAAAATTATTAAAATTATACCTAAAATTTATTTATTAAAATCTCATAGAAAACAACACTAAAAACATTTTTAAGAAACTTACTGTAGTTCCTTTTGATTTTCAAAATTACTAATTCAAATAAACATAGAATCATTTCGCATTATGAGTGCAATTTCAATATGATTAACATAATGCATCTGCCATCTGCAGCCATCTTTGATGGTATGTTGAAAATAAAGTATCCTGCCAAAAGAATTTATTAGAAGACCCATTCTCCTTAAGAATAGCTTTATTCTTTATCATCAGTTCATAAAGCTCCCCACAAATTTCTGAAAAGTTCACTCATAGTAACAAGATTGACCTCATTATTGAGACTGGATTTTTCATCTGTTCATACATTGTTCATGATGGAAAAAACATATTCAATGGGTATAGATGTACCAAACAAGAATAATACCATTACGCTGCTTTGAGGAGAACATCATACTTAATTTGCTCCACTTCCAATTTACTAAAAACTTGTACCCATCGATCCACCATACAAACAGTAGTTTTTTCCCAGTCCTTTTGGAGCTGTGCGATGATTTCTTTTGCACATTGCCATTGATGAAACAATCTTGATTAAAAATCTGAACAGATAAGATGTTAGTTTTTACTAGATTATTAAGAATTGTGGAAATGCTATTTTGAATGTCAGACCAACCAGGTACATTTTTGAGAAGAGCCCAAAGAAATTTCTTGGCCCTGCTGTAGCTATTTTCCCATTTCTTATCGTATTCCAAGCATGTCTTAAAAGCGTATTAACCATGACTAGAAATTCTTTTTTTATATTGCCAGAATCTTGTAAAAGATTCATCTAAGGTGTCCTTGTAGAAATTGTTGCTCCTGTCTCATTCTCAGCTTCTTCTTTAATGAAATGCAACATACACTCCTGTGGCTGATAAATCATTCCTTTGCATCATATGTATTGTTTCCTCAAACATTTGAATTTGATCCATTACAAACACAAGGTACAGCTCAAAATAGGGGTTCACTAAATGTTTTTCTATAATTGTGAGAGAACTTCCTTGCATAAGAAAGTACAAGCTAAAGTACCTAAGTTTCATTTCAGTGCAGGTTCAAATGACAAAACAGGTGCTTCCGTATTCCAGAAGTCTTGCATAATTCTATACCAGTAAAAAGGGAGAATTTAAGATCATTTTATGATTGAATCAAACTAACACTCTTTTGCTCTACTTACTTGTTTCAATAAGTAAGTGCAGCAAAAGAGTGTTAATTTGACTGAATCATACAATGATTCAGTAATTGAGATATATGATTAGCCTCGCTATGCAATGTTCCAATTAACAATTTTAGACAGAATTTATTTAGTTCCTCCACATGAATAATATAAATGTAAAAAACTTGTACACTTTCAATATCATACGGAAAACAAGCCATGGCACCTTGTAAGATGTGTGTGCTGAAAGCAATACCAATAAATTCCAAGTTATACTGAAGCCTTTTCCATACATTATTTTTCCCATGCCTGTTTACAATCACCACAGTTTGTGTTGGTGTTGTCAGCACAAAGTCTAACAATCTTATATTGCAAACCATAAGTTTCAATCACCTTTTGTAATAATGAACATTGTATTTCAGCAGCCTTGCCTGACATTGAAGTAAATTCAACTATTTTACTGTTAATTCCATTATTGGGGAGAAAATGTTGCACTAACACAGGGAACAGCTTCTCAGATTTTTTGTTAATACATCAATACTAAAATTTTAAGAACTATCGAAATTACACAAATTCGACAATTCTAATTGGAACTAAACACAGTGAAGTTTTGAAATGTATATAATCAACTACTTGTCGTTTAAACACTCTTATGCTTCACACTATTTTTGAAAATGATGGGATTCGTTTCGGAGTGACATCCACTCCATTCTCGACCAACTCGACGACTCAGAAATAGTCGTTTTCAAAAATAGTGTGAAGTATAAGAGTGTTTAGACGACAAGTAGTTGATTATGTACACATCAATACTAATTGTTACACTAGAAAAAGATTTCAAATCATGCTCCACGTCCTCTAGAAAAAGCAGCACTAGCCTGTTACACATAACAGCTTCACTCTTAGTATGTGCTGCAGAATACTTCAGTTCATAAAGTTTCTTCATTAATTTTGACATACAGTCATTTGACTGGAAGCCATGCCCACCATGTTTTAAGGTGAGATATACAAACAGGCCTTCACTAGTATAAATTTTGTCATCTTGCTATTTCAGAAAAAATGACTCAATACTGGGGGAAGCACATTTAGATTATTCAGCATCCATATGCTTTTTGGAATGGGTATACTGGTTAATATCACTTCTTCCACCATGCAACATTGAAAAACTTATCCCACGGTCTTACACAATATGAGAGTTGTCTTTGGAATTTGTATCTAGATTCAAAAAATTAAATTCCTCTTGTAGTTCTTTGCTAAAACTGTAGGAATATTTTAGTTAACCTAATCACTGTTTCATACTGTCTGACAGTAAAATAATTACATGAAACAAGGTATAATAATTAAGTATATTTAACAGATCCTAACACTCACAATGAAATGTTTGTTAACTGATCAGAAAACTAAACACTGGAATTCTCTATGAATTTAAAGATTGCACACTATGTAAATTGCAGCACTTGGCCATTGCATACCCAGCTGGTATCAAAGATGTGGCAATCTTTTGAAATGACTCTTTGAGCTTTGTTTCACTTTGGTCATATTGTCATTTTCTACACCAGTTGGTATCAGGTTGTTCAGGTTGACATAAGATAGCAGACCATTGTTATGCTATCAAAGCAAGCTGCTTGGGTCAAGATTCATTCTCAGATTGTTTTAATAGTGACTACATTGTTCTGATTTGAATTTATGCAGTGTGAAAGTAAATTTAAATATATGATGTTTAAAAAATTCAAATGTTATCATACTAGAAGTAAAATTCTTAATTTGTATAAAGCAAGACAATAAGCCATCCCAACATAATTTATGGAATTATAATGGGATGCCTGGGACATATCAGCAAAATGGGACTGTCCCATAAAGTGGCATGTATGGTCACCTTACCCAGGTTTGATTTTGGACAAAAAAGGTATCTGGGCAGATATACACAAGTATTTTGGTTTCTTCTGCCAAACATTCTTGCAAAAGGTTATTTCACCATTTTAATGCAACATGATTTATTAATAAGTGCATAATTTAAAAATGAACTAAACAATCATCTTCTATCTGCATTATGCAAACATGGTATTAATCTAACCCAATCAGGATGTTTCTTGCAGCTCTGGCTTAAGAGCATTTTGCATTAACACAATTATAAATACATTTTACATTTTACCACTGCTACTACAGAAACATTTTGGTGTCTGCAATATATTTTTAAATTTGCTATCAAATTTTTCAGATGCATATAACATGCCTTTATTTTTCTGATTAGATACTAGCAGCTAATATTACATATTAATATTATAATGATACAATGAACCACACAGATGCTTCTGTAAATCTCTTTCTGGCCAGTGATAAAGCAAAGTTAATATAGCCTATATAAGTAACATCAAGGCCTCTGCTCTTCCCTCACAGTAACATATCATTTACACAGTGGATATGACCTTTACTGACAAACTTTCAATGGTTGATCATGGTTGTTAACTGTGTTTTTATATAAGGAGCCCATTGTCTGTACCTTATTACAGAGCAATTTGAGGCTGATGTGTTGAGACATGAATTAAGCCCTTTGGACCATGATAGATGGGGTTCTGATAGATTTCAAGAAAAATTAATCAACTTTACGAGTTACCTTCTGGCATAAGTACTGCAGTACAATATCTAGTATAACAAAACAATACACACCGGGGTACATAAGAAAAATTCAGCACATTATATGAGCAATGAAAAAAGTCTAGGAAAAAACTTATGCTCATTTGTATGGTATTGAGCTCTGGTGTGCTGTTTCTTCAGCAATTGTTCAAAATTTTGACCACCCCATGATCATGACAAATTGTAAACATACATATGCTAAGGTAGTTGAGTGAAAAAAATGAAAGAATAGCAATTACTCAATAATGGCAGCATCCCCACCCCTACAAACACACAAAAGACCTTCATATGTAAGAGCAAGGAATAAAGAATATTTGCTTTCCATATCTACCAAATTTGTATTTTACAGAACTACATTTTGAGCATTCTTGTGATTTCTTATGAGCATTCGCTATGCTGTAGGAACTAATTATAAAAATAATTCTCTACATAGTCTGTATCATTATGATAAGTAAGTTTGGTAACCAAATATCACTGCAAATAATATCACCTGGAATATTGTAATCACATTTAATGAATAAGTGAGACTGCATGTACATGCATCTGAAAGGGGAGAACTAAGTAATGGGAATGTCATACTACTCTCCAACTTTTATAATGTGAATGGGGCTTTCATGTACATACTTAATGAGCATTATAGAGATCAGTTTAATAGTTCTGGCTGTTTGTATGATAATGTGAAGTAAACCATGCTCCTTCAGCGGAAAATATTAGTAAATACTTATTTCTCTAAACACTTAGCTTATAATGAAGTGCCAAAAAAGAATGTACTTTACTGGTTTTCAATACAGTTTGCTGCTCAACTGAACAAACTTGGATTTGAGGAGCAATATGAAGACCCATGTTACACACGTCCCTCACTCATACTTCAATAGCAGATTTTAAGATGTATATATTTGTTTCAAAAATTCATCTGTCTGTCTATCCACCCATTACATTCATGCTCAGCAACTACAAGATGTGAAGAATCTTCAACATGTAATTACTTTCCCATTTCAGAAATATTTGAATTGTTTTTACTTTTATTTAAATTGATCCATTCTTTGAGATTTAAACGTTTAGTAATGCATAGCCAGGTGATTTACTTTATTGCTAATAACCATGCTTGTTAATTTGAACAGCTGATAACCAGAAGGTCACAAGTTTGAGTACTGCCTCAAGGATGAGTGGGTTTCAATGTGCTTGTTCAATGTCTTTGCATTACAAATACTGTCTAATAGGTAGTGGTCATAATTATATTACCATGTGATTTCCTTATTATTTCAGTATCTTCTGTACTTCATTAGCTATAAGTAATTTTAATAGTCTTAACCCCACTCCTTAAGGTATGAGTCATTCCTAATTTTTATCATAGAATTAAGGACAACATAATAATAATTTGTTTAGTGTAAGAACTTTGACCAATGGATCTCCATTCTCTAGCAGGCATTATAGTGAAGTCATAGATATTCTGATCAATGGAAGCAAAGTAATGTTAATAGCAATGAAAGTTCTGTACATCTTCAGAGGAAGTAATGCTACAATGAAGCAGCTTCTTTAGGAAACGCCTTGCCAAATTATCCATTTTACAACTCTGTTAACTGCCGCAAAATCCAAAGAGCTGCACTGCAACCATCAGCAATTATGCAATTTTTCTCTCAAGAAACAAAAGCCACAATTGATCAAAGCAATTTTTAATTTATAATTATGCCATTAAAATCACATTACTGAAGTAGCATCTCGAAGCTTTTACAGTTAAAGTGGAAGAGAGCTGTAAAAGCTAAAGGAAAACAGCATTAAAATATTTTTGAATAGTAAACATGCTATACTATTTGTAAGTGTTTTTAAATGATGCACAACATTTCTATGTTTATTTCCTGTTGAAAATAATATGAGTAGTTGTAAGACAAAATTTGTTCATGCATGAAGCTTGTAAATATAGAAAACACATGCTATAATATGATAAAAGAAGTAATATGACTTTTATTATTATTATCATCATTATCTAACATCATGCTTATATCATTATTAAACACTTTCATACCTTCTGTATGTGTATCATCTTGTGTATAGCACAGCATGAATGCTGAAACAAAATGAACAATTATTAGCTGAAATTATTACTGCACTGCTCTTTGGTAATGATTGCTAAACATTTTGTTGATAAAACTGACCGCTTGCATAATCCTTACATGGCTGAAGTATTGACTTAATACATATCTTAATTAAATCAATCACAAATTATGCCATTGTAAAAATACATTTTAAAAATAAATTTCCAATTGTGTAATAAGCCTCAGGAGAATGCAACCTCAGACCAGCAATGAATAAAATACTGTTTCATGCTAAAGGCACCATGCAATATAAGTGAATTAAAGATGTTAATTATGTGCTTTAATATGTTATACATTAGTGATTATAATTCTGCAGAAAAAATGTTAGATTCATAGACCTGATAAAAATTGACCAGATGGGAAATAATGTTTCTTTGTTAGAAAGATAAAGCAGTAGGAATTCAACTAGTGAAACAAAAACATCCAAATTTTAATGGCTGTTATTACTCTTCTCTCTAAATTAATTAATGCGCTGTATCATCCATTACAACTATTACAAACTATTTTTCTTTGAAATTTCTCACGAACAATGGATTTCTATGATATCTTTGTATAGCTTTGATTATTATTTAAAATATTTTTATTAAAAATATTCTGCTGCAAACAGAACAATATTTCTAATCTAACAAAACCATAAGAGAATGCATTAACCTGGTCATTTTGTGGGGTTTCACAAGGTACATTAAATTGAAAATGAGGCAATGCGAAAGATTTGAAGCTTTCCTGGTGATATAATGAAACTCATTTTTTCCAGGATATGCTTAAAATCTAGGACATTCATAAAAAAATTAGCCTTGCTGGAATCCAGAAAAAAAGATATTTACAAATAAGGCAACACATTTTATTAATTAAAAATTTCAACCTTTAAATTATTTGCACTAACTTTTGTATGTTCACCACAAGCAAGAAAAGGAGATGGACAAATAGCCAATGTGCTTACTGCAGCCATTTAACAAGTTTGTAAGTAAGCCATAAGATTTGCAATTTTGAATGCAATATTCAGCAAAGTTTTTCTTTAAACTCCACATTATTATTATCATCATCATTTTTACTTCAAATATAAAGGGGGAATGGAATCCAATGCCTTAAATAAAGCTGATAATAGAGCTTAATATGGGGGAAACAAAGAAAGTCTAAATACATTTTTATTTATCTCTTAAGAATTTTTCAGAAAATAATAAATTTTGATCTAACCACAAGTGTATAACTAGCATTGCTCACTTTTTAAAAATATGTGTTAACATCAATGCTATGACCTCAATATTAGGCTCAGTGTTGATGAATACAATTTTGGGAACAAAATGATATGCATAAAACTTTTCAGGTGATATTAAGTCAAAAAAATAACATTAGAAAAACAAAGAACATTAACTATTATTATGACTGGAATGTATGAATACAGAGGCATCAACATATTACAGCACATGAAAGATAATGCAGAAATTAATATTTTTTCAGCCAAACAACATGTTAGTGGCCAAATGGTATTAGGATTTTTGTTTTTCCATTGATGGCATGGAATACTCATAAAACTATGACAGTTTTATTTATGTATTTGGTTTATTTACTGATGATCTTCTAACATATCAGGTCATCAGCATTCCATCCAATTCAGGGCATGAAATGACCAATAAATTTTGCTCAGAGGACTCTTTTTCAGGCTTGAAGTTCTTTTGCATGCCATAAATCCATGACATGGGACTCATGACTTTACTTCCATTCCAAAGGAATACTTAGGATTTTTATGCCAGAAAAAAATCCATCAAACCTGCAGGGATCTTGGATCTATTAGGCAAGTATGGTTACCACTAGACCACCAGGACCAACTATAACACAAGTTCCCTTCAACTCTATAAGTTAACTAAAGCCCTCCCCCCCTTATTTAATTTTTGTCAAATTATTTATTATTTTAAGGGCATAAAGAAATTGAATAAAATAAATGTAAGGGTTCAACACCAGTTCTATTAAGTTCCAAAATTCAATCAAGAGAAGGATAAAATTCTTAGATTAAGTGATTTCAAGAGCCACAACAAGTGAGTTAATTTTCAAGAATAATGCTTTTGTATAATCAAGAAATGAAGTTATAAAGACACTATGAAATACTGTTATCTGCCCATGTACAAACTTGCAACTAAAATTTGTCTTGCTCTTTTAATTATTTGGTTCCTCCAATTTTGTCTATAGAGTTAGCATGAATAATGATTATTTTACTAACTTTAGTGTAATTGCTATTGCCATTATGCTAATGCATCTTAAGCAAAGTTCAGTATTTGGTATATATTCTATTACTTATAATCGGAGGTGGAACAATTCCTTTGGTAACAAGATATCAGCATAAGCCTGATGCGAATTAGAGCACATGACATTAATCTCCATTTCTTCTTACCTTATCTGAATTGTAAACAAACTGAGCTGTATCCTTCAGCATTCATTTGCTCGGATTGGTTAAAATGACTTACCAAGCACATGGGAAGCCCTAACAGATGATAGGAATTTAAAAAAATATGTAAATAAAACTTTGAAAGCATGTAAAGTTACAATACATTTGTAATCTAGAATAGGAAACTATTTAATGAACAAACAGAAGATTTTCCCTGTTTTTTCCACTGAGCAAAGTTAAGTGACAAGCAATTGCAATAATCAAGTTTGTTCATGTAACAATAAAACAAGCTTTAATGGTAAGCCTGAGAAGTAACCTCCCACCTAGTTCATAATTCATTGCATGTAATCTGGATGTATCAATGTTATCACCCATTGTACTTCATGTACTAATGGAAATTAACATTTCTTGAGATTCTTTAAATATATAAAGTGTATAATGATAAATTAATACTTAAATAATGAACTAACTTGTATCAAAAAAAGGGTTCTGTGCCATGCAGTAAATGAGGGATGGCAAAGAGCACCTGGTACTGTTGACATCCATAGTATAGTAAGGTTAAGAGAAACACAGTATAGAAGGTGGTGTTTGAGTTAGATGTAATCAACAGCATGCAGAACCATACTGTTGTTTACATCAGAATGCTAGACAGAGTTTAAGGTTAATCACATTGTATGGTTGATGCTAAGCCAACTTTGCATCCATGGTAGTTAATGTTCCATCACTACTTACAATCTTCCTTACTGCTGATACAGGCATATTTTCTTTTTGATTCCAATATAGTGTATTTGTTTCCATTTCAACATTTATGCTGGTAGCTTTTTACTTTTTCATATATTCCTGTAATTTTTTTCTAAAGTCATCACTGATATCCAGAAGTTTTTAGAGACAAATACCTTACACACAATTATCTTATCTTTATATACTGTTCATGTTCAAAATTCTGATCTGAATTTTACACAATGGATAGCAATTTCATTGTAAATATCAAATAGTGCATATGAGAAAGTATTTGCCAATCATAAGCATTATATTGCCGCTATTGCAGATATTTTTATATGTTCCGTTAGGTTAGCTCAACTTTGTACATTTACTTTTTAAATTAATTAGTTTTTCTGCAAACAATTTATGAGTCTTATTTATATGGACACTTGCATGTTCATGTACTCATTTGCTACTTTCATAATCATGTAAAGAATCCCAATTTTAATACCAACCTATTTCTTAAAAATACCAGTCTACTGTTTTTGGTTTCTTCCTTTTTAAATCATTTGTCAATCTGCACGTAAGCGGCGAAGGAAGGTTATAGTATAATACTTTTGCTATCTTATGACAAGTTCTATGTTTGTAGGTCTCTGTGACTGCTTCCCAAACTCAATGAATGCTTCCGGAACTAAACTAAATCTTTCCTATAGTTTCCTTCTCAAGGAAACCCAACAGTTAAGTAGCAACAGCTGTAAACATGGTGTGTTTCCTTACCACCCCATTCCATACCCCAGATTGCAGAGCTTTTCAGCTGGAACAGAAACTGTAACACTTGGTGACTATTTAGTCCCTATATAATGCATTTCAATCACATAATATGACTTTGTAGCAATTTCTACCTGGTCACATTTCTTGATTTGCCTTCAGTGTTTAATCAAGAGGAAATCAGCAAAAAAAAAATGCATTTCTTAATTTTAATAGTGTTTAATGCCCATTTTTACTATTGTATGGTCACAGACATAGGGCACTGATATGCGAGATGAAACGATAAATTGGAAAAGGATTTTTAGGAAGTAAGCATTCCAGGCCTAAGTTTAAGGTACCTCTCTGGTATTTGCTTTTGATGAGAATTGGGAAAACCCGGAAAAAATATCAGTCAGGGTCCTGGCAGGATTTGAACCCAAACCTCCTGTTCACAATTTTGTGCCTTGGCCACCCATGTTGGTGCATTCCTTTATTGTTAAAAGTGAAGCCTGCACATACAGTAGCAAAGGTATTGGAATGTTCTTGTTTCATGTGTGTTAGTGAACATAGATTTTTAGCCATACTTGATGATATTTATTTAGCAAGGAATAGACTCAGTATGAAGCATGAATATTTATTCAGTAACACTTAATTTGGAAGCAAATAGATTAAAAATTATATAATTATTATGGAGAGATATATCTATTATTCGTTTTATGGTATACAGACAAGCAAAAACAAACATTCATAAAAAGTTGTTATACTCTGAAGGAAATTTGGATATCAATTTGAAACTTTAGTTCAAGACAGTTGTTTATGGAAATATTTAAAGCTTTATTTTTCCCCTAATGCAAACTATTAATTTGAACTTAAGGGATGTTTCCCCCTTTAGAGTGTAGCAAATTTCTGAGATTGGGATATCTGGAAGAATCGAATAGCTGCCAGGGATATGACAGACAATAATTTGGTTGAATGAGCTCAGGGAACTTTTTTGTCAAGTTTCCAAGTATTCACCTAAAGTCCTGAGGCAGTCTGTGAGAAGAAGGGGGGGGGGGGGAAGAAAAGGAAAAGGAAAAAAAAAAAAGAAAGAAAAAAAGAAAGAAAAAAAAACTCAGTAAAACAATTCACTTGATTGGGAATAGAATCTGGGCCTGCTGTATAAGAAGCGTGGTAGTTATATTTAAAGTAATGTAGATATAAACTTTTTGCTATTTTTATTATCAAGCCTTTAAGAACTCTGCATTCTTCCTGTAGTTAGTTAAATATACAGTATTTAAGTAAAACGTGCTCTTCGAAGAGATTGTAATATTACACATGGGGATTCCCAAACTTGTATGTAACAATTAGTGTAAATTTAACATTGGAATAAATGTCTCTATTCTTTTTTCTTTTCTATAAATCCTAAAATTATAATTGACTATTCATGACCTTTCAACTTACTGATTATTTTCCCTTCACTTTTTGAGAAAAGGAAAGGCTAAGAAAGCTAGAAATGTTTAGCTGAACAAACTATGTACAGATGTTTAAATTTACAAGGTAATTTTTTTGTTTATTTTCTTTTTGTAAACCTTGGATAATATCAATGTATTTACATTTGCTGATTAGAACTAAATGCGACAAAGTGAATTAAGGTACAAACTTGTGAGAGATCTGGGGTTTGATTCACATCAGGAAAAAAATGTTCAATTTATCATTTCATCTCGTGCATCATTGATAAAAATGGGCATTGAACACTATTAAAGTTGGCAAAGTTGAGCATGATTGTGTTTCATGCACCATTTAATTCCCTTGAGAAGTAGTGCAGTGCTTACTCCATAACTTGATGGGAAAATCAGCAATTTATCAACTAGAATTTTGCTCACTGTGTATGAATATATACATATCTCATATGTGCTGGGAACAGACTGCAATGAAACATAATAGATTTCCTTATAGGTAATCAAATCTGTAACCAATTAAAAACATAAATTTTGCTAGAGTAACCATAGTTAGACTATCATGTATCATTCTTTCCAAAATACAGAAAGGCATTTCTAATATAAGTCAAAATGTTATGATTTGGCCATTCAAAAATTTAGTCATTTAATGCAGTTTTCAACCAATGGAGCAGAAACTTGTGCTCACTAATAAATGAATAATCTACAAAGGTAAGGAACTTTGCACTTTCTATAAAGTTGCTATTCAACATACGTATAATATCCATAGATTGTCAGACTAAACATTTCTTATTGGCTACCGGTAATTCTGAAAGTTTGACATAGGAAATCTTAGTGTCTAAAACATGACAGCTATTTTAGAAATGACTAATCATACATAAACTAAACATTTATAAGCTTTAAACTTTTACATCTCTAAAATTATTTATTAATCTGAAACAGACCTTTCTAGTGCAGTATGTGAACCAGGATTGTTTATTGATATATTTGCTAAAGACTGTATAGCACAAAGAGTGGGAGGAAAAAAATTACTACTATAAAAATTATACTGAGGTATCTAAAGGACTGCCATAAGAAAATATTTAATTAACAATATTTCATCATCTTCATATTGTGAGCTTATAGAACGATATGGTCATTTGTTGCGTCCCAGTTTCCAACACCGATGATCTTGCCAATCTCCTTTAAGAAGATCTATGTCATCTATTGTCCATATTACAATTTCCATACAAGTTCTTCTTGATCTTTCCCAATTTACTTTGTTGTGAAGAAGTTCATTCACATATTTTCTCTGGCCAACAATTTTCTTTTATCCTTTGTACATATACATACCATCCCAGTATTTTGCTTCTATATTGTCAATGATGGAAGTATTATAGTGCAAAATTTAAAAACAAAAATTTTCTAAAGAACAGATGCCATTGCCATTGTTTTCCTCATAACAACTGGGGTCATTTTTACACTCATTGTTTCTTGCAATGTCTCTGAAAGGAAACACATTCCAATTATCACTATACTGCCACGGGTGGCCGAGGTTGTTAAGGCGCGAACTCGTGAGCGGGAGGCCTGGGGTTCGAATCCTGCCAAGACAGTCCTCCCTGGCTGGTTTTCTCCAGGTTTTCCTCAGTCCTCATAAATGGCAAATGCCAGGGAGGTACCCCAAACTTAGGTCTGGAACATTTACTTCCTTAAAAAGAAAATCCTTTCCCAATATATCATTTCATCTCATGTATCATCAGTATTCACCGCCTGTGGTGCCTCAGTAGTAAAAAAGGCATTAAACACCATTAAAAAAAAATCACTACTTCTTGTATCAAATGATGCTTTGGATGCTTGTTTGGTGGCATGCCAGTTTTCACATTGACTCTAACAAGGGTATCCCGTAGAATTTACATCAGAGCTGGGCAGGTAGGTGTAGGTACAATATTTTTTTTGAATAGTATTTAATGCCTATTTTTACTATTGAGTCATCAAACGTAGTGGACAATGATACATGAGATAAAATGATAAATTGAGGAAGGATGTAGGTACAATATGACTTATTCTAATAAACTAACACTGAGCTGAACAGACTCAGGAGACCAAAGCTTACTGCATAACTGCTGCATTCTCTGTCTCCATCTTGCAACATCATTGACAGAGTGCAGTATTGCAGGGAGGCATATGATCTACACACTGCCAGCACTGCCACCCCATTAGGTAGCTACCTAATTGTGATCATAAGCCTGGGTAAACCCTATTCCAGACCTCCATAATTTAGAACATTTCTAAGCAGGGACTTCCCAGCCAGCAGTCAGCAATGCTAACCAGTAGACCAAGGAGGCTATTGTGGTAAAGGATTAATACAGTAAGAAAACCATTTGTTAAGTTTTGATCAAAGAGTAATAAAAATTACTCCTACCACTTTGTACAGAGTAAAGTATCTGTTCCACATCAACATTTTTCAAATGTTTCACCTTTACATTAAGAACTATGATTTGTAAACGGCAATTCAAGAACCACAATACTACATTTTAACCAGAAGGCCTGTCTCTTGTAACTAATGTAATAATAATAATAATAATAATAATAATAATAATAATAATAATAATAATAATAATAATAATATAATTATTATTATTATTTAGCAAATCATTGGCAGATACAACAGTTCAAAGGTTATTCATTCCTCCACCTTTTTTTACTGTTGGCTATATTATACATAATTTGTGTTCACTATTATGACTAAACTCTGAAGGTTTAACCGTGTTCAAGTAAAGCATGTGCCAGACTGCATTGTTCATTCTTAGGTATGCTGTACATGGACTTCATTTGATGAAACTAACCTTCAGAGTCCAAGCATGACATGTTAAATAAAACATCCCAGAGCTATGATAAATCCTTGAAAATGCAACTTATGAAAATACCTCAGGTTTTAGCAGAAGGATTTGCAGCTGAGTAATACAGAAATAGATGGTAACACTGACACTGAAAGAGTAACACGTGGCATCTAAGATATACAGAAATGAAAACTTATAACTATATCCCTTCCCAAATAAAAGATATAATTATTATTTTGATTAAAATCATAGTTGAGACTGCAGAATCGTTGCATAATTTTTTATTTTCTGGTGCGTCATTTTTCAATTTCTGACAGTATTCTTGTAAATGGGTCTTTAGAACTCATTAAATGTAATGGGTTTTAAATCCTTATGTGCTATATGAAGATAGCCTTTCATTCTAATCTTACTCACAACATCCAAAAGTTTATGAGAAAAATGGCGGAGGTGTCAGGGGCAAGTCAACATTATACCTAACAATATACAAACAAGAAAACGTTGCATACACAGTTGATGACTCACTGTTAAAAGTCTGATTTAGCATCTATGCCTAGTATTAAAATTTTAGCTTCAATATCAAAGCTTCTTAAGCTGATTTATGCATTACAATAAATTGTACATTAGTTTTAACCTAGGGATAGTAATACTAGGTGTCACACGATAGGTCATGTATATAAATTTTATCTAACATTACATTTTTACAAAAACTTTTGTCAATAACTGCATGCTGTTTTTGTAAATATGGTAGTGTTTTTTATTTAAATGATTAATAAGTTTTTCTCCTTACATTTATTTGACTCATACTAATATAAAAATAAAAAGAACACAAGCATACAAAACTTAATACAGATATAAGCAAGTTTAATATGACAAATTGTTATTATGAAATCAAATTTTACTAATTTTGTTCCACTTACTTGGACATGTTTCAAAGGCGTTTGCCTCCATCTTCAGCATGAGTGGGACCAGGCTGAAGATGGAGGCAAATGCCTTTGAAACATGTCCAAGTAAGAGGAACAAAATTAGTGAAATTTGAGTGATTTTGTAATAATAATTCGTCATATTATACTATATTTCACTGTGAAAATCCTGAATACAAAAAACTACTTAAGCAAGTTTAATTTTAAAATTAAATGCTATTTTGACTTACTTACGAACTTGGTAACTTATTTTTAAAAAAACAACACAATTTCTGTGCATTGTTAAGCATTTACACTGTCTTCTAAAAGACTCCAGGATCTTATTAAGGGTCCCATACTCACTAGTTGTTTAGCTATTAATGCATAATTTTATGAATGCTTCAAAGATATGATATTTTGAACAAAGGTTATCTTCTTTCATCCTTTCTCTCATTTTCTTTTCATCAAACTTTATGCTTGCATATGTTTGTATAATTTTCTTTTGGACATAATAGCAGCAAAACATTCCAGATTTTTTCATTTCTAGCATAAAATTTTCACTTCAAAAAACTGCCATTTCATCAAAATTAAATGAGTAACAATCCCTTTCTGCAATTATATGAGGTAGACATTTGTTGTAGTTTTTAACTGGTATATACAACAAAATTGTTAGACAAAAATTCTTTCCAGTAGTAGATAATTATCTGACAGTTCTTTGCTTGTCCTTTTACATCATGTAATTTTTAACTAACTTTTGTTGAAGTGTTGTAGTCAGAACTGGCTTATGTGCTTTCCACTTAGTAGTTTTATCTCTTCCTAAAATTCTGATGCCAGTCTACACATATATAAAGCAGGAATGAGTACATCAATCTCATCTCTACTTGCATTGGATAATCTTTTCCAGAAATGTTCATTGTACACAGAAGGAGCATAATTTCCACTGTTATCTTCCAAAGGCTCAGAATATGCAGGGTCTGCTAATTCCTCTTCCAACTACAACATAAATATTTTTTTCTTTTGTCTTTGAAGTCATGACTTCACTTAAGTTAACTACAAAATTTACCCACAACATTGGTCATGTTACTAAAAATAATGTAACAAAGAACTCATGTGAAGTCACCCAGTTAGAACTAAACTAACAGACTTGCTATTTGTTCTTATTGTCTCTACCAAATATGTGTAAACCTCTTCTGTTTCAAATAGCACTAAAGGTTTACAGAAGGTATTTTAGAAATATCTGGTACAAAATCCAATGGGAAATAAGAAAGTGTAATTGGTGATTTTTCCCTAACACTGTAACTGATCCTGGGTTAAAATGCAAATGACCTTTTAGATCATGACATACCCTGAAAACCTAGATTTATGAAAAGAGGTGGCTATCCATTTCTGATGAATTGATTATCACTCCAGTTATTAGCCATTTCACTATTTCGTACTTTGAATATTTATGTAAAAATTTAAAACACCATGGTGCTAGGTCTTATCCTTGTGATCCCCATGCTCCAGTAGCTGCAAAATGCTTCTTCATATATGTTATACATTTAGTGAAAAGCCTCATGTTTCCTATATCTACACATAATTTCCTCCTTATATGTTATTAGTTCAGTTAAAACATCTTGAATACTCAGTATTGTGCATCCACATATAATTTTTTCACATATCTTATACAATGAATGGGATAAAAATACTATTCATCATAACAAACCACTACAAACACTAAAAGGCATTATCTATACTTACGTAATGTAGTTGATTCACTCTCGTTGTTAGGAGAGGTAGGGGAGGCTACAAGATGCAGAGAGAACAGAAAACAAATGAGTTACAAAAGAATGTAACAAGCAAATGCTTAACCAAACAAGATAATGTGGCCAGGCAAATTATTTTAATCTTCACTCATGCACTAACTAGGAATATGAATTCAGGCATCTCAGTGGGCAAACTCTTAGTAAAAAGAAAAAAATATCAGCACTGTAATGTTAGGAAATCATCACACATTTCTGCAACTTAAAATTGTAAGTTATGGATAGTCTACAAATTAATTTTTCAAACAACACATAAGCACTTTATGGAACAACAATTTATGTGAAACATTTATTACATAGTTTAGTGCCCAAACAAACATTTTTCTTGCACAAAGTTTACATATGCAATTACATCAGATAATTCCCATCAAAATTAGTAACATGCTTTACAGTGGGTTAAAATATGAATAAACTATTTACTAAAATTATAGGAAATTGTTGTAGAGAAGTTTAATTTTGTTTATAACTTTTTATTCTTCTCCAAGACTTCCTATATAGGCAGTTGCACTTGCTCACATTAACATATGGAGAATAGGTATTACAATAGCTGCTACAAAATTCACAGTCACAATCAGCTTTAACACATTATGCATTTAATTTTGATTAAATTTCAACAGACATTAAGATACTTTTTGTTTATCATGTCTCTGTTATAGTTTAGTGGTATGATATACAGTTCTATAATTGTGAGCCATGAGCAGCATTCTGCAAATAAAAAATAACTAAAGAGAGAAGCCCACTTTCCACGTTCTTAAATATGATTACTTTTTATACTGTCCTCATTCCGCATTGCAATCTGAGTTTGTATACACTAGTGCAAACCAGCTGACCTTCAGATATACCGCCACGGGTGGCCAAGATCGTTTAGGGGTAGACTCGTGAGTGGGAGGTCTGGGGTTCGAATCCCAAGAGGACCGGCCTCTATGACAGGTTTTTCCAGATTTTCCTCAGTCCTTATAAATGGCAAATGCCGGGGAGGTGTCTGAAATGTTAGGCCCTAAAACGTTGAAACGTTTCCTAAAAAAAAACAAAACACCCACCTCCTAATATTTCATTTCACATATCATCATTGTCCATCACCTGTGGTGCCTCAGTAGTAAAAACAGACAGTGGATGCATGGTTTCTTGTAAGATAGAAGTCATAGTTCCACTGACTTTTATAAGTTTCAGTTATATTTTTGTAGGAAAAGCATGTTAGACTTTCTACTGTATTTCTGTTTACTGTGAAGTAAGCAGAGTGTGAGATATATGATCGTTATGTGCAAAGGAATTAGTACATGTACAGCATGAGGGATTTTTTGTGCTAAATTTCCAAGATTAACATCTCCATCCAGTAGTGCAATTTTCAGATTGGTGAACAAAGTTCTAACCCAAGGCAAGAAAAGAACTGATTTTTATCAATGAAGAAGCACAATGAAATAGACTATCAATTAGAAAATTCTCCTTGAATATTTTTAATGTGATTTGCCCAACAAGTTAGTGCATCTGTTGGCAGTGCATATAAAGCTACTCAGCTGTTACATTTCCATCAATACAAAATTACAGCCGTACCTGAAATAAAATCAGTGAAGGCACCGAAACAAAATATCCAGCAAGCAATTTACATTATTCAGGAAGATGAATTGGGGTTAGTGCCTTAAAATCTTTTCAAAAGGATTTAGAGGGTAGACATTTCAGGCACTTAATATGAGTGAGTACAATATTGTTACAATTTACAATGAATGAATAATGAAAGATCTGAAAATGTGGGTTATGAATTCTGATCATGCAACATGATTTCCCTTGGCAGGTGGTAAGACCGTTATGCAATATCTTTCTGTCAGCAAAATAAATGTCTGATTCTGGAGTGGAATGAGTACCCTATATAATAAAAGGCTGGAATGTTACATAGTGAAATTTCTTTTAGTTTTTTATATTGTTTCAAAATTTCAATTCAAAAGAAAAGCAACAAAGCAGGGAAAAGTTTTGGAACACATAATTAAAATTAAGGAAATTATAATCATTTTTTGTACGACATTGCTGAACCTTGACATAACAAAATAAACAATATTATGCAATAAACTCAAGCTCTCTTTGTACCTTTACTCGTTAATAGTTTTGTCCATGCTATTAGAAACATAACAATAATAGAAAAAAATCTTACAAAATGCTTTTTAAGCTGTTATGCATTTAAACTGATAGTAGCAAAACAGCTTATAACAAATGTAGGAAAAGAATTTTCTGCATTCATTACATTTACTCCAATAGTTGCTAGAACAACCAAAACGCAACATCTACATTTATAAAAAAAGAAAACAGAAAAAAGGACATGAAGAAAAACTTTATAACATCCAACTTGTAACTCCACCAATATATCTCATAAGGTAGCTGCATTACAAAATATTGATTGCACCTACCTGCAGTATGGAATAAAAATGCCAAAACAACATTACACCCACACTTTTAATTTACAATGCTATTTGGAATTAAACACCATTAAGTTAACATATAAGACCCTCTGAATGGCAGGCCTTCAATGACAAAACCTGGTAAAAAAAAAAAACTTCCAATTTTATGTTTTACTTATTATTGATCTTTACTGACAATTGCAGAAACTCATTTGTTTTAAACCCCAATTTTTAGAAATTTTTGCACTGATGGAGGTCTTATATGCAAGAAATGTGGTAAATACATTCTACAAAGAGAAGCAAAACCACCTACCTCCAAGGTATGATGTTATGTTGAAGCAACAAGCTTATAAATAATG
Organism: Metallyticus violacea; assembly: GCA_030762175.1. Classification (NCBI taxonomy): domain Eukaryota; kingdom Metazoa; phylum Arthropoda; class Insecta; order Mantodea; family Metallyticidae; genus Metallyticus; species Metallyticus violacea. The sequence goes on along the minus strand of CM060846.1, from coordinate 264,738,601 downwards.
AGAGCCAATGCCAAAAATTTATACTTACGTTCTTGGTCTGAGCCATCTTCTGATTTATCATCCTTGCTCTTCATAAAAGGAAACTTTCGACTGAATGAAAAGTTCTTCTTTTTCCTATCCAATGTTGATTGCTACAATTGAGAAATTTTAATTTAATTAACAATTCATATTATTAATTTTATGGCTATAATATTTTTTTTTAACTAAGTTAGGTAAAAAACTGTAAATCTGCCTTCTGTACACTATGTATTAAATAAAAGAATGTTATCAGAAATTTCAGTTGATCATATGGTTTTAATATTAATGATTTGTTTAAGTTTTTCATTAAAGGCAAACCATTACATAACCTTTCATGAGTAAGAAACCCTATCTCTATGCAGGCTATGTTGATTTTAGATTTGGTCATTTGGACAGCATTGACATGGCTGCCCATGGTCATTAAGGCACAGGCTTGTGAGTGGGAAGTCTGGAGTTAAGATTCCTGCCAGGACTATCCTCCCTAACTGAAGTTTTTTTCAGGTTTTCCTCAGTCCTCATAAATGACAAATGCACGGAAGGTACCTTAAATTTAGGCTTAGAATGCTTCCTTCCTTAAAAAAATATTTTTCTAATTTATCATTACATTTCTCAGTGTCCACTGCCTGTGATGCCACAGCAATATAAATGAATGTTACACACTATTAAAAAAATTGGACAACTAAAACTAAAAGCACAGTTATTTTCATAAGTGGTTTCAAAAAAAGCACGATATTCCATGTAAGGTATTACTACAAAGTGAAAATGACTAAGAACAATAGAACTTAATGAACAAAGCAAGTGTTGCTAAATGCAATGTATGGACTATATTATCAAAACTAACAAGATACACAGAGACAGAATTTGATGTAAAGAAAACTTGAATTCTCTGAAAAGCTTAGAGGGAAAGAGAAAAAAAGGGGAATTATTTCCAAAAGTAACAACAAATGAGACAACTATATTTTGGAAGATGTAGCATTATGAAGTCAATTTGCAGCTAAAATCTTAAAAGAGCTCTAGAAATTTGGTCTTAAACATAATTCAGGAACCCTCAATATGATTTCTTAGGCCAAGGAACTTAAAGGGAAAGGAAAAAAAAAAGCGTTAAGTTTGTTCAAAAGTATCAATAAATGAAATAACTATATTTTGAAAGATGTAACATGTTGTTGTTGATCTAATGTGCAGGATTTTGATCCATCAATTTTCCTGGCCAACCAATATGATTTGTATATTTTCCCGTTAGATGCAGCTTTCCTCAATTCTGTGTATTCCAATAGATGTTCTCTGTTTAGAATCTTGTCTATTGTGCAGGAGATGCAAGATTGTGTAGCTAATTTGCTGCTCAAATCTTAAAAGTACTCTAGGAATTTGTCCTTAAACATAATTCAGGAATCCTCAATATAATTCTTAGGCTATGGCAGTGGTTGGCAGAATGTCATCTAAGATGATGTCTTACTAAACACAAACTGATATATGTAAAAAGGGGAGGAGGTTACAGTAGTAGGTTAGAGTCGAGACTGAAGTTAGATTATTCTCCCTCAAATTCTTGACTCTGCTGACAGCGACCATGATACTTAATACAGACTGTTGGGCTACAGTTACAGGAGAAACAAGGTTGTTGAGTTTTAGAAATTAAATTTATTCTGAAGCAAACAAATAGCTCAAAATAGTTATCACAAACTCAAAGGAACATACATGCTCTTTTTTTCAATGTTAATTATTTCTTTACACTGTCTTTATTAAATGAGTTTTAGTTTTGCTATTTTAGTTGTTATAATGCAAAGTTGATAGCTAAAATTTTCATAATGAAGAAAGAACTGTAAAAGAATTTAAGGAAAAAATGAATCTCGAGATCATTGGTGTTTCATTTCACTTTGCTTTTTCAAAATGAAATAAAACTGTCAGCAAACTTAAAAATTGAATCCCAGGTCCTTGGTTTTGTAAGTAGACATTCTGTTACTGATCACTACAGTAGTGGACTACTGCAAAAATTGTCCTGTTCCTTTGAGAGTTCATGATAAGTAGAGGCATTAATGAACAAAAATTTACAGGAAAAACTAAAATTAAAAACTAAGATGTACATTTACTTACAACTCCATTATTAAAAATCTTACCTTATCCAAAATTACACCACCAGGCATATGACCTTGAAATTTTACAGTTCTATCTCTCGCTCTTTGTTTTCTCTCCCAGCGCCTCTTTGATGGTACAATGCCCATTCCTTCTTCCTCCCCAGAAGGGAGGACCTTTCGTGCCTGCCACCATTCATCATCACTAGCATTTGTTACATGTAGGATATCTCCATAACGAAACGGCAGTCCTCGACTAGGTAAACCATCATCTTTGTTGGGGTCATAATCAAATAAAGCCCTGTTGAAATAAATTGATTATTGATTACATCTAAGGGGAATGTTGTAATAATAGGCAAACAATAAATAGAACAAATCCACAATTTATTATACAAAAAATAGGCAAATATTCATTACCTTTATAGATAAAGCTACCTGTAAAGAGCATCACTCACTGATGTTTTATAAATTCAGAGTCACCTTACCTACCTTATAAAAGAACAACATAAAATTATTACTACTTCAGTAAACTGCAATAGTTTGAGACCGATTCTCTTAAGTGAAACATGATTTTATGAACAAACCTATTTCACATTATGATAATACCTCTGAGCTTTTAAGTTAAAATTAGTTGAAGTATACAAGATATACATGCTATGCAGTTTTTTAAATTATCAAAAAGAGAGTTAAGTGAAAGTTAAGATAATAGAATAGATTAATACACATTTTTAATTCATTTGAGCACCTTTAAAAGCCTAATTTTACCCCTTAATTGTAAACATTATGTTAAAATATGGACTCCAGTATTATTGCTAACATAAAGACCAAACTGCAACTTATCTAAAGATGACAAGATTATGCATATTTAATTATAAGCTTCAATTTCTATTTTTTTAAAATTAATATATTATGCATAAAACTTATGAAAAACAGAGGTAGCTGTCTTTAAGAATTTAAACTGCAAATTCTACAAGCTATTCATTACTTCAATAAAAGGTTTGAAAGGGTTAGGTCAGTAGTAGATCTTCCTCATTCAAATAGGTTCAAATTGGTTACTATGGAAGCAAATCTTATGACTGTAGCACAAAGTTTTTTATAGTCATCACAGAAATCAACCTGAAAAGCATCCAATGATTATGGTATATGAAAAAAATGCCTCCAAAGGATGATTAAAACTTTAGGTCTCTGAGCATATTGACCTACTTTATTCCAGTCTCAGTGAAGATGATCATAATAGACAAATAATTCTAAATGGTATATAATATGACAGGAAGCTGAAAATGATTTTTACAAAACGATTATGTGGGCCATTGAGGCAACTGTTAAGTGAATGGGAGAGTGAAGAACAGTCATAACTGTGTCTACTGGGATTCTGAGATTCCACATTTGATGTTACAGACTGATTTGAATGCCGCTGGAGTGATTGTATGGGCAGGAGTTTCTGCTGTGCGCTTATAGAACCGCGTATTTTTGATCAGAATGTTAACTCTGAAAATGAACTTAATAAGCTTTATGAAGTGATGGTTGAACTGTAACGTAAGTGGAACATTTGCAACCAGGAGAAAATTCAATATGGCAACAAGATGGTGCACCTCATATGGGCACATTGTGAGAATATTTTAAAATTATACATTAAATTCAAACAGAGATTGTTAGATGTGGAACCAATGACTGGCCTGCTTGTTACCTAGATTTGACACCAATAGATTTTTCAGTATGGGAAATAATGAAAGATAAGAGTTTATTAAAAAATTCGGTATCTATAGCATTTGAAGGAACATGTGGGGCCTGAATACCTCACGTTATTAGCCGAGGACATTACTAACTCCATATGTGCTTCTATACTAAAAAGATGTGCATTGAAAATGGACACTTTTAAGTATTAAACCTAGGTGTGCTGATTCCATGCTATCATGTTATACAAAAATACTGTTTGTGGTAATTTGTAATTATTATATATATAAATGCAAATTTCTATTTTATATTGAAATGTAAATTTGTCACGCAACTTATGACTCGTTGAACAATAAGTCAGATTTTAAATTTCGCTCACATTTTGCTGCACATATAAAGCAACAAATGAAGACCTATTAGGTTCCAATGACAAATTTTATTGCTTTTGATATGTGCTATCTTACCAGAGTAAAATTCATAAACCCTTCATTACACGACTAGGTCAGAAATCATGCTTTCCCTCAGAGAACAATTCTGAAAGTTATAAAGGCAGGTGCACTTTTGCTGAAGACTTTATGAACAATTATCATTTCTAGAAGCAGCTAATTGTCCCTTCAAGCTCTAATATTTCTATCATGCTATGATGGTTTTCTGCTGCACCTTCCCCGGGTTTAATTAAGGATTACAATCTTATGAAATAGATGCTTTCCACAAAAAAATATAAGAGACTGGAATCCTCCAACTAGCCAAGAAACCTTTATTCAAAAGTGGAATGGAATTTACATCAAGTACCTAATATGCTACAATGCAAATCAGACAAGATTTCATGATTCTTGGGCTAGCAACCATCATAAGTGGCCGAGGTCATTAAGGCATGGATTTGTGAGTGGGAGGTCTGGGGTTGGAATCCTGACAGGACCATCCTCCCTGGCTGAGGTTTTTTCCTGGTTTTCCTCAGTCCTCATAAATGGCAAATGCTGGAGAGATGCCCTGAACTAAGGCCTGCAATGCTTCCTTCCTTTAATAAAAAATCTTTTCCTAATTTATCATTTCATCTTATGTATCATCAGTGTCTACCACCTGTGATGCCTCAGCAGTAAAAACAGCCATTAAACACTATCAAAAAATGTGCTAGCATTCCCTCCTGCCTCCTCCCTCCCTCTCTCTCTCTAGAATAACTGGAACATACTTTGTGCCTACAGCAGATGGAGCTTAGGCTAGGTAACTGTTATAAAATTAAAGTTATCATGGTAAACACACAATTCTTCAAAGAGTATTTATTGTTGAGACCTGTCTCTTAAAGAGAAAGTCTCATGACAAGTGTGTATGTGCGTGTAAGAGAGAGAGAAAGTGGTAGAGTTGGGGAGTGGTAAGAGAGTTTCATAGATTTTTTCGAAGTCCAAACCCCATCAAAGCCATATGTTTGCAATTTATTTAAAAAATGGAGGAAAAGGGATCTGCCTCCTTCCCCCAAAAAGAGTATTCTGTGAAGAGAATCCTCACAATAGGCATGCTTGAGCATGCATGCTAGGCTTGAAGTAAGGGTTTTTAAACCTTTGAGCTGGCTGGCACAAGAGAGCACTTAAAAGCCTAAAATCTGAGTACTTTCTTTGGAGATGTCAGGAGTGCTCAAACAAAAAAAGGGTGGAACATAACTTTCAGCATTTATATAAAAAGATTAATTTAATGAATTTATTCACATACATGTTACTCTCCTGAGAAAGAATGAAATAAATATGTGAGAAAGTTGGTACTCTGAGAGTGTGAAACATACATACATAAACATTTTGTCTGCCCTGTGCTTGCTTAAAAGAAGAACATAGTTTTTAATGGTGTAAATAAATTAATATATTATCCCTTATTTTTATTGAAAATTATAACTAGAAATACAGAAAATAAGCACTATTGCATTTTAATATCAATATAAACCAGTGTGTAGCAGGACGTTTGTTTTGCAATTTTCATTTATTACTTGCTGATTAATAGCTTATGGCCAAGGTATATTTTTCTGGTACCCTTTGTAAGAAATTCTTCTTCTTCTTCTTCTTTTATTGCAAGACTAGGCAATTTGGCCTGTTCTGACTCAAAGAAATCTTATTATCATGTTTTTGGGTGTCCCACAAAATGTTGTTCTAGTGGTTAAATAAGTAAACTTGTATTGTGGGTTTAGATGTATCCATGCATCTAATAATGCCATTGCTATATTAGTTCAAATTTAAAGACAAAACCATTTTTGAATATCTGAGTAACAATTAAAAATTGTCAATGTTACCATAAAACATTATCTTGCACATTCCATTCTACTGTCCTTGCTAAAGATACCAATCTTAATTCTTCATTTTTCCACTAGAGAAAGTACTGTCCTGTCAGGATCAAGTTATTTGTCCAGCATAGTGGTATTTTTACCACTTCAAACAATCATGGTATTATAACATTTCCCATTTTCCTTAATTAATTGACAATTTCAGCGAAAGTTACTTTAATCCCAACAAAGAAATGCTGCAAACAATGTTAAATGTCTTCACCCAAACATTCAATATTACTTGTGAGCTTGTGAAGTGTAGTGATTTGCAAGTGCTAGTTCAATTCATGTCTCTTGTGTTGTGTCAAGTAGTAGCCTATATTCATCCTTCAATGTGTTGTGCATTTATCAGTGTATTATAATTATTGTTCTTTGAATTATTCAGTAATTAAGCATTACTATTTTCATATAGCTATTTCTAATAGAGTACGGCTCAAAGGCAAAGAACTAATAATTTTAAAGTAAGTTGGGAGGAGCAAATCTGTATACTGTGTAATTGTAGCAGATCTGTCATAAAAAAAAGTAATGCAGAATAACATTTTTTGACTAATCACAAAATGTAATAGCTAATTTTCCTGAATTTTGAACTAAGAAAACACAAAGTAAAGACCTATAACCTAAATAAACATTATTACAATATATACTAATGAAGCCCATTCAGCAAACTAGTAAAGGTGGGTCTCATAAGGAACTTTTTATATAGAACTTGTGTTCTGACCGTGTTCTGGTTGGTATGGAACAAGTTCCTTCATGTTTCATAGAAATGAATGAGTTCTATACATGTATAGGACAAAGTTCCATTATCACTTGATGAATGAAAATAATTCTTGTTCTGCAACCTGATCATGCACAATTCACTCAATTAAAACATTCTTTTTATATATATATAAAAACTACAAAAATGGAATGATCAATCACAAAAAATTATGTTTAATAGAACAATTAGAAGTGAGAAAATGTATTTCGGATCCTCAAAATTAGAATTTCAAAGACAATAATGCACGCAAAGAATCTTTGTGTGAAATTGCTTCTGTCTACTCAAAGCTGAAGTTGGAAAAGTGGAAAAAAGATACATAAATTAAAATCACAGTGCTACAGGGAATTGTCAAAAATAAATAAGCCAAAAGCTTCAGGATCAGGCAGGAATGAGACACATGAACTTATTTTCAGCAAAAAAAGTCTTGTCCACCACCTTATTTTCCTTTCAATTTCTTCCATAATAACAGCACAAGCAGCAGCTGCACAGAGTAAGAAAGTTTCCTCCATGCAGAAACTGACTTGCAATAATGTCCTATGCAAATGTTCCAAATGTAAACACTTTTCATTTTTTTAAAATGTTCATATAATAACTATCACAGTAGGGTCTCTCATGTATTCCAATCATTGTATGATATGTTGAACTAAAACACTCTTATTGCTCCACTTACTTGCTATGAAATGTGACACTAGTTTCGAGAACTTTTGCTCTCATCCTCGGCCATGTGTCGATTGGATGGAAATCGTGAAGCCACTCATATGTTCAAATCATTGTACGATATGTCAAACTAAAATGCAATTATTGCTCCACTTACTTGCTATGAAATGTGATACTAGTTTCCAGAACCTTTGCTCTCATCCTCGGCCATGTGTCGATTGGTTGGAAATCGTGAAGCCACTCATATGTTCAAATCATTGTACGATATGTCAAACTAAAATGCAATTATTGCTCCACTTACTTGCTATGAAATGTGATACTAGTTTCCAGAACCTTTGCCCTCATCCTTGGCCATGTGTCGATTGGTTGGAAACCATGAAGCCACTCATATGTTCAAATTATTGTATGATATGTCAAACTAAATCACTCTTATTGCTCCACTTACTATGAAATGTAGTACTAGTTTCAAGAACCTTTGCTCTCATCCTCGGCCATGGGTCCACTGGTTAGAAACCTCCTCACACTATGTAGAAGTGAGATTCCACTCTGGTGGCTTCCTGATGAACTTGAAGTTGATGTTATCCTCACCAGGAACATCAAAGTTCATTAAATGATCTCCATACTTGCAAATGTAAATCTTTTCCCATGTAGCCAATTCTGTAGGTCCCTGTGCTGCTTTCAATTATCAACACCCTTCTGAATGTCATGATTTTCCTTCCAAAAATGATATGCCACTGCTGGCCTCTCCATCTGTTTGTATTTCATTTTCCTGAAATGCTCATTCAAACGTATGCCTATATTTCTCTTTGTTTTACCAATATAAACCTTTTCACATTTTATGCAACTTATTTTATAAATCTCTGCTTTTTTCTCCTGTGGAGTATTTTCACATGCCTTTCCTGCTTAAAGATTTTAATATAAGGTTGGTACCTATTAATAGATTTAACCTGAAAAAACTTTGTTTCATCCCTTGCTCTCAAAGTACTATGAAATAAATATGATAACAGGACCTATTTGATTTAGATATACATTCTTGTGCTTCTGAAAACATTTTCTATTTTTATATTCTCAAATTAATGTTGGCAAGTGAGTTTAATGAGATCAACATTTGATTTGAAATAAAACATATATCCTGTTATTTAAATAAATCAATGCTAAAATATTTCACTAAGTATGTTCTTTATCAGTTTTAAAACATTGCAAACACGTTTGTTACTTATATAAAATAAAAACAAATCATTAGTTCCTTCATCCACATCTAGCTATCAACTTACCATGGAAAATATCTGAAGTGAGACTATTGTGCTTACTTAAGAAACACAATTTAATGAAAATATATTGCTACATTTGCAAACCACAGTAAACATACCTTCAGTTCATTTATCAGTTATGAACAATGTATAAACACATTTTAATGATTGTAAACAATCCACTCACAAGATATATTGTAATTATTTGCTTGATTCCTTCTTTATTTACCTAACTTTAAAAATTTCTTATATTTAACACACAGCACCCTGAATGTTAAATATAACAGGTTCACATGGCATTTAAATTAACATTCAGTATCCTGAAACAGCTTATGATGCACAGTATACTTTATTATATTTACTGCAGTTCTGGATACTTACAGCAAAAGACTGAAGACTAAGTTAGCTCAAAATATCATATTAAAGCTATTTACATCTTTAGTAACAAAGCAAAAGTATACTGTCATGTATTATTATTATTATTATTATTATTATTATTATTATTATAATAATAATAAAAATAATAATATAATTTTATCTTTTCTCAGATATGCCACATCTTAAATCATCATACTCTCTGTGAATGTACCACACTTCTCTAGAAAGTATTTTTGGTTAAAAAATATTTTACTTAAAAATAGTCAAAAGCAAATAACTCACCGTACATACAGAGATCGTTTCTGTGAAGTCCTCATGAGCGTTCCAGACATAATCTGCTGGGACATCTGCTGTTTCAGATCATGGATCTTTGCTTCAAAGCGGTTGTATTCCTCTGGCCGGTACTGTGCCACAATTGTCACAGTTGTACCAGCACCCTGATAATAATAGAAGTATTAGTCACAATATTTAATATTCTCTGAGAATGAAGAAGCTGGATGTGTTATAATCTTAAGTAATTAAAATAAATGATGTATGTATAATATAACAATTATAAGATTTAAAGTGTCTTTTAAGATTTATTCCAAAAGAAATGTTTTTCTTCAAGTGTCACAACTACACTTTTTGTCTCATATATAGAAGTATTGTGTTCCTACAATATTGAATTTAGTGCAAATATAGGCAATTTTAGACACGATGAAATTCAATACATTACACGTAAAGCACCTTCTCAGTAAGTAATCTAAAATAATTTGTAAACTTTCTGTAATATTTCAAAATATATTTATATTCCAACAGTCTATCTACAGTACTGCAGGTCCCGATTTATTATTGCCATTCAGTTCTCATTTTTTCCCCTTCTTGATCAAAATTAAAAAATTAATCCCATTCATGTAGTACTAATATTAAATTTCAAAATCCTGACTAAAAGCTGTATAACAGTTATAACTGCAACTTTTAATATTATGTGTATATTTCTAAAGATTTGTGTCGTTAGAAAGATTCACATATATATATATATATATCTGCATATGTGCATACACACCATCTCTTTAATAAACCACATAACATTTACATTTGGAGCAAGTTTATGCACATACTGTGAAATTATTTCATTCATTTTGGAAAATAATATTTGCCACTGCTCTCATATTTGTAAGGCATTGAAGATCCCACACTTGGCATTTGCTTAAGTTTAAATTATTGTGGATTTTGATTTTCTGAAGTAAGTCATAAGGTGAGACTATTGCCTCATGTTACACAGATCAGAGACACCAGACTTATCCCTCTTACTTTTGGATGTGCTTGCAGCTGGAATGGCACACACTGAGCAAGGTCATTCAAATTGCCTTTTGTAACAACAGATAATTCCTGTGCTAATGGCAGCATGTGGACATTCAGCAGTAAGTAGTTTGCAGTTGAAAATGGTATAACCTAATTCTTTATGTTACTGTGCATTATTATAGACTACGGGGCACCAAATATTATACAAAATGTTTAAGAACTAAATTTTACTGTAGTGTACTGCATTAAAATGTTACCACTATAACACACACACACACACGAGAGAGAGAGAGAGAGAGAGAGCGATAGAGTTAAGTAATGACCCATATAATAGAGCAACTTAAAGAATTTATCAGGGCACAAATCAGGGCATTATGGAAGTAGAGTTGCTGCAAGTGAATGTATGGTTCATTAAAAATGTCAGAAATGTGTGATTGCAATGGACAAAATTTAAAAAAATTCCTATTAAGATGGGCTTAGTACTCATTATAAAGAAAACTGCATGCAAATATAGATCAAATTTGTGCAAATAGAAATGCAAGGGAAATGCATCCAATGATGGAGCCAGCAAAAGGAGTAGCCTTGTCCCTGCACCTTTTGCTTTCAGCTGTAGACACTGGTAAAAAATAACTCCCTATACACTTCCTAGAAAGTATAATGGCATAAAAACAGTACATTAGTGTTGCTACATCAATGCAGTCATTCTGATATTCTGAAATTCATCAAGGCAACAAGGCCCACACTCCTACCCCTCTTACCTTGCAATTTCAGCAATTGATAATATATGGGACTAATTTATATTTCAATGAATTTCAAGATCTATAAAAATATAGCCATACTTATCCATAAGCAGACCTTTCTGCATTTCTTTAAAGCATAGAATAAAATTATTTTAAAATTAAACTTTATTTAAATAATGTTTAAATGCCCATTTAAAGTTTGGAAGCATTACAGGCAGCGGAAACACCAATAATACATGAGTGAAATGATAAATTGGGTAAAACATGTTTTTTCAGAAGGAAGCATTACAGACATAAGTTTAGGGTATGCCCACATTTTTCAGTGATGGGGACTACGGAACATCTGGAAAAATCGTAGTTTAGGAAGGATGGTCTTGGAAGAACTCTAAACACAGACCTCTCTCCACGAGTCTGCCTTAATGACCTCAGGCACCAATGTCACTTGAAATTAATCATAAGAATGTTTACTTCATAAAAAGCATTTTCTTTCTCCTCTAAACAAAAACAGAATTGCATAAAGATTTTTTAAAGTTTAACAGAAATTTACAGGAAATATCTGCATTTTTACCTTCTGATGAAAATAAATACTGCACATTTAAAAACATATGCAATTATGTATATAGTACATAATTTAAATTTACTATATTTCAGAATATAGTAGCTACTGCATGGCTTACTGAAGTACTACTGATGTTTCTATGTAATGTCACTCTCCAAACCAATAAAATTTGTGTCATAAAAGAAACTTGTTTCAAATACTTTTAAATGATTGTTCACCAATTTCAGTGATGTAACATTTGCTTCTTTAATGCATTTCAGGTGGATAATAAGTTTACTCAGCACATGTGAATGTAAGAGGGCTGTAAAATAAAGAATGATCATAATATCTTTTGACAACATATCTTTATTCATCCTTATAATTTTGATGACCTTTCTCAAAGTAGTCCCCATTGGATGCAATGCACCTAATCCAGCATTTCTGCCAGTCCTCAAAGACACGAGGGGGGAAGGGGGGGAAAAAAAAAAGAAAGAAAGAAAAGAAAAAAAAAACATCATCACCCAAACAAACAGGTCCTTCAGAATTGTCTCTGCAGTCTTTTCATCACAGCTTCTGATGATGGAAAATGCCACCCATGAAGATGTTTCTTCAATTTGGGAAAAAGTCACACAAGTGTAAATATGGAGTATAAGAAGGGTGAGAGAAATGAACATAAAAATGGAGTTTTCTAACTCTGGAATATTTAAATTCATAAATTATTTAATGTAATTTTTCCCCACACGTTTAATTCTTTTGATTTTTGAGCAGTTTTTAATAATTTGACTTTTTTTTAATTTTATGACTGTCAATACAAAAATGTGTAGTCACTGCTGATTTTTCTATTGGTTTGCTTTTTTATTTCTTCAATGATTTTTTAATCTGATACCTAAAATTCTTTATTTTTATCCCATATTATTTTTCACATTCAAACTATTAACTCAATAAATTTCCTATTTTTTCCTCTTAATGCAGATTCCTATTTTATTTTTATGCTATGTTAATTCTGAGCTACTAAGTTGATATTGTAATCTTTGAGTGTCCTCTGAAATTTATACTTAGACCTTGGGTGATATGTAAATTTATAAATCATTTTAACTTCTGATTTGAGAGAGAGAGAGAGAGAGAGAGAGAGAGAGAGAGAGAGAGAGAGAGAGAGAGAGAGAGAGAGAGAGAGAGAGTTGATTTTGAAATTTATCTGTCTGTTAACTATTTCTTTGCTAAATCCATTTGACTTTGCCAAATCTAAATTTGTAAATATTCTTAGGGTATTCTTGTTTGCTTAATGGTATATATATTATTTGATACTTTCACCTTTCCTCACAACAATGTAATGCTCTTACTAACCCTATAACTTACCTATTTCTTCTACTCTGTATAACCTATATTTTTATATAGTTCTTAAATCTACATGAAGAGATAATGTCCTAACCAACTCAAAATGTTTATTTTTTTAATATATTAAGTAAAAATTAGGACAAAATTAGGATAAAAATTAGAATAATAATGTGATCCTGAGTATACTTAGGCATGGTGAAAAATACACATTTGCATTAGTAATAATTTTTGCATGATTAATCACTCAAATGAGTATACCTAGAATTCTTATTATACTTAAAGTAAATAAATGTCATTAATTATGGTTTACTTGTTAGAAATTTTAGCACATCTGAGCTATCAGAAGAGACTGATGTGTCAGAAATGTTATATCTGTTACGTTTTTCTTCTTGATGAATATTTCAAAGATAGCTAAATTTTCAAAAATAAAGCATTAAAAATCACTGATGATTAGAAATTTTATACACTTTCCATATTTAAATGCTTTTAGCACAATGATGTGTTACAGGGAGTCATCTTTTGGGCAAGAATGGCTATTTTCATTGCTATAGATCAGAAATGCAAACAGTTGATAACTAACAGGAAAAATTTGGAGCAGACATCACATAAGCAATATAGCATTATAAGGATGTACTGTCAAATATACACAGGGTAGCATCTGAAGAAAAGGAAAAAATTGGGTAGTAATTTTTCCACATTATCTAGGGATAGTTTGTTAGGGGGTTAAAACACATGAAGCATTATTTCTTCTCCATTTTTCTTCCACACTATATAGTACTAATGGAAATGCTGGCTTTAATTCCAAAACAATACAGGTTGAAAAGACATATGTCTAAACAAAATGTAAAGGTAACTGGCCTTTAATTCAAAACAGTCTTTTTCTCAAAATAGTAGCTTTATTCTCCTGTGATGCTTTTAAAACACTTTCAATTAGTTAAAACATGTGAGCAGTAATGTACTATAAATTGGTTCCAAATCATCAATGTGAAGTTATGGACTCCTGGGTAAAAGTGCAATGGTATTTTTATTGAAAATAATTACATAACATACTAAGTAAATTCAGGAGGACTAATTGATGTGGATTGTGAACTCTCGTGCCATTATAGTTAAATTCATTCATAATCCCAAGTACTTAGCTCCTAGCTCCAAATAATAACAGCCGGAGGAGAGGGGAAAGAAGAAAATGAACAATGACAGAAATTGTGTAATTAATAGAAGAATGTAAGATATGGGAGTAATTATTTGGAATTTAAAAAAATAACCTTAGAGCAGGACCATTAGATCATCAACTTTGTCACCGTAACTGAACACTCCTCTGTGCTGATCATTTTTTGTTGGCTTTCATATATTTTAGGTTATTATAATGTTCACATTTAAATTTTAGATTTTTGTGTTGTAAATCTTAACTTTTGTGCTTTGTTATTTGCTCCTTTGGTCATAAATTAAGATTTTGCTTTTCTAATTTTATTATTACATTTTCATGCATGCCACTCATTGCAAATCAAAGTAACAGCAAGCCAAAATAAAAGTCATATATGAGTGATGAACTTTTATATCTAGAACAAGATGGATTCTCACTGTAAAAATCATTTTCGCTCTCACTTATTTATTTCTTCACTGTTAGTTTTTTATTCAACAGATGAAAAGTTAATCTTCTCCTTTGACTCCAATGATGTGAAAATATTTAGCAACTTGCCTCTACTGACAAACTAAAAGTCAAAGTATCTGTTAAACAGGCATGGAGTACTTCCAAGTGGGAACAAGTGAGTTGGTGTGCAGTTTCATACATATTTCTGCAAACATCTGGGCACTGTCTTGTAACTGAACTCAAGGAGTAGCCAGGAAATAGTACTGCAAGTCAGCACAGGTTGAATGCTTTATAGCAAGCAGTTCTGAAGACAGTGTGCTTAAAAATATACATTTTGCTGCATTTGAGTATACTGAATATTAGCACCACAGTGGCACAAATGTTGGGTTGACTTGACTCAATCTCGGCCATGAAAAGGTTAAAATTCCAAATTTCTACAACTTTGCTCCATGATGTCTTTTTTTCCTGCCATGCAAAGCAAATTTGCTTCACATTGGTCTATACATCTTTGGAATACAGGATGAGGCATTTGGCCAAACTATCTCCTTCCCAGAATTTCCTATGAGGATGTAGCCCTGAAGAGCAGGAAAATGTGATAAAGTTATGTTCATGGGCATGTGACATACTGCTACTGCCATCACTGCAGCATTTCAACAATTGAGCACAGCCAGAAAATATATTTTTTTTTTATTTATTATTACATTTTGTATGATATTTCTGATTCACAAGAGAGTTGTTCTGATGGTGTAGTGGTAACCACACTTGCATCCTAAATCCAAGAATGCTGGTTCAATCCCAGTCAGAATCGATGGATTTTTTCAGGCGTAAAAGTCCTAAGTATGGCTTCCTTCAGAAGGGAAGTAAAACCTTGAGTTCCACATCGTAGATTTAAGGCATGTAAAAGAACCTCATCCCTGAAAAAGGAGGCCTTTGAGCAAAATTTATTGGCCATTTCATGTCCTGAATTGAATGGGACGCTGATGACCTGAGATGTTACAAAGCATCCATAAATAAATCAAATCAACAAAAATGATTCACAAAATCAGAGAATAATGATCACAAATAATAAACATTTTTATTTCTTTATTTTTCGGTAAATCTATCGATTAGTAGGATCTAGAGCTTGAGTTTATGAAAAAGCTTAAACAAAATATTCATCCGCACTCTTTGAGGTAAGCATTGATTTTTAACTTACAATATAGCTCTTTAATGACAATAGACTTGCCAACTTTCTGCACCTTGTGCATGGCTATAAATTATAACTATTATTATTGCCTTTAGCTCCTATTTTCTCCTTTTAGGATATTAGAAGGTGGTTTTATAAGGAATGCATCTGAGACAAATTGAAAATTGCACCTTATATTATTTACTCCTTTACATGTACTTCATAGGCTGCAGCAATATAAAAAACCTGTTCAATGCTGGGAAACTGTGAGATACGCTTACTCTTTGCAGATGATTTTGCTGTAGGTGCTACCTCATTTAAGGCGTGAAGAATGTGATTAAGGGATTATATGATTACAGTGAGAAGATGCCAGTTATGAGTGTGGTATTATTTGAGAGTGTACTGTGGTGCTTTGGTGGTATATATGGCACAAAATCTGTGGGACTGATGACAGATGGATAAGGTAGATTTATTATTAACAATATTTTGCAAGATAATTTTGGGTGTTTCACAAAATTCAGCCAATGCAGGAGTATTGCTGGAGTAAGGTAAAGTGAGTGTGGGGACTGATAATAGAAAGGGTATTGAAATATCTAATTATCAGTAATCATATATTGCAAATTTACCTAAAATATTAAGAAGCAAATTTGAGTAATAGAAAATGGTAAGGGGACGTTAGAGAGCAGAATGGCCTAGGAGATATGTGAGTGTCTAGCAGCAATTTTGTTAAGGGATTTTGTTTGGAAATGAGAACCAGAATAGAGGACATGGACAACAAAGTTATTTCCACAAATTTAAAAGAAAAATGATGGAATAGGAGTAAAATAGGAATGTTATGGAAGATCTTTATAAAGAATCTTGAAAATTCTTTAGAAAGTTCAGTGAAAGTAGATGTGAGCTGTTAAATAAGAGGAAAATGATGTAAGAGTGAAAATTTTGAGTAGATCAGTTAAGTAAGATACCAACAATGAGCTTATGGTTGCATACTTGAAAGTTGGGGTATCTCTAGTGCCCTGGATTCCAACAGGTAATTTATGATTTACCAGGATTTATGCTTGTGATATTTATTTAGATAATAGATTTATAATAGAAAATTGTTAAGATGAATTAAGTTCTTTTGTGTCTATTCCTTTGCTTTTTCTGTTGGTAGGAATGCTGGGATGTGCAATGGAAATAATGCTCAGGATCAGAATGTGTAGATATTTAATACTTTGTATATTCCCTTAGTACTTAATAAGAGTATTTATTTATTGATTAAGGGATTGTAAGATAGTGTGACCAGATCTGGATTGAGAAAATATGGGACACTTTTCTTGAACTTCTGGACAAAATTATGTCATACTTCAGTAACATAATGTTACATCATAATTCTAGTGAATAAAGGAAAAATGATGATTTAACACTATGGATAAGAAATTTTACAAATAATAAAATCCTTTTATTAACCTAGCAAGATGTAGATGGCTGCAATTCCATTTCAGATGAATTAATTTCATTCTTGTATTTCTGTGCCAAATGTATTTAATTCAGAATCTCAGTGTTTTGCAATAAAATTTCATGGAATTCATTACAAGAAATGTTTTGAAAAACAGTTTTTAAAATGACAATAACTTCAACTGTTTGAGTTGGAATCTGTTTTCCTCATTTGTCCACAGATAATTTATTATTGAAAATACTCTCTCAACTGCAGCATTGGACCCTGGAATTGCTAACAAAATTATACAAGAATAGGAATAGTTTTAAAGCTTATATTGTCACCACTGAGACTTTGAAATATGTAAAGAAAAATTTTTTCCCAAGATCAGTATAAGCATCCCATTAACTTCTCTTACTCTAAAACACACTTGTAACATATGCAATTTCTCAGAGAGTTCATTTTCTGATATAACATTTGTACATTTTGATCCACTTTAATTGAAGAAGTTTTTAAATGAATCTAGTTAAAATGTTTGCAAGCTTTCAAAGTGGCGTATTATTTTTCTAAATACTGGGGAAAGGTTTCATAAAAGATGTTGGGAATTTCTTTATACTGCATAATATGTGATAAACCTTCAACCTTCAAGTTCTATCGATAAGGTATGCAGTCTCATTGTTTGAAAACTTGTTCCTTTCTGTTCTTAATTTTATTTGATAGTGAATCCAGTTCCTCAAGAACTTTATATTTACCCTTCCATTTTCCTAATACTTGAAGCAAAAATTTGTAATTGATTTGGCATAAAAATAAGCTGTAAGAGAGATTGAGGAGATTTATAAAACGTTTTCAGGCAAAAGGGATATCCTTTTGAGACAGGAAATAGAATTTTAGTCCTTTACATATAAATTATTCTTGTCACTGCTAGTTTCCACACTTAAAAGTATCTGTTGATATTCTACTTCCACAAAATTACAAAAATCTCTTAACCTTCCATTCATTTTAGTGGATCAGAGAGACCCTCAGCATTAGCTAGATGCCATAATTTTCAAATGAATGCACCTACTCAAATGCCTTAATAGGACATCTAATACCATACATTTCTGAATGTTTTGCAGCAGCAATAATTTTATCTTTTTATTTGTTCAGTTGCAAGAATAGCATTAGCAATCCAACTCTCATTATATATTGTTGTCACCACCAGGTTATTTTATCCTGTTTACCAGTACACTTGCTCTATCATTGGTAGCAGCTATTATTCCTGTATAATGAGCATGAATAAGAGCTATGATCTGCAAAATCTTGAGCATCTGAATGAAGTGCATCGTCTGCTTTTCGATAATAAAGCCTTTCCTTGGGTGATAAATTCTATGAAACTGATAATTCTGATTGAGGATAAACTTGAACCACGATCTTTAGATTCAGAAACTAATCATGAAGCTTAAGAGGAGGAACATGATAAAAGCAACAAATTTGATGATGATATTAATTTCATAGGTCAGAGCACAAAATTATCAAAGTATATAATTATTATTATGGTCATTATTCCAATTATTATTATTATTATTATTATTATTATTATTATTTATACATTCCATTGTAATATATAAGATGAGAAGGAAGGAAATGGAAGAAAGAGCCATAGAAAATAGCTCATAATATATTGACCAACTTCCTGGTGTAGTAAGAGCTGCTAAAATGCAAAAAACAGAAATTTATTGTTGGAAGCTATTTGTTACTAAAGATTTATAGAGCTGATTGTTGAAATTGTCAATAATTACATACCCTGTTGCAACACAAATATGATCATGAGAGAGATATCAGATCTACAGATGCAATAGAAATAAAAGTTTTCCTGGAATTATTGTACCTGGAAGGAGTATTTCATGGTGGATGCCAGAATATTTACAATTTCTGGAGAAATGATGATCTTCAATTTCCTATACTTTGAACGTCTATGTCTGTAAAGCGATTAAAATTTTTACTATCCAATAAAGTCAAGAGAGGAGTGACAAATGCCATTAGAAATATTCACAGTTTTCATGAATACC
This sequence comes from Metallyticus violacea, assembly GCA_030762175.1. Classification (NCBI taxonomy): domain Eukaryota; kingdom Metazoa; phylum Arthropoda; class Insecta; order Mantodea; family Metallyticidae; genus Metallyticus; species Metallyticus violacea. Next base: position 264,719,387 of record CM060846.1, on the reverse strand, counting down.
TATAAGAAACATTATTCTCTTGGACAAAATGCCATTATCAAAGAACAATTGCTAGCATTTCATGGCCAATGTGTTTTAGACAATATACGAGGTACGTCCAGAAAGTAAGTTCCGTTTCAATTTATCTCCGCTGCAGCGCTGTGATCTTAGTTCCGCACATGCGCGGTAGACGCTCTGTATCAAGGAGAAGAAACGTGCGCCATTTTGAGATCGCTGTCAGCCACGTACGCTTTGTTGTGCTTGTTTACAATGTCGGTGTTGATTGAAAATCCCACCGCTTGTGAAATCAGATCTGTGATTTTTTCTGAATGCTAGGAAAGTGAAACAAATTGAAATTTATCGGCAAATATGCGAAGTTTACGGACAAAATGCGATGAGTGATTCAATGGTGAGAAGATAGGTCCGACAGTTCAATGAAGGACGTAGTGAAGTGCACGATGAAGAACGAAGTGGGCGTCCATCTTTGGTTACAGAAGGACTGGTTCACGCGATTGATGACAAGATCCAGGAAAACCGCACGTTTACAATTAGTGCTCTCGCTATGGAATTTCCCCAAATCTCACGATCACTAATTCATGAAATTGTTACCGAAAAACTGAAATTTCGTAAACTTTGCTCACGTTGGGTACCAAAGATTCTTACTGAGCAACACAAAACAAAACGGATGGGTAGTGCACTTCAGTTTTTGACCCGTTATGATGAAGGCGGCGAAGAATTTCTGACACAGATAGTCGACAGGAGATGAAACTTGGGTTTCTTACGACACCCCTGAAAGTAAGCGGCAATCAATGGAATGGAGGCACACTTCATCCCCAGCAAAGGTTAAGCCGAAACAAATCTTGACACCTCGAAAAGTGATGTGCACAGTATTCTGGGACTGGAAAGGCATCTTACTCATTGATTTCTTACCGCGTAGTCAAACAATCAAAGCAGATGTTTATTGCGAGACACTTAGGAAATTGCGCCGTGCAATACAGAATAAGCGCCGAGGATTGCTATCAAAAGGTGTTGTTTTTCTTCACGACAACGCACGACCACACACTGCAAATGTGACGAAAAACCTCCTACAGGGATTTGGCTGGGACGTGTTTGACCATCCTCCATACAGCCCTGAACTCGCTCCTAGTGACTTTCATCTGTTCTTACATCTCAAGTCTTTCCTTGGCGGTCAACACTTCAACAATGACGAAGAGCTGAAAGAAAATGTTTCCAACTGGTTGAAGACACAGACGGCAAACTTCTATGAAGAAGGTATACAAAAACTTGTGCCACGCTATGACAAATGCCTGCAAAATTTCGGCAGTTATGTGGAAAAGTAGTTTAAGAGTTGTAGAATTTTGTGCAATAAATAATTTTTCTGTATCTGTACACAATTTAATTTTATTACCAAACGAAACTTACTTTCTGGACGTACCTCGTATACCATCTAAGCCAAACATGGCATAAAAATATTTTGTTTGAGCAATGTAAAAGTGTTTAATACCACTAATATCGAGACATGACCACCTCCTTGGTTTAGTGGTTGGCATAGCTGACTACTGGCCGGGAGGCCCGGGTTCTATTCCCGGTACCTTCTTAAGAATTTTTTTTAACTTAGGGAGGAGTGGAATGGGGTCCACCCAACCTCATGAGTCGGTCCTCTGGTGTACTGTTAACCATACTTGCCTACTAAACACAAGATCGCGGGTTCGATCCCGGCCAGGATAGACGGATTTTTTCGGGCGTAAATATCCTAAGTATGGCTTCCTTTGGAAGGGAAGTAAAACCGTGGGTCCCGTGTCGTACATTTACGGCACGATAAACAATCTCAAGCCTGAAAAACGAGGTCTCTGAGTAAAATTTGGCCATTTCAAGCCCTCATTTGAATGGGACGCTGATGACCTGAGATGTTAAAGAGCGTCCGTAAATAAAGCAAATCAAAAAATCAACTTCGTGAGGACAGTTGGGAAATTGCCTAGTATTTGGAAACTTTGCTTTAGCTTTATTGTCAGAACAATATGTCTGGTATGACATATACCAGAGATTTGAAAGCTATGAAAACACATGAATCCTTCAACAGAGAGAGAGAAAAAAAAATTACAGAACTTAAAATGCACGTGAGAAATGCTCGCCTCTGTTTGAACAAACATACCAAAATTATTTGCAAAAGATGCCTGCCTAGTCAAGGAAAACATGGAAGAGGTTGTATGATTCTCAGTAATGAAATATTTCAAATTCTGATTCAGTCAAAGTACAAGCTGCATGCCTGTAAATGCCAAAGTATTTGGCTTACATGTATCTGAATATTGATAATGTATACTGTATTCTTATATGATATCTAGTCTTTGTGTATAGTAGGATATATTAATTATTTTCATCTAAATAATGCATAACCTAAGGAGGTGGGAAGAGAAAGAGGAAATATAAATCAAAAGATAAAAGCACCAAAGTATAGCATGGGACCATCAGACCCCAATGTGACCAACAATGATTTGCCAAACTGCATGTCCAATAGAAGGTTAACTATTTAACTCCAACTGCACAAACCGCCACGGGTGGCCTAGGTCGTTAAGGCGTGGACTCGTGAGCGGGAGATCTGGGTTCGAATACCGCCAGGACCGTCCTTCCTGACTGAGGTTTTTCCAGGTTTTCCTCAGTCCTCATAAATGGCAAATGCCAGGGAGGTACCCTAAACTTAGGCCTGGAACGATTCCTTCCTTCATTTCAGCCCCTATAAAACTGCAATAACAATTGTTCATGCAAAATACTAGTCTTTTCTGATAAATTGAACTTTTGTAATATACCCAAGACATATTGCAACAACTGCTAAGCAGTTTCATAAGTTATATTTTGAAATCAATGAAACTTATACCTTGGCTGGTATGAAGTATCTGATCATGACTTGCAGTAATTTTAAATTATTATGGTTTGAATTGTCCATCATAACCAAAATGCACTTTGCATTTTTTAAATCATTACAGATCTGTCTCACTGCAATATTTTTTATTAGTGTTTAATGCCTGTTTTTACTACTAAGGTACACAGGCGGTGAGAGAAAACAGTTAAGGGAAACAATGTCAAAATACAAGTATTTGAAAGCTTCTTCAATTTGTTCTTGGCTGGTGGATTATAATGATTTTATTTATGATGGGAAAATAATGTTTCATCATTTGTGTAACAAATACGTAAAAATTTGACATTTTCTTGGTGGCGGTTGTAATTATAATGATAATGACGACGACGACGACGACGATGATGATGATGATGATGATGATAATAATAATAATAATAGAAGATTAGGAAATACAGTTATTCGAGTCTCAATTTGAAGGAATATTAAAATTAATTAAAACTAATCATTCCAAATCATTCTTACAAAAGCCCATCCATTCTTTTAGATTCCATACGACAGAAAATCTCACATTTAGCAGCATGGAGATAGCACAGAACACACAGGAAGAGCTAAAGAAAAGAATTTGCTGAGACAAATTCTATTGATTCAAAATTCTGAGAGTTAGACCATAACTGATGATTTCAATTCAGATCTTTGCATGGCACTGATGGCAGCTAATAATCCATGGAAAATGCTGCAAAATCAGGTATTCCATATATTTTTTGGAAAGTATTGCCAAAAACCCTTTCCAAGTGAGTCCACATTCAAGAATACAAATTAGATATTGAATGTCAGAAAACACTTGAAGCAATTAGGGAGGACATAGGAGATACCTGCATTTGGGTAGGCGTTGTAAGACAATGGATGCTCTCAACTGATATATTGTAAATATAATAGTTGGTAAACTCAATGATACACCTTCCCCTTCACATCTTGTAGCACATGGAGAGCTACATAAAGTCAATGACCAGTCCATTGCCTTCATTGCAAACCAAAGTTTACAGCTGTTATTTCCTGGTGGTGTTGAAGAGAGTAGGGTTCTTCTCTGCACAAATGCTGCTTCCTATATGATCTCAGCCTCTTCTCTTCTGAAAACATTGTATCCTAACCTTACACATGTCACCTGTTTAGCCTTTCATCGGATCTCAGAAATCATAAGGAATGAATTTCCGCAAATAAATACCCTGGTATCCGATATGAGGAAAACTTTCTGCAAAGCCCCATCTAGCATTGCTTTCTTCAAGGAAAAGCTTCCAGAAACTCCTCTTCCTCCTCAACTAATTTAACATCTGGATAGAGAATATTCTATAATATGCAGAACGTTATGACAACATTGCTACTATGGTAAAAGAGTTTAATACTAAGAGTACAGCTTTGTCTGCAAAGGAACTGTTATAAAATTAAACATTGAAGTGAGATTTTGTTGACATAAAGGAAAGTTTTTCATTTTTGCCCCCAACAATAGCGAAGCTGGAATGCAAAGGAAATCCTTTGTAGGTTGGTGGTGCAAGTGGGAGAATGTAATGAAAAAAATCCTGGATAAGCTGTAATGGTGCATTTGGTAAATATTTTGGTGGGGATGTGTGAAATTCTGGAAGTGGAATGAAAAATGTAACAAAAGTAAGTTTGTTCCTATAACATCTGTTTCTGTGGAAAGGTCATTTTCAGCCTTTAAAGTGATTTTAACAGACAAGACATTATCTAATTATTGAAAATTTGGAGAAAATGTTGATAATATATGGTGCTGTAAATTGTGAAAACAAATAACCTGCGATAGTTATAGTACTTACAGCTATAGTCATACTCATAAAAAGTAAAATACTTTCCTGCATAATTAAAAAAGTAGCATCTAATTTAAGCATTTTGTGGCCCATTTTAGATCAGAAACATAAATATTTTCTTGACTAAAATTTAAAATTTATGCTTAATTGTAACCTATTTTAGGTGCCCTTAAATTCTGAGGTCTAGTTACCTGACTACTGCTGGACTCTTATATGAAAGACAATAAAGAAACAGTGAAAAAGACCAAAGGAAATAAAATGAGTTATTCGTGATTTTTTTAATGATTGTCAAGTAGAATAGTGTGAATTAATACTATATTCATGTTCTGAAAACTGTAATATAAGTGTCCAGTGATATTTCAATCATTTAGGAAAATCAACATTTTTACTATTTCAAATATGTCACCGTTAAAAATGGTATATGCAAGAGTAATTTGTTTTCCATATTTGAATTCAGCAATGTCAAATCTATAGAATGCACTTATGATTTTTTGCAGAAAGAAAAAAAAAACAATTTTTTTGCCAACCAGCATTATATGCTAATAGATTCTGTCCATAAAGTTCGAAGACAATTTCAGGACAGGTACCCCACTGTTAATTTTAAGATAATGGCCCACAATTTTTTAATGAACTGCCAATAACCAAAGATATGTGAACATGATCAGATGCCCATTTTTCTTCCTCCTCCTCCTCCTCTTCTTACATTATTAGTGGCATGATGACAGGGAAATGCAAATATGCATTTTTTCAGGAGTATGCAACAGCACATAATATGACTTTTCTATGAATCAACTTCATATAGTGTCCAAAGATAATGCTGTTAGCTCCCTTGACTCTTATTTCTGGGGAATATTACAATTCACAAGCTATGGAGGAACTGAAAAATAACAACAGGAAAAACACGGTTTCCATTTCTAAAAGTGAAAAGCAGATAGTGATGTATAATTTCCTAAGCAGTCCCAAAATTTTTTGAAAAAATAAAGTAAGCATTTTAAACATCTCTTTCCTTAATATGGGTAAGTAAATTAGGTTTAAAATGCTATTACTTGTGTGATAGAATGCACTCTAATATTTAAGTTACTACTTCTGTGCCAGGAATATAATTTGATCTCCTGGTATTTACATTTGCCCACAAGGGAAAACTGCAGGAAAATTTCTACCCATTAACTTTCCATAATAGAAGTGAAATCAAGGCACCAGTTGACAGGCTAACAATCACTTATGGCGAATGATAGATTATTTGGAATGGTTTAAAAAGAAAATTAATGGAATGTCTGAGTTTAATATTATATACTACATACTACATTATACTAATAATAAACATAACATTCATCTATATGAAGCCTCATTATACATGACTTCCCAGTTATCTGCATAATGGGACCCCTCACTTCTTGTATCTCCCTTATTAGCACTATTTTTTTCTACTAATATCCTCTTTGTCCTTCTTAACTATTATAATTCATTTCAACCTTTTCAATATTATATAGTATGCTTAACATATCTGAAATGCTAGAGCATTTTCATCAATTCATTTCTTGTTGTTTTTTTTATATAAAAATGTATTATTCTGTTACAAATCAGAAAAGATCTGCACATAACATAATGTTAACAGAATAAAACTTTGTTAACCACTTTGTAAATTGTTCACTTCCAAATTAACATTACTGACATTATTATACACTTAGGCCTGAAATGCTTCATTCCCAACATTTCTCTTCCAATTTATAATTTCACCTCATATTATCATCAGGGTCAATCTGCCTTTGATGCCACAGAAATTAAAATGGGCATTGAATGCTATTAAAAAATTAGTTACTTCTAAGGTCCTGTTGGTTAGGTACACACATTATTCAGAAATTCATCTAAGTATGCAGAGAATGCATTTTGTTTGAACCATACTACTTGGTTTTAGTTATTTGTAAACCCCTCAACCAAAAGAAAAAATATTAAGACATCGACAGTAAACAGAGCTACTGCCATTCATTCTCAAAAATTAAATGAAAGTGACCACAGCTACTAGCTTTCATTCTGAAACATGAAATAAATTGCTCTCAGACCAATATTCTTTCATTAAGAAACATGAAAACTGAATACTTATTCTCATTTTGGTTTATTAAACATAAATATAAAAGTACCTTGAGTGCCTGTGCAGCTTCTTCATGTGTAGCATTTCGCAAATTGATGCCATTTACACTAAGGATCTGGTCACCACGCCGCAGTTCTCCACTAAGATCTGCTGGGCCACCGGCCAAAATAAATGATACAAATATTCCTTCTCCATCTTCACCACCTACAATGTTGAACCCCAGTCCAGTATTTCCCTTACTGAGAACCACTGTGCGCGGATCTCTGAAAAGAAAAACAATACATGACAAATATTTCTCTAATCATATACAATGTAATGCAAACTAAAAACAGTCTGCAAGAATTTCCACAAATGATATATTATGTGAAACAATTTGGAGGCCACAAAGCTCTTCCAAATGAGCAAGGTGTAAGTGAAAAGTACAGCTGAGTATGCAGGATTCCAGATGCATTATTTAACTAGGTTCCTTATAAGAAAATTAGTCAACAGTTTATGAATATTTCCAGATAAAATACTATTAATAACAGTTTGCCACCATCACAGGCATCAAGACAAAACTATTCGCAGTCAACACAAAGAAAGGTAAATCCATTGCGACTTTCAGGGTGAGGAATAATGAGCTAAAACAGAGTTGAGTTTTTATGTCAATATTTGGGCAATATAAATAACATAATGGACAACATAATTTAAGCAAATGTTTTGAATCTTATTAAACAAAACAAAAATGCAATTATTCACAAAGTTTCTGTTATCTCTTTAAATGCCTTTTAAGCACAAAATCCTTACAGACAGTACACAACGAATCTCTAAATTGCTACTCCTGAGAAGGACTGTTGATCATTTGTGTCCTTTTTAAGCTATATTCTGTGTTGGCTTTATCTCATTAGCTCTCTATGCCCACTCTAAGTGATTATTATGATGCATGAATGGGTGCGAGAGATAACAGAATGGAGTGAAAACATTACATTTAATTTTGGTATCCATAAGCTCTTTAAAGTCATTAATAATTATGCTTTATTGTTTGCCAGCTCAAAAACCATTGACTGCACACAGCCTAATAGCAGGTATAGCAGGCACTAACGTCATAATGTCTTGAATTTTAGACTAAGTGAGACTCTCTAAGCTGCCCACAAGTGCAGGGTTTCTGTGTTAGGAAGAAGGGAAATAAATTGTGACTTATTGCTCGCTCGGCTGTACCAATCTACTTTCAGAGTAGGTTAGGGGAAAAAAAAATCATATTTAAACTACAGAACGTTATAAATAAAATTAATATAATTAACAAGATCATAAACAAAACAATTTTCTTTGCATGGCAAAATTCAATCTTTTTATCTCCGACCTGCTCTCATTCTACCCAACAGAACAATATTACACAATGGAATTCGACCCACATTAATTTGAAAAGGAAGAATCTGACTTGAAAAATTCGGGTCACAGCTGGGACTCCAAACACAGATCTTCACACTTTCGTGCTGAAGATCTAACCAAACCAACTGAGCTACCGTAACATCTAAGCACTGATGCACGAAACTCTCATCTGATTCTATATACACCGGAGACCTCCCTAAGGTTTCTTTTCTGTGAGAGATTTCGTAAAAGTATAGTGTCGGTTTTTAATGAGGGCGCAGCGCTAAGGAGTGAACTGAAAATCTGCTACTCGGGGGGTCCAATCCTTTGTGCGCAGAGTGTTTGTAACGGACGTGCGTCTTGTTTAGTTTAGTGATGAGCAACAGTGTTGACTGCATTGATACAGGTGTTAGAACGTAAAAAAGAAAGTTGCACATATTACGTATCAAAGATCCAAATATAAAGTACATAAGTGATTTCCCTCGAAAAGAACCAAGGGTGCTTATTTATTGTTGGTAGAACTACTTTTTGGAAATAAAAAACAAAATTCAGCGAATATTTTAGGCTGTCTTTACAGCTGTTCTATACGGTCTTAAATCTTGAACAGAAAGATATTACAAAAAAGTTATGCAATAGATACAATACCTCATCAACCCAGAGGAAAAATTCTTGCACCAAGAGATTAAAGAGATCCAACTATAAATAGATAGCCGAGTTTTAAATTTAAATGCTATTAATTTATTTGTCTGTGTTCGTTACAAATTGTTTCTTTTTTAAAAACGCACGCATAACCCACTAAAAACTATCATATACAAAATCACAACGCATTACACCCACTAAAAGCTGGAATTACACAAAATCATTAATACTTTCCTTTGTTTTACTTGTCTACGGATGAAAATAGTCTGAACAGTCTGCAAAGATCACTAAGAAAGTGTTCAGGAGGTGGGGGGGAATGAATAAAAAATAAATAAAAACCCATATGAAATTGGGAGAACATGAGATGACTGGTGCTGGTTTACTATCGCACATCAAAGATTCAGCAGAAATTACAAATATTTGCTATTTTTTATATTATTAAGAACACCTGAGTATCTTAATAAATAACAAATAAATAATTTACTCTTACTTCCGCGCACTATCTCTGTTTGGCATTAAACAGTACTGAAAGAAATTACAGAGACGTTTTCCTGAGCGAACTCTAATATAGCACATTTCTGACGCGCATCACGTCAACTTTACACAGTACCTGAAAGACTGTCATCTCAGTTCCAGGGGAAAAAAAGGCCATCATAGCATGTCTCGTACTCAAGAGAGAACATCTGAATGCTGAAAATCGAAGAACACACAAGCAAAATAAGGGACAGAACATTTGAATCGCTTTTCATTCAATATTACAAAAATATTTCTGTACACGCCGGATTTCCAGCTTTTATCATGGCCAAAGCTTGCCTATATTATGACGAAAAGTATAGTCGCGAACTAATTCTGGCTGAAGATCGTATCGCACTTTGACTAATTAATTATAACTAACAATGGTAAGAGGCAATATTCTCGTATTAAAGTGTTTGTGAAACGCAGTACAGACCAGTGCAAGCATATCGGCCGAAACAAAAGAGGATAGACTCGAAGACAGGGGTCGGTAACTGCTCTTTGTGGGCACAGGTAGGTGTGACGTAGCATTCAAAGAAAATCGTTGCAGATTCTTGGGATGAAGTTACGAGGGTGGTCCATAAGTTTCCGGCCTAACGATTTTCTACGTATGATAAAGAAAAAAAAACTATATTTCACTTTATAATTACCCTTTATTGCAACACACTTCTCACATCTTTGAATTAACATTTCAATTTCCTCCCAAAATAGTCAGAAGTCTTGTCTGCAAAATGGGCATAAACAGCATCCATACTTCTTTTCGTCACACTTAAATTTCCTTCCTCGAAGGTCCTTCTTGAGTTTCGAGAAGCTAGATCTTCGTGAAGCTACATTTCTTCACAGCTTTCTTTGCCATAAGAGCTGTGTGCACAGGCGCGTTGTCGTGAAGAAGGCGCACACCACAACTCAGCTTTCCTCACCCTTTCTCTTTGATGGGAGTACGTAGTCTGTGCAGTAGGTCAGCATAGTATTCCCTTTTTACTGTGGTGTTCCTCTCTTTGAAGTCAATGAAAAGTATTCCTTCACAGTTCCAAAAGATTGTGGGCATGGTCTTCTCGGTTAAATGCGTGACCTTGACCTTTAGAGGCGGTGTTTCCTCAGGTTTACGCCACTCCATTGATTCTCTTTTGGACAAGGGATCATAGTAGAGGACCACAGTTTCATTTCCTGTAATAATGGTTTCCAGAACTTCTCTCCCGTTGCCATGGCAGAGCTCCAAAAATGCCTGGCAACAAATGACTCATTGCTGCTTTTGAACCGAAGAAAGAAGTCTAGACACTCAACTTGCAACTAAGTTTATTCACGTTTAAATGTTCATGAATAATTCTAAGGACTATTGTTTTAGAAAGACCCAACCTTGCTGCTATTTCTGTAACTCTGAGCCGCCGGTCTTCCATAATTTCTCCATCCACAAGAGCCATGTTTTCAGGAGTGAGCACCCCCAAGGGCCGACCTGCACGCCCTTCGTCTTCAATGCTTTCTCGACCCATTCGAAAAAGTTTGGCCAGTTCTTTTACGGTAGAATATGAGGGGGATGCTTCCCCATATACATTGTCCAATTGCTGTTTAATTTCATTTGGAGTAAGTTTTTCTTTTGTGAAGATACTGCATTTTGAACGTGTCACAATCTTTTGCACATAGTCTTCTTTATGAAACTATATCTGAAAAATTGAACACAGCGGAAGCTACAGCTGCAATTATTTACTTAACAGATTAGGTATGACAGCAGATAACGGTTTTGTGAAGGCGATAAAACTTATGGACCTACTCTCGTACATGCGCATAAGCATAATAAATGCAGTCCTCTTAATTCTGAGATTAGATCAATGTATACAGTGGTTATGCCAGCGGTTTTTGGACATGCTATTTTTTCCGGAAATATATTTATATCATAACAAGTTTGTTAAATTGTGTTTGTGCACTTAAATGTGTTTATTTTAAAGCTATTTAAAAATTGAGTTAAATTTTATAATACGAAAATTTTTTAAATTTTTAATAAGACTTTACTTATTTTAATGCACAACTGTATTTTTCATATTTTCAGAACAAATCTGTGTAAAAACTATTGAATGAATGAGTCAATCAACCAATTAAATAAAATTGAGCTCTCTACCTCTCTCATTCACTTTTAGAATTAAACTAATAACTTGGAATTAATTTAGAATAAAATCAAATCGATTGTTAAAGTTTTAGGGGGAGGGTGAAATACAGCTGATTCCATATCTTTCTCCTTTAAAATCAGTGGTGTTAAGGGATGAATGTAAAGCAAACAATGTTGACCTTTGGCCACTGGAACGTGGCTATTCAGATTTATAAATTTACATATTCAAACGATTAAGATCACGAGATTCCTTCGCAGCGGTAATTTTTTCCTCTGTAATTATATTTATATGTTTTTCGTTGTACATTGGAACCAATAAGAAAGGACGGAAACAACAGCTCTTATGACATATGTCTGTTTTCCTCAAGAAGCAGATCGTATTAGGTTCATGTTGCTTACTACGGCAGGTATGTAGTAAAAGGTTAAAGTTTAAAATGTGACCTTGTATATTAGGGCCTTAACGAGGGAACATTTCCTTAACTACGAACTACGAAGCCCTCGTTGGATGCTTGGCCGGCCTAATGGGGATTTGCTTGGTACCAGGAAGCACGCCATTTGCCGGCGGATTCGGATGTTCATAGCCCCTGAAATTAAAGCGCATAAATTTCTACATCACACCAAACCCAAATTTTTTGGTCATACAATGGAACTAGACTTTCGTGCACAATATCGGGATTTTCTGCACTCCAGTATCTATTGTTTTGTGTAGCTACATGGCCATGTAAATAAAACCATGCCTCGTCTGTGTGTGTGCGCGCGCGCGGGTCAATATAGTGAACATTAACAATATACAACACCAATTGCAGAAATTAACTCTACTCATATTATCGTGTGGCTACAATTCTTAAACTATAGGCATCTTATTGTGTTTTAATTTTAAAAATTTAGTGACATTCTAAGCAGAGGTTTGCGAAATGCCTGATTTCTGTGCAAGCTTTCTCAGAGATTTTTTTTTTTTTTTTTTTTTTTTTTTTTTTGCTTCGTTCTAACTTTTCTCAGAAAAGTTTCCTCTTTAAGAACACGGCGTTTTACTTTATGTTTCTTATCAAGAACAGATCCCGTTTCCCTAAACCTATACAAAATTACGAACCGTTTCTCTGTGAGGCGCACGAACAGCTGGGAATCTGTCTATAAATTACCGTCTCACCTCTCTACACGAGTATGTTGTCACAGAAGATTCTGTGTGTTAAAGTATACGGACTTCTTGGCACTATAGCAGAACTAACACACTGTAACACTGAAACACGTCGTCTCATAACGTTCAACTCCTGTACAGTAAAAGACTTCGCGTCAGCACACGAAGAGGTGGGAAATGGAGAGGGGAACAGATTAGGTTAGAAACAGGGCAGGCAAATTCCCATTAAGCTGGCCACACGTCCAAATAAAGGCTCTGTATATAGATTGTTTCAAAACGACACTGCATGAAGATTTGGAATGAAGACGTTGTTGCTCTTGTCAATCTCAACATAAATGTATATTTGCAGCGCCAAAATAAGTACATTAAAAGCATGGTCATCATCCTAGGTTCGGCAGTTATCTTAAGAACGAGGACACCAACCTTACTCAACATCAACAGGTTACACAGAACCCAGCCACAAGTATGTTTTGATTTTTGTAAACACTCCGGCATGTTACGCAGTGGCGTATTAACATTTGCAGTTTCTCTTAATTTATTGAAGCATAATCGTAACTGAAGTAGTTAATGCGCAATTAACGTCCTCAAACATTTTCGATAACACCAGATGATGAACGAAATAAACTAATGTCTGTGCAAACGAGCTTGGGGAGGTATGACGCTAAAGCTGCCTGATAGGGAGTAGTAAAGTTTTATTTTTTATTTATTTGTACTGGCAGAGCTAAGAGACTTAGGGCCTTTTCTTCCACTCAACCTATCTTACATGGGTGTACATACATATTAAATTACCACACGATAGTGTTCTTAAAAGACGCGAGCAACTGAATTAAGGAAGACAACAAGTATACTATTAGCAGTGCTAACAAGTCATGGTAAATAAAGTTAAAAAAAAAACAATATTTTCCCTTATGTAGTTCGACTCATATGTTTTACTTTCTTTTAACGAAACTAAATGAATACATTTTATATAATACACAGCGAACACACACACATATATATTTTAAACAAAGAGGACATATTTGCAATAGTGACCTCTGCACTCAACGCCTCCCATGGAACATGGATTGTGGCTACCAGTTTATCATCGTTACGGATGTTTAATACAGTAATGGTTTCAAGTGTTCTCACACAAAGAAGAAGTTTAATGGTGTAAGCTATGGAGATTGGGGTGGGGGGTTGGTACAACCACGATCAGTCTATCTGTTTGGCAAGACTATATCTAAATGCTCTCAGATTCCCAGGAAAAGTGTGCAGAGGCACCATCATGTTCTACGTTGATACAGTCTCTCAGCGGAAATCCGAGGATTATCTTTAGCTCAGTAATGGTCCCAGTACATGGGAGTTAGTCCGTCTCTAGTTTAGTTAATTATATTTGTGAATAAAATAGATTTAGTAAAATGGGGTACGCATCACAATTTTGTAGCAATCATTGACAAAATTTTTGCCTTCGGAGATAATCAGCTGACGTTAGAGCCTGAACTTTGTATGAAGATGGAGATGAAGTTGCTGTACAGCTCCCCACATTGCAAGACGGACGACCTCATTTAGCCTGCTACGCGGCACGAACTAATTCGAGTGATTCCGCAACGCTTTCAAGAACTAGTTCTTTTACGTCCTATATACCATACAGCTTTGGTCTAAAACTTTCCCTTAGACCTTTAAATTTTCTCCCGCTCTTTCCTAAGCCAAAAACGTTCCGTCATTTCAACACTGGTGTAATGTTCTATCGCAAACATGGCGACATTTTTTATGATTACTTATTTTAACACAATTTTAAATATAAGACGTTATTAGGGCCTGATATGTGTTGCCATTTTCAAGTAAGTGTTGTATACAGGTCTGCATTTACTTGAAAACGATAGCAAATTACGCAGCAACCTTTGGTTTTCGTTGCACACGATACACTTCCCATCCTGCAGTTATGTGGCACGAGCTATATTATTTCGGCGTCACAAATTAAAGGCTTCTTCGCTGCCTAACGATGCCATGTGTGATTTTCTATGGTAAAAAAATATGTAAACGATGTTGCGACATAGAATTTCCGACTAGTCGAAATATAAGATATACTATCTTTGATCGGTGTCGTTCCTTTTTATTGTTATTACTGTTTTGGTTTATTTAAGGACGCTCTTTAATATCTCAGGCCATCAGCGTCCCATTCAAATCAGGGCGTGAAACGACCGACAAATTTTAATCAGAGGCCTCTTTTTTCAGGCTTGAGGTTCTTTATCGTGCCGTAAATGTACGACACGAGACCCACGGCATTACTTCTCTTCCAAAGGAAGCTATACTTACGATTTTTACGCCCGAAAAAATCAAATTGTCCTGGCCGGGATCGAACCCGCGATCTTGGGTTTAGGAGGCAAGTATGATTATCACTACACCACCAGGACCGACAGGTATATACATGTGTTAAAACCATTGTGATTTCTTTGCAAACGATGGAAAGGAACTAAAGTGTAAAAGATCAAGGGGTTTTGTTGCCAAACAGTAAAACGTAAAAATGTTATTTCTTGTCAATAAGGTTTGGGATAGTAATAGAAAGGACAACGAATGAAAATAATACATAGATCTTCTTGCCTAATAATGCAAAGTGAAGTAGAGGATTTCTTTTGAATAAGAATAGGATTCATGAAAAGAAAAATGCATGAAAATAATAACAAAATTTGTAACATAAAATGAAATGTTAGCACCATCCTCCACTGTCCATCACAGCATCAATTCGTAGAGGCATGGGCTGGACTACAGTGTAGCTGATTCTTGCATGCCTTCTGACTTGTTACATGACCTAAAGAGCAGCCGCAGCTCCTTCTTCCCTGTTGTCCTTATCACGAACTGCAGCCTATACATGTGTTCTGCTGGAGGAGATCTGGGGATTTGGCAGAGTATTCGATGGGATGGATTCTAGCAAACCATGCCTTCGTTATTTTTTTTGAACTATGCACGCAGCTGTTAACGTGCACATCTGCTGGATAAGCAGTTTGAACGGTAGGTAACATACTGCCTTTCAGCACTTCTGTGTATTCTTCCAAATTCGTGTTGCAGACATGAGCAAGCTCTCCAAACACATTTGCGGTCAACCATTCCCAGAAGCGAGACATGACCTGCCATTTCTTGCTCTTGCAACAACGTGCTAGGCCAGGTCGCCAAAGCGACAGTCTTCCGTCCTCATCTCTCCAAATTACAGTATTTCATAATTCTGCAGGAACAGTTAGATAGGGCATTCCAGTCTCACGATGTTCAGTCTTTCTTAGCAGAGATTCCAGCGACATTAAGTCTGGACTTATCTTCAAGTTGCGGAGAAAGTATTCTGACGATTAGCTGCGACCAGTTGCCGATCTTCCCCTCCTGTCTTCTTCCTGGGAGCACCGGATTTGCGATTACTTTTTAAGCCATCCTTCCCTTCTTCCTGGTAATGGCGAATCCAATAGCGAACCGAACCCTCGCTTGGTCCTACTGCGTCTACTATATCAGCTGCCCACACTCCCAAATGCCGACTATGCGTCCTCTTGTTACTTTTAAAGTGCAAGACATAACGAATAACAGACGTTCTTACAGCACGACTATCCATCGAGGAAAAGCATTGCGCGAAAAAGAGAGAACGCAATGTGCAAAGAGAACCTCGACATATTGCAGTACCTCTACTTACTAGGATAACCAGTTTCACAGGAATGGCCCAATAACCCGAGAAAAATCTTCGGAACAGGAACTGCCCGTTTTTCACCAATGGATACAATATTTTCTCAAGTAGTTACATTTATTTATACCATTGTGTGTGTGGCACATAACAAAAACCTCATAATCAACTTATGAAAACTTATTTCAGTATGTCAAGCTCGATACCTTGTATTAATTGTTTTAAATAAAGGATTGCTACAATGAATTAATTTAACAGATAAGTGTTAGTAGGTTGATATGTAAAGACTCAAAGGGGTTTTTATGGAAAGTAGAATGATGTATTTTAGTTTGTACTGTGAGAGTAATTTGCAACAACCTACACATCAAATATATTATAACAATTATAATTTATAAAATCATTTCAGATTTTTTTGTGTTTAATGTAAATTGTCCTAATGTTGAACATGTATCTACGCTTGGAATTATTACTATTATCAACATCATAAATGTCATACTCATTATGTCTATGTAAGTTAATGATGGGCAAGTCCATTAAACCGATTTTAAACACGGAAAGTCTGGTCAGTGCATCAAAGTGTAGTGAGAGCGGTTGAGCCACTGGGGAACCTCACTGTGTTCACTTGTCGCTCCAAGGAAAAATCGAGCAAGTACGAGTGCTCTAAGTTCCCTTTAGTGGTCCATTCTTATTTGTCAGATAGTACGTTAATACTGGGGAAAGAAGTAGGAAAAAAAAAAAAAAAAAAAAAAAAAACAGGCAGATACCTAACAGAACACTTGTTTACTACGCACATAACTGTAATCATTATATTGTGCTAAGGTTCATAAGCGTAAAATAAGCTACAGTGCGGTGCTATTGGATAGAACGAAACTGCAATAAAGGACTAAACTTAATACAATTGTTTACCTTTCTGTCATTTTAAAATATACGAATATATAAACAAAAAATTGCTAAGCATGTAAGATAAACTTAACAACAGCAACTATTACGCTCATGTGAAGAAACAACAATACTACAGCAACACACACAGTGATGGGAACTTTATTATTTTGTGACAAAATGTTAATTTGGCAAGCCTTTGAAGTTACTGATGTTCTCATATTCTATATTTGGCGTTGTTCCCCCATACACACTATCAATATCGCCATGGGTGGCCGAGGTCGTTAAGGCGCGGTTTCGTGAGGGGGGAATTCCACCAGGACCGATCTCCCTGACCGAGGTTTTTTTGCAGGTTTTCTTCAGCCCTCATAAATGCCAAATGCCGGAGAGGTACCCGAAACTTAGGCCTGGAACGTTTCCATCCTTAAAAAAATCCTTTCCCAATTTATCATTTCATCTCATGTATCATCAGTGTCCACCGTCTGTGGTGCCTCAGTAGTTAAAACGGGTGTTAATACTATTAAAAAATCTATCAATCAGGTGACACTCAGCCTATATATTACCTAGACGAAACATGGAAAAACGCAAATCACACGATATTTGGCAGCACTCTTCTAGAAATGGGGGTTTAAAAGCGCCGGCTGGGAAAGGAAGTAGACTTGTAATTTGTCACGTTGTATCGGCTAATGCAGGTTTCATTCAGACAGCAAACGGGGGTTTAAATCGAAGAAAACGGACGAATATCACGAGAAAATGACATCCGATTCGTTTCCAAATGAGAGAGAGAGAGAAAAAACAAAACAAAACAAAACAAATAAAAAAAAAAGTAAATACAAATAAATGAAAGCTCTTTTACAAAGAGTGCGGCCTTTCAAAAACAGTACGGAAATTTATGAACTCAATTTACTGGCCAATGAAATGGGACATCAGTTTGTAAAACTCCCTCTTTATCAATGCCATAGAGCTTATGTGGGCTTAAGTTAAAAAAAATCGCTTAAAATACAAATCTTTCAAATTTACCCAGGTGGAACTTTAGTCAGTGATGAATAAAAAAAGGGCCTCCAGAAGACTGGGTAGCGTGTGTGAAACATGCACAAAAACTACAATAGGGTTTCAAAAAAAAAAAAAAAAAAAATCAGGACGCTAAGACGTTTTAGAACCGATTATCATTAACCTAAAAGACGTTCATGACAGTGAAGGCAGCGAAACTGACGACAGCGATGTCGTTGGCTATGCCCCTTGAATAACAAAGCACAAAGAAAGATATTTTTATGTATTGCTTTTCTATTATTGTATCTCTAGTTGTTTTCTTATAATTTCTAAGTGAAATTTACGATGGCATTTACCACAAATGCGGAACATTCTGCCGAAGTGGAGTGAAATTTGGCAACGACGCGGTTGTACCCTATTGGTTCTCGAGAAAACTTCCCGAGGTTTGGATCATGCAGATCAACTAGTTACACTAATAGAAAGGCGCTCTGCAATAGTCACGTCATTGATTTAAAATGACTCGTGGTAAATTTCAAATAAATGTGATCACCCAGTGTGTCTGCAGGGTGCATAAGAATTTCAATATTGCCACAACTATGTCCCTTAGTCCCATTAGAAACTGACGCCCGTCATGGCTTTTTCTGTACCTAAATCCTAAACGTTGCAACACTCTTAGTGCAAGAAACACAACCTGTATACCATATCTTTTCCCTGAGCTTCGTTAACTTCTTCACGTGGGAAATTCTCCTTTGTTATTGAATTAAAAAACACTGCGCCATGCATTTTTTCAAAATTGTCCAGGTTCGTCACTGTGTTACGTATGCTTTCTCGGAGATACCCTTTCCCGGCTCCCTCTGTGAGCTCCCTTTTAGCTTCTTTAAACAAACGTGAAACATTTCATATAACAAACGAACATGCCTCAGTCGTTAGTTCTTGATATTTTGTAAAGTTAAGGTTTTGGCGGTTTTCTTCGTTCGCATACTTTTTAAAGAAATTGTACTCACCGAACACCTCAGCCCTAACTTTACTGTACTGGTACTGGGCTTGCAAGTGACATTTTAATAAACAGGTATGATATCTTTATAAACGCTAAAACAGAGCCTATCACTGGAAAGAAAGAAAGAAAGAAAGAAAGAAAGAAAGAAAAAAAAAACCAATGTTACACCGAAGTTTAACTCAATACTGAGGTGTCTACAACCCTTCACTGCCCATTTTGGTTTTTGTTATTGCCCACCAAACCTCAATTGCTCCAACCTGGGGAAATTATGGCCATAGCCTCTATTTACCCGACGTTCTATATATCGCCCTTTGCCAGTTACAGGGATTGCTTCAAATAATGCATGACTTTCGTGCGAAGGAATGTTTCTTGAACTGGGAGCATTGACTTATTCTTTTAGCATTTTGCTACATGTCCCGGAGCAAAGTCCGGAGCCAGCCTTGTTTGAACAAAGAATATACATCTAACTATTTAATTATATTCTTCAATGTCATTTATTTCATTTTTAGTATTTTCTCCGTTTTTCAATGGCATATAGCTGGTGAGAGGTTTTGATATGAGAAATGACGTAACGAAAGCAAAGTTCGTGGAATTACATATTTCCAAATTCCTTTAGATCGCTAGAAATTACACATTTTTAAGGGATAATTATATCTATGACAACATTAAAAATTAAGTAACTTAATATACGCCAGCTACATATTTTTACCATTATATGCATAACAATAAATTCATAAAACATACAATTTGAAGCACTGGGTGTAAAAACCTGATTTTTTTGTACTTGCTCAGAAGAACGGCACCTTTTATTCTGATTACTTGTTGCTTTTCTATAAAATGAAATAAGCATGCGCGCACATGATATAGCGTTTCGAGTTTTACAAGCGGCAAGCTGTACTATCCCTATGTACCGCTGCTATTCGCTAGTTCCGTATTAATGGACACGCCTCAAACGTCAATAGGTTTGAGTGTTTGAACAGCACATTAGTTCTGAGAATTCGCTGTGAGAACGGAAGTGCGCCTCGAAGAGGGAGGGAGATAGAGAAAGAGTTAAAGAGGGAGAGATAGAGGGTCCTCCACGGGTGGCCGAGTTCATTAAGGCACGGACTCGTGAGAGGGAGGTCTGGGATTCGATTCCCACCAGGACCGTCCTCATTGACTGATTTTTTCAGATTTTCCCAGTCAGCATAATTGGCAAATGCCTAAACTTAAGCTAGGAAAGCTTCCTAAATAAATAAATAAATATAAGAGATCTATGTATCATCAGTGTCCACCGCCTGTGATATCTCAGTAGTAAAAACGGGCGTTAAACATACACATATATAAAAAGTAACAAGAGGAAGTTTTAGTTGTCATCAATTTTTACAAAATGGAACCGTGTTACTTCAATCACTCGCTTGGTAGCAGAATATCGCACTCTCAGTGCCGATACCATTCAAAGGAAGGTGCGCTGTCTTGCAATTATCACTCCTTCAAACTGGCTCCTGGTAATAGCCGAATAAATTTGATTATCCACTGTATATAACGTTTTATAAACTATACATGTTTTCTCCTTTGCAGAGTTTATAGTTATTTTTTTTAATAATGTTTAAACAGAGAATTCCTTTTCGATTTCCACGTTTCTCTTATTTTTCATATTTTTCAACTCTTTTGTATTCTTTCTCGTTAGAACATTTCAGAAACAGCGACCGACATGGGTTATCGAGGCCGCTAAGGCACGGAGTCGTAAACGGGAAGTCTGCAGTTCGATTTATGGCTTACGTCCCCCCCCCCCCCAGGGTTTCCTCATACCCTAAACCAGACGGTCTTCTGAAGTAGAGTGCACACTCACGAGTAAACAAGAACATGTTGGAGATAAGCCCTATGTAGGAATTCACTCAGAGGCGGCTAGTCACTGCTTGGATTATAGACTTATAGTTCCGTTTTGCTGGCTTCGTTTTATGAATGTGATTAGTTTATACTAATATACCGGTGCGAGATACAAGTGAACGCCATGGCAGACGAGTGTTTTGAACAGCTTCCTCGTCACATGTTAAAGTATCAGAGTTTGCTGTTCATTCTCGCATTGGTACTAAATCTAATAGTTCCTCTGCTATTTCTAAGTCGGATTTTGCACCTTCGGCTAAATTGCCATCCGAGCTATGCTGAAGTATCAGTACTGTCGTCTAGTGTAGAAGAAAATGCAATATATTTGTTTGCAGCTTCCATTAACTGACGAACGATATTAATAGCAAGAACTTGCATGAGCCGAGTGACAGTTGAGCGTGAAAGGCTTACTGTATTAAATAAAATACATTTGATTTCGACACAAGATATTTGGCCAGGGTTTTTTTTTTTTTATTTTTTTTAAAGCCATTTAGCGCAGTTAGCCCTTTGACAAGTTGTGTTCTATTTTCTCGATATAAATAGCGATTTCATGGCTGATAACCAACTTACAAGTGGTACTTTCTGAAAGACAGTATAACAGCAATAATATTATTAATAGGCGTACAATAGGCTGAATATTGATAATATAAATAAGCGATATAATAATTTATAATTACTTAAAAATTGTGATATTAGGAATGATGATGATGATGATGATGATGATAATAATAATAATAATAATAATAATAATAATAATAATAATAATAATAATAATAATAATAATTTTCAGCTTATGAAAATGGATGCGTTTAACTATATGCAAACATTACCTCCGCAACCTTTGAAGTAAATAGTCTCACTGCTGCATGGTCGGAATCCTCATAACAAGCATATTCCTTCGCATGGAAAATAGAACAATTCCTAAGCACTAAACTTTTGTGACACACTAAGCATGTTGCCTTTCCTTCATATTCAACAAATGCATATAAATGTTCCTATTGCGGGATAAAGTAAACAATTGGGGATGATGAGGTCGCTTCAGACGAGCTACTTTTCTCAACACGGCTCCTTCAAGAAACACAGCAGAATGTCAGTAGTACTACTACCTATCAGCACGAACCGGCAAGCCATTACTCTCCGAGCGACGCAGTTGAACTACCGTTTACTTCTCTCTCAGTGACGGAAGCAACGAAGAATGCTCTTGCATAAAGAACATGTGTTTGTCACCGGTGCTCTGAAAGCTGGCCTAGAACGCGCAAAAGTCTCTCAAAAGTCCTTTCGCAGTTAATCGTTCACTCATGTATCATCAACGTCCACAACAGGGAAAACGGGCGTTAAACACTTAAAAAAATCCCTTGGCAGCTCTGACCTTGTAAAATGGTTAAAATGTAAGGATAGGGCGTTGAGATATATTTGTAGAGTTATCTTAAAATATCAGTTTTATGAATTTGAGAAAAGTAAAAGAGATAAGCACACACAATTTTAGTAAGTGGGGGCAATAAAACTACTGGGCTTCCAGAATATGTCCTCATCGCTCGCAATGGTCTCGGCCAAGGCCGGCTACCCCCTCACTTACGGCAGCCCGCTTCCTTTCCCTTGAACTACAAAGTAATCATAAGATTGCATAACAGCTCACTTAAGAGCAGAGTATTTTGTGTGTAAATGTTATTAAATTAAGTTTAATACTTATTG
Organism: Metallyticus violacea; assembly: GCA_030762175.1. Taxonomy (NCBI): domain Eukaryota; kingdom Metazoa; phylum Arthropoda; class Insecta; order Mantodea; family Metallyticidae; genus Metallyticus; species Metallyticus violacea. The sequence goes on along the minus strand of CM060846.1, from coordinate 264,696,849 downwards.
TTCAATGCATTAAAAAAAGCAAAGACGTACAGTTTTAACGGAAGACAAAATAGACGAAATTGGCGCACACCTTGAACAAAATCACTACCGAAATTAGCACAAGTTGCGGTTTCAATTGTATTCGCACCTATAGCAACAAAATTGTTAAAACTCAAAACTTACAAGTGTATACGTGTTCATTGTCTACGACAAGGTGATCCCGTGTGCGTTAACATGAGTGGTTTCTTCAATTAGTGACTGAAGGGTTACTCGACCTACAGTTTGTGTTCTTTTTAGACGAGGCTTGTTGGCTCCACCATATCGGTCGTGTGAACACAACACTCGCTGTTGGTGATCTGCAAGTCTAAATTGTATACAAGAAACCCCTCATTATGATAAGTAGATTGAGTTTGGTGTGCGATTAACGCGAGATGCTTTATCGGTTCGATATTTTACGAGTGGAATTTTGTAAATGGAGAGAGGTACCGAAATGATATTCTGGTCCCATTTTGTAATCACCTCACGGAAGAAGAGATATCATATGGGTGGTTTCAACAAGATTCCACCACTGCTCATACAGCAGAGAAGTACATGGATAAACTAAGGAAAGTATTTGAAGATAAGAGTGATTAGTTCTGGTGTGTGGCCCTCTCGCTCCCTAGATCTACAGCTGTGGATTTTTATGTCAGATAGCCTGAAGTGTACAAAACAAATTCCCACACATTGGAAGAATTCATGGAAAAACGAAATGAAATCAGAAACATGACTGTGGTCGAACTAAATCGTGTCAATGGAAATGTGTTTACCCGGTACAGTGCCTGTTTAGCTTAAGGAGGACGACATTTCCAGCATTTGCTATAAGGTAAGATTTTACACACCTTTTTAAAAAGCGAAGTCACAGCACAGGTGCGGCCGGCTGTGGCATGTCCAGATGCCGAGATGCAAAACCCCTTGCGAACGATAAGCCTTGTAAATTGGTTATTAGCAAAGTGTTGGGTGTTAAATGCGAGTTATGTTAAAAGATGTACAAAAGGGGCAAGAAGATAAGGCAGAAAACGAGTTATAGCTCCGACCATAAGTTACAGAACAATGAAAAAAATCGAAGTGTGAAACCTCTCAACTTCTGAATATTGTCCTGGAAACATGGGTTGCAATGTGTCAAGTACTACTCGCTTAAAGTTTTTCAAAGCCAGACTAAAAGCAAAGAGGCTTTGTAAAAAATAAAAAATGAGCACTACCAATGGTAAGAAAACAGTTTGCTTGGCAACTATTCAAAGACTGGACATCAGAAAATTAGGAGAAGGTAATCACTCAATGTTAAACTATAAAACAATTCTATAACTGTGATTTACCAGTATTTGAAAAGAATAGCTGTCTCTTAATTAATGACTTGTGTGTATCTACAAGAAACACACTCTAAAATTTATTGCAAGTGATTCTCAGTGATGTAACTTGGGCAAAGCCTTCAACAAGTATGTGATGCCAAATATAAAATATTCATAAATGATGATCTGGGGAAGGAAATTATTTGTGTATAGCGCTGTCAATCACAGTGTGAAGAGAAACAGGAATGCTAAATATATTTTAAAGGGGGCGGAAGAGCGCATGGGTTCAATAATGAATTAATGGTTTCAATCAAGGAATGCAATATTCATGCAGGATAGTGTTCCATTCCATATGACAAAAATTATTTGAACGGACATGGCATCTTATTTTGTGCTGGAATAACCAGCAAATAGCCTGGATATAAATTCAATTAAGCCTATATGGCATGTATTAAAAATAAAATTTTAAAAAATGCAACTACCAACCAAGAGAGATCTTGTAAACAACTTTGACCTGTGTAACAGAATAATGATGAAATCCAAAGTGATGTGTGAGCTGTGAGAAAGGGTGTGCCTAGAACACTTTTCCCGATATTAAAAGCTAAGTGGGGTCATAATGAATACTGGAGGGATAATGCAATTTCAAAATATGTGTATTTAATTATTGTAACTGAGAATAGAGAAGTTTGGTGAAAAATGAAAAACTGCTAATTATTTGCACACGTCTGTAGCTGCCTGCGGATGGATCTGCTCGGTGGACAGCGGGCCTTTGCATGCTTGGCGTCCCCTCGAAAATGTCGGTTTCGAAATCGATCCAGTTCTCGATCATGGATTCTGAGCTTCGGCCCTATCGCTGAAGACGACAGTGCAAACAATGTACTAGTTATGTTGCTAAAACAAATTTTAATAAATGAAATAAAATACCTAATACTTAATTACTGTTTTTCATTGTTCATATTCCATGGTAACTGCCAAGCCTTTGAGTTGGATAGAAATGAATTAAGATGTAAACGAGCACGGAGAACGTGGAATTTGTATTTTTAAGGCGAGAAAAAACTATTTCAACCACGGAAGTAGATATATTAAACTAAAATATATGAATTATTACTTCACGAACTTTTAATACTTGTATAGCACCTATGTATATCTATGCCGAAAACTACTGACTATAGAAAGTCTTATGATGTAATCATACCCGTTTCAAAGATACACACATTCCTTATCATTTTATGTTACTGAATGTTATGAGCACTTTCATCGCGCTCTCTAATCTCATTTCACTGTTTCACAGTGGCATTCAGCATTACGTCACTTTTTAGAAGCTGTGTCTTTCCGCGACAGAAACCGATTGCGATCTTCGACTGCTGCAGCAGCAGTAGCTCCGTTTTATGGGCGTGGTCTTTGCGGGAAACGTACGGAACCGGTCTGATAAGCTGTGTTCAGATCTTTCCTAAATAATCAATAGGGCTCGGAGTTTTATAAATACATGCTGTATTCCTGTATGGCTTTTCAAGCAGAATGTAGAATTATTGTAGTGTACGTTGTATTCTTGCACACCTGGATATGTAAAACATAAACATCAAACCAGTCTAATGGCAATTACCAGTAAAACATACTTTTGTAATTACAAAATTTACACGATAATGTACGAACAAGACTTTCACAATCGCCTGTGGTGTCTATGTAGCAAAAAACGGGCGTTAAATACCATTCACTCATTTTCATTAAAACTTTCACATGACCTTTATTTTTTGAGAAGCGATACACTTAGCTGGCTTCTGGTGGTTTTCTTTAAAATCTATGATATTGTTGCAAGCGACGGCAATATCATACTTACAAGGAAAACCCTCGGGTTTGAACAAACAAAACCGTACCAAATTGCTATTGTTTATTAGGTAATTCACTTATCTCTGAATTCAATAGTAACATTAGATTTTCTGTAAAACGCCGCAGTTTACCAGTAGAGGTCTCCGAACGTAAGTGTCAATTCAAAAGTTAAAGAGCACATCTGCACGAAAATAATTATGTACATAGGACTGTTCACGTCTGTCACTTCATTGGAATGGCCAGGCCATGCAAGAGCCTCGAACCATTTTGTCGTCTCACTGCATACACAAACCAGGCATGAAAAAAAGCACCTGTACAATCTCGAATGGAGCAGATAGCGAGCGAAAGATGACTAAACGGATCCCTCTAGTGAGCTACTGAGGCTTTTTACACGAAACAAATATCATGAATAAGTATATGGCCTCTAACTCAGCTTTGGTACGGTTTTGTTTTTTCCAACTCGATAATACACCTTATCAGTACAAAAGTGTCAAGAGTACTGCATACTAGTCGTGATGGGGAATAAACGAAGTGCGTTACTCGAGAGCGTGTAATCCTTAAGCAAATTCTACAAGCTTAAATTGATAAATACTGCAATCACAACATTACGAAAGAATTGGTATTCCTAATAAAAGAACATTTTCGGGACAGTGAAAAATAAATAACTGAGCTGACAAGTGATTTGTGAATCTGGATCGCAGTTTGTGAGGTTTAAGTTGGCACGTTTTCTACTGTCCTTGTCTAGCGTAACCACTGTTTATTGCTACACTTTCCGCGTAGGCTTATATTTGCCGTCGTTTTAATTATACGTGTTGAGCATGTGCTGTATGCTGATGAGCATTCTATTCTGTCTGAAAGGAAGGTGTGAACTAAAACCTCATAGATTATACCGATAAGACGGAGGCCATTTCCCCACGAACGTTTCTGTTTGGTAAGCTATATCTTAAACTACCTTAAAACGTCATTTATAAAAATGAATGAATAGTGTTTAACGCCCGTTTTTGCTACAGAGGCACCACAGGCGATGGGCACTGATGATACATGAGATGAAATGATAAATTGGGAAAGGATTTATTTTTAAGGAAGGAAATTCCAGGCCTAAGTTTAGGGTACCTGTCCGGCATTTGCCATTTATGAGGACTGAGGAAAACCTGGAAAAAACCTCAGTCAGGTAGGACGGTCCTGCGGGATTTGAACCGCAGACCTGCCGCTCACGAGTCCGCGCCTTAACGACCTCGGCCACCCGTGGCGGTAAAACGTCATTTAACTGACAGTAAACACACGAAACATATAAACCATTCAGTAACCGCACTTTTTGTGAACTAGAGCCTCTGAAGTGTTCCGATCATGTTCGTATAAACTAAAAGCTGTGATTCTAGCGATGGTGTAGAGCATAAAGCTACTGCATTTGTATTATTCACCCCTATGAACGATGAGTTAGCACGGTGTTTCAAAAGCTAAAAATAAAACATTGCCTCTATAGCGGTTCAAAATGGAAACTTTTTAAATAAGAATACATTCTTTTCAGCAGGAGGGGAAAATGTTTTCCTTCGATATCTCTTCTCCTCGTTACCCGAAAAGATTGTCCCCAAAGGCTGCTATTACAAAATATTAAACATGGACTGAAGCAGCCACTTTACATAACCAACACCATGAAGCCTTGAGCCCGCGGTGGACAACTTTTTCTTCTCGCAGTTGTAGCTTCTGTTCACAATATATCTCATAATTTAACAATTCCAAAGCAATACCTTGGGCTGGTTAAACGTGCCTATGCTTGAATTCAATAGAGCGTGAAGAAACCTGAGACTCCAAGGATTTTCTCCATCGTGAAAGAAGCCATTCAACAGCTAAGCTTCGTACTGGGAAAATTTCACGAAGACTGCTCTGCTACACGGAAACCTAAACTGTAAAGGGGGGAATATTCAACGCTTACTACCGCGTCTACATGCCCCATTCCGGGAACGCCATCCGAGATGTATAACTTGCTAACTACATACCAAGAATCGAGCTAATCTGAAACTTTCCCATATTAAAATAAACAAGAACAACAGCTTACTATAGAGAGTATGTTCAAACATTTAAACATTACCAACTAACCATTGTAAAACATTAAAATGAGTATAAATTTCTGTGGCGGGCATAATTTACTGCATTTGTTTGTTCAGGCTCACTAATTTACCGGAAAACTATTTCATTACATATAACAATGCCAATTAAACGGATGCAGCAATTCTTTCGTACATATTCAAGTAAATATTCTATGTCAAGAAATCAGAAAAATCAGCATCTATATTCTCTTTTAAACTTCCGAATTACCGATCTTCAACCTTCTATATCTTTAATTACTAAAACACGAAATTAGGATTTCATTTTTTCTTAAATGTCTAATTTTCAAGTCTTATAAGCAAAGAAAACAGACATAATTAATGTTTATTGCCTATATAACATAATAAAGAACAGTTACGAATAAAATACATATACGACAGAATCCTTTTATTGACGTAATAGTCTGTCCTACTCTTCTATACCACCACGGTCGTTAAGGCACGGACTCATGAGCGGGAGGTCTGGGGTTCGAATCCCGCCAAGACCGCCCTCCTTGACTGAGATTTTTTCCAGGATTTCCTCAGTCCTCATAAATGGTAAATGCCGGGGAGGTACCCTAAACTTACGCGTGGAACGTTTCCTTCCTTAAAAATATATCCTTTCCCAATTTATCATTTCATTTCATGTATCATCTGTGTCCATCGCCTGTGGTGCCTCTGTAGTAAAAACGGGTGTTAAACACCATCCATCCATCCATCCATCCATCCATCCATCCATTCATTCCTACTATTCTATAGTCATCATCTCCTTGGGAGAGTAATTCCAATCATTTTAGATATACATGTAAATGATCAGTACGGTCTAGAGTGCATCTGTTTAATTAATTTTACTATGGATAATACTAGTAGTGGAAAGAAAGTAATGGCAACATATTGATAGTAGCAAACCAATAATTCTACAAGCCAAAGACGCCGACGCCTGTTGATAAGCAGTTTTTGTTGGTGTCTAAGAAGGAGCGTCCTACTGCAATAATGCAGTATAGCTTGTTGCGGTTTCTGCGGATAATTTCCTCGCTGTTAATCGCCGATCCAACTTCAGGTACCAATCGAATCAAATTAACGCAATGCGTTTCAAGAACAGAGTGGCCTGCACCTTGCCCATCAACAATATCACGCCCTTGTCGGAAGGATTATACTCAACGCGCCATCGTTCAAGGTTTCACTTTCACAAGCTTCTCGGAGACTTGGATGGCCTTCCCTGGCTTTCCTATCACGAGCCACTTCAATTTTAATCCATGCACACTGCTCACTTTTACAAGAATTTGCTTTGGAACGGTCCAAGTTTACAAATACTTTGTATTCGTCCGTCTACACTTAGTGCACTGGCGATGCTATGTGTGTTGAATAAAGTACGCTCTTCCTCTAGACGTGCTGGGAATAACGCCATCACATGTCATTAGCGGTGGGGCAACAGTGTTGCCACTACATTCTTTCTAGCCCCATATTTGTATATGTAACAGTTTCATTGTAAATCCTTCCATGATCGTTACTATATAATGTGAAGGAACCTCGTTTACAACCGAAGCGAAGTTTTAGTTTTCCACTCTTACTCTAAAACATCAGAGTTTTTCAATATTTTGTTGCCTTTAAATAAGTTGTGAAATAGGATGTATATCTGTGGTACGTTTCAATTTAAAACTTTACCAGATCACGATACACATATCTACCATATAGTTTGCAGTAAAGCTGCGTGTACGAAATTTGATAAAATGTGAAGATTTTGGTATCAAATCCCAATTCTACACAATTACAGGCACCAGTAAAGATGAGGTAATTGCGGAATATCGCGAGAAAGAGATGAACAACACAAAAGTGCTGATTCAATACCGTTTAAGTGCACATTACGTGTGCTACTCTGAAAGTTTTGAGAATGGATCACAAGCAAGTGATAGGTTTTCCTAACTTCAGATAGCAACATGTGCAAGTTAGGTATTAATTATCAAATAGTTTTCTAATTCTCTATGTATTAGGTTTCAAACAACCCATATAATCATTAATAATGTATCAACCACCTAAACTATTACTATTAACAAAAAAGAAAAGTTAAACAATAATCATATTACATCAACAAAGTGTCAATATCAGGCCGGTGCTTCAAACTGAGTGCGCTCCAGCAATGTGCGGTGTTAGCACTTCTGTGTATGTGTACGCGGATGTTGCTATGCCAAACGCTAGGATGGAACTCAAGCTAGATCTTTTCCGCGCTATGATTTACTACGAGTTTGAAGTCGATTTAGGGGAGAGAGTACCTTGAAATATTGCCCCGTGTATTGGTGATCTTTGCCCTTCGCAATTCACTATTTATCGATGGATAGCAGATTTTGAGGAAGGGACTCCCTTGCAGATGAAAACTGCGCAGAACGATCTGCTAATGCAACGGATGAAATGTGATGAAAGCCAAGAGTATGTTACGGGAAGATCATCGCTGTACATATTATCAAATTTAAGAAGTTTTGAATAATGGACCAGCAGATGTGAAAACTTTCTGCCAGGAAGCTCTGCAATCGTTCGACCACCACCTCACAGATGAGGGGAGGGGGAAAAAAAAGCACGTATGGATTAGTGCTAGAAAATGTTGGAAAAAATTGATGGAGGAAAATCAGAATGGATTTTTAACATAAAAACATGTGACGAAAGCTGGATATAACAGTATGATCCAGAAACTAAGCGACAATCTTTGTTGTGGCTCTTCTCAGGAAAGGATTCCCCAACAAAACCGAGACGAGAGTGAAGTATTGGCAAGAAGATGATCCTGTTCTTTCTTATCAGCTAACGGCCACATTACGACAGTTTCACTTGAGGGGAAAAACACCATTGCCAAATGGTACAACACAAAATGTCTGCTCTAATTTTTCAATGTCTGAGAACGAAGACCCTAATGTCGGTCTGCGTGGAATCTTGTTGCACCACCACTACGCCTTTTTTTTTTTTTTTTTTGAATGATGTTTAACGTCAGTTTTAACTATTGATGCACCACAGGCGGTGAACACTGGTGATACACGAAAGGAAATATTAGGAAAGGATTTTTTAAGGAAGGAAACGTTCCAGGCCTAAGTTCAGGGTATCTCCCCGGCATTTGCCAGTTATGAGGACCGAGGAAAACCTGAAAAAAACCTGTCAGGGAGGACAGTCCTGGCGGGTTTCGAACCCCAGATCTCCCACTCACGAGTCCGTGCCTTAACGACCTCGGCTACCCGTGGCGGTACTACGCCTCTGCCAAAACTGTACTGGAAATAACTAAATTTCTGCAGGAGTTAGGAGACAATACCACATCTTCCATATAGTCCAGATTTTGTCCAATGCGATTTTTTCTCTTCCTCAAAATAAAAGAAAAAATCGTGGTCAACGATTTGAATCACCTGAGGTTGCAGCGGCTACATACGAAGAATATATTTGCATCCTGTTCAAAAATTTTGCCGTTCAGCATTTACAAAATAGTTTGGACGGATGAGATTTTATATCAGATGTGATGGAGAAAACTTCGAAAAGATGCAAGGATCATATCGCATTTTTTAAAATATTGTTTTCACTCTCAAACTTTCAGTAGCCCTCGTACATAAGTTACGTGACCTCTTCCACTATACCAATCAATGTAACAGCTATAAATGAACTGCTCTTCCTCCAAGTTTCATCACATATCATTCAATACATTAACAGTGTGATGAGTAATTTATCTGAATACGTCGAATGAAAATATAATTTTGAATAATAAATGTCACTTTTATACTATTTAATAGTCGAAGTTACCACCTCTAAGAGATAAAAGAAATCTTACAGTTTCCGCCGGGGTACGCTGTGTATCATTAAGTAATGTTCCATTTGCACCACACACAATTAAATCCGAACGCTATGTTATTTTTTTTTTTTTTTTGATTTATTTATGGACGCTCTTTAACATCTGAGGTCATCAGCGTCCCATTCAACTCAGGGCGTGAAACGGCCGACAAATTTTGCTCAGAGGCCTCTCTTTCAGCCTTGAGGTTCTTTTTCGTGCCGTAAATGTACGACACGGGACCCACGGCTTTACTTCCCTTCCAAAGGAAGCCATACTTACGATTTTTACGCCCGAAAAAATCCATCGGTCCTGACCGGGTTCGAACCCGCGATCTTGGGTGTAGGAGGCAAGTATGGTAACCACTACACCACCAGGACCGACTGAACGCTATGTTATGAACGGACGTAAAGCAATGCATTCAAAACAAGTCCCGTATCTACATAATATACCTTATAGCATTTCCTGAGCAAAAGGGTGGGAGGAAGAAAAGGAAAAATAGTTCCAGTTTCCTTGGTTTGGGAGAAACAAAATATAAACGTTTACAGATAAAATTACGACTTTTATTGAGGAAAAAACACTACTGAGCAATCGTAGATTCAGTTAATGTGTATCACTTACAAAATCTCAAAACAAAATATAAATTTCTTTATTAAACATAATGAAATGTTGCCATTTTTCTACTTAATGCTTTGACAACCGATAACATTATTAAATGATAATAGTTTTATGACAAGAAATATGTAATTGTAAGTGAAACATAAAAAACAATGGTTTTACTGTATACAACGATGATGTTTTTATGTATTTGAAGAAAGATCTTAAGAATGTAATCCTAAAGTGACTTGTACTGTTCAGGTACTCAGTGGGCGACTTTAGAAAATGACCCTTAACTTCTTTATATTGCCTGCAAGCTTCCCCATTATATGCTTGAGAACCACTCTTGACTTACAGGACATTGAAGTGCAATCTTGAGTACAAAATATTCCTGGAATATTATCCTTCTTAAACTTAAATACTGATTATAATAATGAAATAGCATAGGAACATGTTTCTTTCTATACTTATCTGATAGCACAAACAAAAATCTACAAAATGACTATCTGAGTTTAATAACTAAAACCTTTGAAATGTTATCTTTTCTCTCGCCCGTTCAATTTGCAGTGGTTCTTAGCTTGTATGCGAATAATAATAACAACAACAATAATAATTTCTGCTCCCATGCCTTCATATTGTTCCAACATGTGATAAAGCACTTTGCGAAAAAACATGGAGGGATATATTTGTATCAATTTCTGTCACAAGCGACTTAAGTGAGAAACACCAGGTTTTGTAAAAATGAAACAAATTTATAAAATTTTCAGCTCAAAAGGTACTTTTATTTTTTCTTTAATTATTCACTGATAATTAATTATTGCAATACTGCTATAAATTGCACCCAATGCGCTTTTAGCACTCAGGTAAAAAGGTTAAAAGTAATTGAAATGCGATGGATTTCATGCCCGACGTCAATGTAATGTAGACCACGGCCCAAAAGCTCGGAAATTTATCCTCACTCCAATAAATACTTTCTCATTTTATAAGAAATAAATACTATTCCTTAATTATAACATATATTTTGGAGAAAAAAGGCTGGGGAGGCAGGCGCACATATCAAAGGTAAGCTTTGATTTTCATACATAGGTAATTCAGAAATTTCTATTTGTAGCCTCCGCAGCTTATAACAAAAAACAACATAAGTCTCTCATCTCATGTTATCAATTAATTGCAGCCCACAATTTACTTAACCTGTTTCTATGCTGGTCACAACTTATACGTGCAACAATTTTACACACTTTCAAGTATGTTCATTTGTTTCCCCAATACAAAGAATTTTTGATAAGAAATCTTGAGATATAACCTGTTTTGCGTATCCTGATTAACATTACCCTGGATTTGCATAGTACTTAATTTTTGTCCCGAAACTAGCATATATTTTTATCACAAAACGCCAAAAAAACGACGTTCTAGTGTTAACATAACAACGGTTATCTCGGAGCACTTTATATTGTCATCTGTGAAATAAAGACACTTATATTCTTAAGTAAACAATGCTAGTTTGGAGTAAATCTTTTGCTTAATGAATTAGCTCATGTGAAAAGTGAACATTTCAGCTAAATATGGCTTATATAAGATGAACTACAAACTAAATTCTGCGAATATCATCTCAAGTAACAGAAACGCGGCAGCGGTTCTTTGTAATCTTCCCTTGTGTGTTACTGCTGTCTAAGTTCCATGCATAAAGGTAAAATGTCTACTGACCTTGGATTTCACTATAATTGAATTTGACTACTTTTGTGTTTCTAATTCCTCCAGTTCATTTCAGAAGTTACTCCATTATAAATACCTAATAGGCTCCAGTCATAAAGGTTTCCGTATTTTATCATGTAGATTGTTACCCTCTTCACTTATGTTAAGCATAGAGTATTTTCATAAATGCATCCACAAAAGATTGTTCATGTTGCTTATGATTCTAATTTTTCTTCTTTACGAGGAATTTTAGAAACTTTTCTTCTCCAACATGTATCCAATTTACTCAGACAATGCTGAATGATTACTTAATACACGTACCTTTTCCCAGAATAGTTCTGTTTTCTAAACTACTAGCGCACTTTGTTTCGATTTTACTTCGCGATGCTGATAAAACAATACGTTTAAAACTTGCTTCCTAACCGTCTCATTAGGTGCATTGCCCATTTTTTGTGAACTCTTCCATAGGTTATGCGACCTCATGGTTTCTCAGCAACTGTACATTTATGTTTGCGGTATTTTGTAGTTTCTAAAATAAGGATTGAAATTTGTCAACCCACGCCTGCTATCTTCTTGAGTGATGTGTTAATTTTATTATTCGAAAAGATTTTTACGGAACCTCAAGGTCGATGATCTCTTCTAGACTTCTGATGTCTCATAAAATGCATTTTTTTTCTCCTATAGTAGAGCGAGACAGACTCCCAAACACCAATTGATGGCTTCCTTGTCAATAAAAGTTCAACTGAAATAGTTCTAACAAACTGCATGGCATGCTTTCTCACTTATCTATAATGTTAAGAGTTGTTCACTTGACTCGCCTCTGTTATTCCTTTTAAGTATTATATTATAACACTACTGACCTGTAGACTAGCTGATTCGTTCGTTCTGAACGGTTATTGCACATTTCGGACTTCTCCTTCAAACGGACAGTTTCTTGTTATAATTTAATCAGCCTAAAAGTGTTAGATCTTTGATCTGTCATTCAGCATTAAACCGAGCAACTGAACTCACTCTTATGTTTCATAGATAAGACAAAGTCTATCTAAACAAGATATGAACGTAAGTAACTATGTCACGAGCTAGCTTAGAGCAGGAGTTGCAACGCCGAATCAAACTAGAGGTTTTCAACCCTCCAAGATAACGTACTGCAATCCTTCGCTACAGTGTTTTGCGGGCATTGTATGGCTCGAATTTTGCTGGGCGCGGTAACTCACGTTTTTTTAATTTTATTATTTTTTTTTTCCAAACTCCAATGCGCCTTGGAGCGCAAAAACACACTGTAGAGTTTAAAAACACATTTTATACCATACTGACCTGCAAGACTGCTGCTAAAGAAAATACCCATACCTTTCTTTATCTTTATGGTGGACAACAAATTATTTTATAGTATTTTGATATTTAATCAATGACGATCTACAAAAATAAAGAATATAGGATTTGCATAAGTATGGTATTACTAGAATTTATTCTTACACAGAAATGTTTGCAACTACGAAGGCCTGTCCAGACGATGAATGGAGTTAATGAAATGATGCAACGAGTCCTTGGTGTTGTTAAGTAAAATGTTATTCATCTTTTCAGAGTAAGGGAAAACTCCGGAAAAACCTTACTCAAACATCTTCCGATCGAGGCCAGCATCTGAGGCAGGCGGTATATTGCTGACGAAAAAACGTTTATCAAAACGTTTTCATGTAGACGTGCTATTAGCAAGAAATTAGAAGGCAATCTCGCAAATCTAGGCAAACATCAAATTTAACCCCGTAATTTTCTTTTACTGCCTCTGAAGCTATGGTTTGGCAGTTTTCTCATGTGCAGTTGATAACATCTTTGCCATTTAGTTACAGTATTGCTCTTCCGTGACAAAAACAAATCTGGAGGAAAGCTTGGCTCAGGGAATTTCGTGCTGTGAATCGTAAACACATCTTAACATTTTCTCCCACTCACTTGGTCAATGCCGCTTACTTGTTTTTGTTCTAAAGGCAACAGGCAAACTGCTTAATAGATTTATAGGCATCAGTCACTAGCAAGTACACTTCACATCAAAAGACACGTATCTACATTATCACAGAAAGATAGTTATTTTACTGGCTGAGCATTTCCGAAGTAAGCTGTTTACGAGTCGATTTCAATGCCAACAAAATAGTACATTATAATATTTAATGTAATTAATTGATTATTAAAATGAAGAAATGAAGAACTGCTCGCAGAACTACAACATTTCGTCTTTATGATAAAATTGTCTATTCAGATGCAATAAGGTTTAAAGCCGAATTTTATAGTTCGTGGTTCATAGCTCAAAAATACTAGTAGAGTGCCATATAGCGTTTGCTGCTCCTAGGGCTGTACGAAATGGATATATGTTCGGATTACTAGAACGTTTTTCCATCACAACCCCCTTCGCTCTGCTTAACAACTCACTACCCTTGGCATACTAAAGGAGTGTTCGGAAGGATTTTCCGCGGTATCAATTTTAATGACAACTATGAGGTTTTTGAATCATCTTTTGATGATTAATAAAACACATTTTCACTTAATGGATCTGCACTACTGGGCGCCGATCAGCCTTAAAATGCCAACTGCATAAACAACTTAAAATTGACATTTTGAATTGTTAGACAAATTTTCTTTGAGAATGATGATGAAACGTGTAAGTTACATGGTTTTAAGTAGTCATGCTTTAAAACTTACATTTTCCACTTTTGGAAACTATTTCCAATAATATGGGTCTACTGTTAACGTGTCTTATGGGTAGTTTGGAGTTGGCATCAAGTCGCACAGTCCAAGATTTCTTTTTGAGGGATACCTAAATGAGCGATTCAAAGATCGCATTACAAGAAATCGTTGGTTGATTTGTTTTATTTAAGGACGCTCTTTAATATCTCAGGTCATCAGCGTCCCATTCAATTCAGGGCGTGAAAAGGTCAATGAATTTTGCTCAGAGGACTCTTCTTTCAGGCTTGAGGTTCTATTACATGCCGTAAATCTAAGATACGGGAGCCATGGCTTTACTTCTCTTCCGAAGGAACTATATTTTGCATTTTTACTCCAGAAAAAATCCATCGATCCTGGCCGAGATTGAACCCACAATATTGGGTTTACGAGGCAAGTATGGTTACCACTACACCACCAGGACCGACACACAAGAAACCACGCTGCATATTCCTCTCTATTCTCCTCTTAAGTTAGTGATTAATTTATTGCAAATTATATATTAGGCTCTGGATTTATCTACATTTTGGATTTGTTTTACGAAAAAAATGTAGTTTTTTTTGTTTTACTTGCAATTATTGATGAAATATTATACTATTTTGTATTTTATTAAGTTAAACGTCCGCAGGCTCACTTGGAGATCTGGGCTCCAAGGTGTGCTTTGCAAAACGACACACTAAGCGAAAAGTTTCTTTTGCCGACGCTTGTCGATGTAGCAGCAAAGTATCGCTCATGTAATGCAACATGATTGCATAGAAGCATTTTGACAGAACAGAGGATCAAAGACTTTATGTGCCCTCCAAAAAAGATGCGAAATATTCTAAAATTTACACAAAGTTTAAGCCAGACTTATTTATGCAGTACTCAGATTCAGCGCATGCGCACTGGCCATTCCTCTAATGGCGCTGATATTCGTCTGTAAATGATACACAACCTGATACAAATGCTCAGTTTTCGCTCCCAAATATGTTCTGGAAAGCATAAGATATTGATAACAGGAAAAAAGAAATTAAAACACTACATTAGCATGACAATAGTGTTTACAGCACCGGTTTCATTGATTTCATTATGCGCTTACCTCAAAATATGCTATTTTTTTTTTTCCAAATAGTGTTTAACGCCCATTTTTACTACTGTGGCATTACAGACGGCGGACACTTATAATTAAATTGGAAAAGAGTTTTTTTTTAAAGAAAGATAGCGTTCCAGACATAAATTTAGGGTACTTCTCCGGCATTTGCCATTTGTGAGGACTGAGGAAAAGCTGGAAAAAAAACTCAGTTTGGGTCTGAATTGAGTTCTCCCGCTCACGAGTCAAGGATTTAATTACATCGGCTGACCGTGCCAATAAAATTTGCTGTTCTAAAAATATATGACGAACAAAGACATGAGGGACTTCACCAGATCTCTTTTCGATAAACTGAAACTAGCGTATTCGTATTATGTAGTAAGGCTCAAAAAATGGAAGTCATCGATAATACATATTTTTCTTTAAAACAAAATATTTATATTCCTTATATATATCATACTCTTCATTGGTACGGCTGCAGAACATACAAAAGCAATTTAAGTGCGCATTGAGCGAAATATATAGCAACTATGCATTCGTTGTCATAAACTTCAGCAATATATCTGTCTGCAATATAATTTTTAATCAATTCAACAACAATCATTTTGGGTGTTTATGGATTCATATGACTCAACTGATGATGTATCTGCAGTCCCCAACCATGTGCATAAACTGAAGTTATCGTAACATAAAAAATCTATATAATATTTTTCTCTAAAAGTAGATTCCATAGTTAAAATGATATAAAAACCAAAAGCTTAACCTGAAACAACAGAACCAGCATAACAATCATTATATCGGGAATTACTAACCTGAACTAAAATACCCCCAATACATTTTGAAGTAACGAAAATAAAAGAGCGCACACTTACTCAACATCTGGCATATACCCGATGACACGTCACTTCCATTACGCATGCCAAATACAGGAGCAAACCATATTTAACCTTAATCAGTGCTTAAAGCGACCCATCTTGACCGAGGTCAGCGACAGACTGGAACCTCAACTCTAACAATGTGCAGGATGTCAAGGCATGGGGCGATGCAGACTAGGTCAAGTGTCATGCGCACTTATAAGGTACTCAGATCAATATCAAAATACAGGGCCTAACAAATTACATGACACTTCAAAAATCCGACCAAATTAAGCCAATTAACTATCGTGCCGGAGGAAAAAATGTTAAGCATGAAGCCTGTTACGTTTTCTAAACCAAGGAAATCAACTCTACAAAGTAGCTGACGACATTATATCAAGCTTACTTTAGGACAACACCAATTTATTTATTACTGATTTAATACCGCTCCCCCCATTTTACATGGAATATGGATCATCCATCTGCAGGCTCTATCAAGCAGGAATTCATCTGAACGATCATCCCAGATCTTTTATCACACAACTGGCGAACAAAAAAACAAACGTAACAAGAAAAGAAAAATAATATTGCTAAAGTTTTCAATCAGTTTTAGACTAAGCAATCTATAAAAACAGTTCATTTAGTCTCACGCCTATATAGTTTCTTTTCGGTTGGTAGGTCATTATGAGGCTCCGGAAAGGGTAAAAATAATGAAAGGTAAAATTTGTATTAGTTTTAGCGATGCAGTTTCCTAACTGGTAAGTGCGTTAAAACTGGGAGGAGGAAAAATATATGTTCAGCATGGGCGTGCCTCAATTTCCAACTATGTATTGACAAACTTATATGTCTTGCAGTAACGTGTTTTTTTATTTATTGTTTTTTATTTTATTGTGCGCGGGTTTCTAGTCTAATGTATTTCTTTTCAAACATCAAGCTCATGAGGTACAAATTGATGTTTTTATTGGAACTAAATTATGTGGCAAAACCTTTGAAAACATGCTTAGATGTCTAATTATTCCAGTTAGGAGTTTATAGAAGAACGTGTTCTAACCTATGGGGCTGATAGGCACTGAAATCGCCCGATTCTTGAAAATGCCGTTTTTATAATATAAAATGCTTACTTTTTTTTTCTGAATCTAATACACCAATTATCTTAAAACGTTCTGGATATATTTTTCTAAACACTTGTGTTCAATTTAACATGGATGTTTTCCCCTCAATAAAGCAAATTTTCTCGAATTTATCAGGGGCATTCGGAAATGATTTTCAAGAGTACTTTTTTTGTACATTATTTATTATGCACAATCGTTCAATGCATATGAGATCTCTCAATATGTCAAAGTACCGTTGCCATCTTCCTGGTAATCATGCAGTTGCGAAATCATTGTTTGGAAGAACTATGCCAGCACTTGGGGACATCTGACTGAATTTCTTCGTTATTGCAGATTTGTTTTGTTTTTTATACCTCGCACAGAGCCTTTCATGTTGTCGAATAAGGCAGTGAAATACAGTGAAAATGGTAGATGCGGCATAATAATGAAACCCCAGCGATGCCAACTTTGCTGTTGTGTGGCCGCGCATTGTCAAGTTAAACAAACACTCCTATCGATCTTTTCCTTTTCCGTCGCTGTTGAATCCTGCGTCTAAGCCGGGTAAGTGTCTCACAGTCTCACACTTCGGTGTTGACAGTCGTACCTCGAGAAAGTCAGTTCATTAGCAGTGTCCCCAAAGACGGCGATCACCTGCTTGCCCGCTGATGGGGCAGCACGAAATTTCTTGGGCAGGGGTGTTTCTAGTGCATAGATTCAACTTCTTCCTCTTGTGTGTGGTAGTAACTCGTCACCTGTCACATCTTCATCATACATTTCCAGCAGCTGACAGACGTTAACCCTTTTGTCCTTCTAAGCCTGTGTCAAGTACCGTGCAATACTTTTTTGCTATTTAAATCATGGTGAATGGTGTGTAAGGTTGCGAGGCCGAGGCCTGGTCGATATTTCAGTTCATCAAGGTTTCAGCCATAATCAATTCAGACACAACCTCAATATCCCTGGGAAACTGCTATGTTGACGGACAACCAGTGCTCACACTCTTCTGTGCAGATTCCCTGCCGCTGGCGAACCTATTGATCCATTTGTAAACGGTCTTCTGTGCAGGAGCTTCTTGACCGTGAACCGCAGTCAAACGTCTATTATTTTTTCGCAGTTTTGAAGCCTTCCATTCATAAAAAACCACGCAGTTCATCTTTGTGCATGATAGTCGCCTTCCATTTTGTTCAAATGTTTCTCTACTCGACAACAAGCGAACCCGGTTCTTTCGGTACACACACTGCTTATAACCGCTATCGCATGCCGTACTAGTATCAGACCGTGCTATTTGAAAAAAAAACAAAAAACAAAAAAAAAAACACCGCTTTTGTAAATAATTTCGAACACCCCTCGTACATATAACAATTATACAAAAGTGTAATAAAATTCATTATACATAAAACTATTTCTCTACTGAAACCATGCATATAAAGTCGCTGTGTTAATTGTCAAACCTTTCAATAAAAAAAAAAGTATTAAAACTAACCAATCACAATTAACTCCTCTCTCGGGGGGGTGATATGCAGATTAATTCTGGGGTGTGGTGCATGAATCTGATAACCCACATAGGATATGTTTAGAGAAATAAGAGGAAACGCTGAGCAAGATATTAATGAACACTATGCATAGCAACAGTGAATTTTTATTCAAGAATATTGTACATATATTGAATTATAAATGTATAAACTTTTACATGCTGAAACGAAATATTAAACAAACTGTTCAAATAAAATACGAATAATGACTTCTAACATTCTCAACCTTTCAGTGCAAGAAACTGATAAACATCAATTTCTTTTAATTTCTTAATGTTCTAGTATGCTGAGTTATCGGAGAGTAAGCTGATTGATGATGATGATGATGATGATGATGATGAACTTTTACTTTCATTCCCTTGTTTAGATAAGGAAATTGTTCCCCTTCCTCTTAATTTTGTTGGGGAATGTATTTTGCTTGTGAGTCCAGCATAGAGACCCCTATGCTCCTCTGGAATATACTGACATAGCTTTCTTAAATCCTGCAGTTTAGAAATGGCAATAGGAAGCCTATATCTGTGTGAAGGTGAAAGTGAAGCTCTTTATGGCACTTTTCCTTTCCAGGATATAATTTACAAGGAAATATTCTTCCATTTCAGCATTATAAGTATAACCAAAGCAGTATTTACTTCGTAAGTTCTCAGTTATTAATTTTCTTGCTGCTTTCTGTATTTTTACAGGTTGTCCATTTCCATCTACTTTTCTGAAAATGAAGTGCTTTTTCATACCATCAATAGAAATGAAGTTGCCCTGTTTCATTCTCCTAACACTAGCTGGCTTTTTCTGTTTACAATGTTGAACTAGCTGGTACAACTTTCTGAGGTATATATAGCTGGAGTTTTCTTCTTTTTCTTTTCAATTATCCCAAAATCTCTATCACAGGAGAGAAATGTGTATCCGGGGACAGGGAATTTATGTTCAATACTTTTAAAAAGCATCCAAACATGAACTACATAATATCACAAACCAACCATATTTCTATTCTTATTTTGGCCATCACAAGAGTCTGACCATCCAATATGATGTTCTGCATTTCTGTTGTGCTCTTTCATCCTCTTAAGATACACATTCAGACATGACAAGACCTTTCCTCATATGTGGTCTGATGACATTGATGGAAGAGGTTTACAAGAGGTTTACATTTCTGTTGTGCTCTTTCATCCTCTAAAGATACACATTGAGACATGACAAGACCTCTCCTCATATGTGGTCTAAGGACATTGATGGAAGAGGTTTACAAGAGGTCTTATCATGTCTGAATGTGTATCTTAAGAGGATGAAAGAGCACAACAGAAATATCCCAGATTTAGAGTCCAAAGCTGCCTACAATAGAATGTCACATTGATATATACATGGGGAATTGACAAACTTTATTCCATATCAAATGCCAAAGTAAATACCTTATTGTTATTTTGCAAAATTTCAAAATCTTGTTTCATTTCGGTCTGTGCTTTTTCAGTCTTCCTTAGGTGGAGTTCTGATTCAGTTTTTATTTTAATTTTCTCTGCTTCTGGTATGTCACCCTTCAGTCATCTGTATTTTAACACATATCTTAATGTGTCAGGACTAGGATGTCCAAAGTGCAGATTAACATCTGTTGTAAAAATATGTAAAACATGAAACAGGTTCCGTGGCCAGGGATGCACATTTCTCTACATTGAGTTCATGTAGTTTCTTTTCAGAGAGTTCTAGGGAGAGGTATTTCCTATGGGGTTATCCTTTCTTGTGTACTGACTTTTATATTTGGGAAAAAGTTTTATGAAGTCATGTATACCTTGTTTACTCTCTTCTGATGCCTCTTCCTTTATCTACAGTTAGTGGAAACAATAGGCAATAATGTCCGTAAAAATTATTCTATTTAACTTGAGTATGCTCAATAGGTTTATATGCATTGAAGTTTGTGTCTCATATAACAAATTGCAATTGAATATTCTACAAAATTTTAATAAGTTATTTACCTTTCTGCTTTCTCTATCTATTGCCTCCTACATACCAGCATTTTAATCAGAAAACATAGTCAGTGGATTGAATGAAATGACAAAAATGATCTCTGTAATAATAGCTGTTTTGTTAGAACAGCTGCTTCCTTTTTCATTTTCATAATTAGTAGGCAAAGAAAAGATACTGCCTGGGTTACTTTCTGCAGGAAAGAAACACAATACCATTGTATATTCATTTCAACAGCCCAAGTACAGTATTTAATGTTATTGTTAATGTTTTCTTTTAAATAGAATTTCAAACATAATGAAGATAAATAACAGATGTAATTTCTGTCTTACCAGCATCAAAATTGCAGAACACTGAAAAATAAAATTTTCTAGCTGCTGAAATTGTTTACTTCCAACTGCATCCATTTTTTTTGGGTTATCAGGCTCATGCATTGAACAACATGTAAATCATAAATTGCACAAACAGTATTGCCCTCTAGTGTCAAGAAAAAAAAAACATGTATATCTGTTAATTGATATTATTGATTCAGTTGAACTACACACTCTTAAAGCTTCACTTACTGTTCATAAACATATGGAACCAGTTTCGAGAACATTTAGTTCCCATCTTCAGCCAGGCTAAAGTTCAACTGTCAGATCATTCGTTGAGCTGTGGGAATGTGTATTCTGCTTTGGTGGCAGTGTGATAAACTCGTAGTTTATGTTTTTATACCCGGCAATGTCGAAGTTCATTATGGTGTCTTTATATTTGTAGATGTAGATTTTCTCCCAGGTTGCTAATTCCGTAGGTCCTTGTACTGATTTTAATAATTTTGCTTTATTTATTATGTCATGATTTTGTGTCCAAAAATGATATGCTACTGCTGATTTCTCTATTTCCTTGTACTTTATGTTCCTGAAATGTTCCTTTAACCATATAATGATATCAATTAATATGATTGGCTTCACTGTGCAAGTTCCAATTTACATTTAAGTTTTAAATGTATATCTGTACTTTGATAAAAGATGACAGGAGCAGCATAAATCAATAGCTAACTAAATTTTTACAAAAATGCAGGTTATCAGGTTCAGCATCACACCCCAGAATTGAATTCATAATTACATTTAAACTTATAACTCCCAAACAACATGGCTTTCAAAAACACTAGTCAACAAAGGTTGCAATTAATAAGACTTTTAATAGGGTAATTGATATTATTAACAATGGTGAAAACTATTAGGTTCTTTCTTGATTTAAGTACGGCCTTTGACTGCATTGATCATAATGTTTTATTAACAACTCTTAATATGGTAACTGATATTATTAACCTTGGTGAAAAAATTATTGGGTTCTTTCTTGATTTAAATACAGCATTTGATTATGTTGATCATAAGATTTTATCACTTTATCAGAGGTCTACCAGGCATATGGTTATAGTGTTATTTAAGCAACAGTCAGCAAAGCATAGTTGTATCATATGACAGCTCCATGGGACTTTAAACTACAGCTTCATCTACATTGCTATCCACCAAATATTGTGTACCTCAGGGTCACTTCTTGGCCCAATTTTTTATATATTTAATTTATATAAATGACCTTCCTGTGATACTGCACAGTAATTAGTATTGATTCTATATGCTGACAATACCACAACTCTTGTCTCAGATATTCAGGATTGGCTTATAAATATAATGTTTTAAGCCCTGAGTTAGAATTTTTTTTTTGATCGTTTTATTTATGGACGCTCTTTAACATCTGAAGTCATCAGCGTCCCATTCAACTCAGGGAGTGAAACGGCCAACAAATTTTGCTCAGAGGCCTCTCTTTCAGGCTTGAGGTTCTTTTTCGTGCCGTAAATGTACGACACGAGACCCACGGCTTTACTTCCCTTCCGAAGGAAGCCATACTTAGGATTTTTAGGCCCGAAAAAATCCATCGGTCCTGGCCGGGTTCGAAGCCGCGATCTTGGGTTTAGAAGGCAAGTATGGTTACCACTACACCACCAGGATCAACATTAAGAGTCTAGCAAGTATATATTTGTACTATGTAATAATGTCTGTCAGATCCAATAAAACATTTAATGTCATCAAGGATGTACATATTTTATGACATGAGCTAATCATTTACATTGTTATACAGGAGTATTTGGCAATAAAAATACAGATTACTCATTCTCCAAATATAACAACATGCTTCCGCCTTATCTTAATGTATATAAAACATTACTAATTTTAAATTGAATTTATGGATATCTACAAGGCTCATAATTGATTATTATTGTAAAATTCTGCTAATTATATATATGTACCTCCTGTATTTATTGAACTGTGATTAATAACTAAAGTTTAACATTGGTACAAACACTATTAACTATCATGTACTTTATCCTACACTAATGTATTAAACATGTTCACACCATTTCCACTTAACTCACACAACACTAGGACATGTTTTGGAAGCACTTGCTTCCATCATTAGCTTTTGACCAACTACTTGAATTGTTGGCTGGATCCCAAGGTGCTTCTGTGGTAGTCTCAGATGGTTCTAATAGGAACTTGCCGAGTTTGTCCATGGGTGGAAAATCAAAAGTATTTAAATTTTTCCTATTTTTTAAGATGAAAAAAATTTTCCAAATTCGATAGCTCCATTGAGTTGTGAAGTTCTTTCAGCTGCTTAGCCTCTCTGGTTTAATTTCATGATTTTGGTCCAAAAATAAGCTGTTACTACTGATTTACCAACCGGTTTAAATATAATATTCCTAAAGTGTTCTTTTCTCTGAATTTCCAAATTTCTCTTCATTTTTCTGATGTATCTCTGATCACAATCTGCACATTTGTTTTCATAAATTTCCAATTTCTGTTCACTGGTATGGTGTCTTTTACTGTGCAACCTAATAAATTTTTTATATTACATTTGTTTTTATGGGGATAACATTACACAATGTTCTTTGAATATCCTCTTAAATTTTTTGTGGTAAGTTTGATGGTACGTGAAACTTTTGAATTTGTATCTTTCCTTGATGTTCTTCAGTGTGGAAACTTCTTTTATAGAATTTTGTCTTTTAAATTTATTGATAATTTGTATTACAGTATCTTTACTAAAACCACTGGTTATTACTTTATTCATTTATTAATTATTTTTTGGTATTCCATTTTGTACTCTGTTTCTGTGAGCAGGATATCAATTATTCTGTGTGTCTAGCTGTAAAACATTGCATATTTATGTGGTAGAATTATAACTCTTATTTTTTATGTAATTTTCTGTGCGTCTCTCTTTTCTATGACTTCCAAAGTTCAGTCCAACTCCAACATTCAAATTACCACAACAAATTTAAGAGGATATTCAAAGAACAAACGTAAAATCAAAAATTTATTAGGTTTCACAGTAAAAGACACATCAGCAGAATAGAAATCAGGAATTTATGAAATCAAACGTGCAGATTGTGATCAGAGATACATTGGAAAAATGAAGAGAAATTTGGAGAAAAGAACACTTTAGGAATATTCATTTTAAAGAGATTTTAAATCAGTAGTAGTAGTAGCAGCTTACTTTTGGACCAACAATTAGAAATTAAACCAGAGGCTAAGCTGCTTAAATAACATCATAACCCAATGGAGCTATCCACTTGGGAAAAGGTTTGCATCTTAAAAAATAAGAAAAACTTAAATGATTTTGATTTTCCACCCATGGACAAATTCAGCAAGTTCCTACTAGAACCATCAGAAACTGCCACAAAAACCACCTTGAAGTCCAGCTATCAATTCAAGTAGTTGGTCAACAGCTGGTGATAGAAGACACTGCTTCCCAAACATGCTCTAGTGTTATGTAAGTTAAGTGGAGATAGTGTGAACATGTTGAATACATTAGTGTAGGATATATTACCACTCCATTGTCTACAGCTTCATAAGTAAAATTTATTTATTGTAATATTTATAGAACTGTGTCAAACCATGTACTCTATTGTATATACATTGCAGCATTATACATTTGTATTTTTGATGAGACCAGAAATTTCATATAATGAATAAAGATTACACTTCATTACATAATCTGTAAAAATTTCAGCCTCCCAACTCTGAGAAAACTTGTACTTTATAAACACCATAACATTGGGAAGATGGGGCATTCTGTAGCTCCTTAATGAGGAATTTATACTGGCATAGAACTGTGAATAGGTTTTAAATATAGTGCATTTTATATTTGTTTACTAACATTTCCATTAGCTCAGCATTTTGATGCAAAACTCTACTGTAATATTTTAAGATGTGAAACATAGTTCGTCCTTGCATAACACAAACATACTAACTCAATATATGAAATGTGATGTTGAGCATATAATGCTTTGTTGTCATTTAAAGAATTTGCAAGGAACTAACATGAAAAGTTTATTTTCCCAATTACTTCCAGTGCAGATGCCTAATCACACAATACCATGACAACTGGCTATTTCCAGAATAATATAAATGCTACTTCAGGATCACTTGAAAAATGAGTATGCCAAGCAAATCACATTACAGAAGTTATGCTATGAAAACTGTTATAAGACAGAGGTGCTATTTTGTGAGCATTCTCCAGGCTGATTATTTTCTCCCTCAACTTTTATGTACAGAACAAAATGCAGACTCTGTTCTTTGCAAATTTGATAAATACAGTTTTTTACACTACAGCTTCCATGATTAAAAATCTTTATTAGTTACTATTCATCACTTCGATAGTATGAACAACATGGGCAGCCAAGGTCATTAGGGCATGGACTCATGAGCATGAAGTCTGAGGTTTAATTTGCACCAGAATCATTCTTCCTGACTGAGTTTTAGTCCTCATAAATGGCAAATGTCAAGGAGGTACCCTAAACTTAAGTCTGAAATGTTTCCTTCCTTAAAAAAATCCTTTTCCAATTTATCATTCTTTTCATCTCATGTATCATTATTGTCCATTGGCTATGGTGCCTGAATTGTAAATATGGGGTATTTACACTTAAAAAATTATCAGTATGAACCTCAAATTCATATCCTAAAACATGCTACTATACATGCACAAAGAGCTTTATAATATGAAAAGATCCAAAAATATGAACTAAAATATGTGAAATATATAACAGAGGTTTAATAATCAAAGGGCTAACATGATTTTCCCTCACCAATTCAAAGGGAGAAGCTGAAATTCCCACTTATGGACACTTTGGGGTATCTCCATTGTTGACATTCAAGATTTTTAAAATGGTGCATTTCCTTTTATTTGCTAACCTAAAATTTGGAATGAACATTAAAATGTATAAGCTGTTATCAAATGTGCCCATAACTAATTTGATGAATTATTCTGTTACGAATGCCACAGTATTTGCTCATATCAGGAAAGCTATTACAATAATTTCTAGCAAGTCACTTCATAAAGGTACATAATTTGCATACCAATCAAGCACTATACTACATATACCCAATGAAGACCACTCAATGAAATGACTGTAGCTGTTCAGCATTAACACCATATCATGTTTGTCCATATGCTTAAATGGACTAAAGAAAAATCATATATGTTAGAAATGAAAAATTGCATTCTAGATGCACATTCATCAAGAATTATCTTTCAGAAGCAGACAATCAATGCACTAAAGAAAATAATCATTATAAAAAAATAATTTTTAGTGGGATTCCCTACATTCTCGTCAATTTTACTTTAGTAGAATATAGAAGCTGTAGAATGTAGCACATTGATGTGATGCCATTTATCTGGCAATACCTAAGAGAATTTGGGATAATTCATTGGTGTTTATTTGCAGCATCCAAATATACCTAAAATGGCAATTGATCTTGTAGTTACTTTTATTTGCTGATATTCGGACAAGGTAATTCCTTATTTTGTAGTAGATGAGTCTTACACCATGCATCTCATTCAAACATCTGCCAGAGGTTCAATAAAGTTTAAATGGTGGGCTCCTACCTGGCTGGCTAGTCATTGCATGTGGGGCTAGCAGATGGTTGATTGGATCACATGATAGGTAAAAACAAAGGCATTTCCAAAATTTTACGTGTTATTGGAAAAGGAAGGAGGGAAAAATATATGTTTTACATAGGATAAAGAAATTGTAATAGTTTTAGAGTCTGGAGAATGAATGATGGTGGGAGGGGGGATAACTCAGTGCACAGAAAGAGACAGCTATGCATTACAGTTTTGCCCAAGTACTTTTCATTTTCTTCCTGAAAGGCTAAGCTCCTGTCCTGTCCTCTGCCTATTTGTCAACATTGCTACAGGCTACACCAGCATCTTCAATTGCTGCTGCTGCCTCACTGTTGAATGACACACATGGAACCCTAATTTTTCTAGATAATTTGTGTAATGCTATCGGAAGAGGGAATGATGCCTATTGGTTAAGCATATGACATGCCTTTCTTTTGGCACTGTCCATTTGACAGTCACCTGTCTTCATACATACTCCGGACTATTTAACACAAACACTATAACAATACCCGTCATTGAAATGTAACGGGTTTATTATAGAAATTTGTAAATAAAATTTGGAATTATCTACGATTGTTTTAAAACAACATTATTATTTCAATAATAATTCAATTTGGAATCGAACACAGTGAAACATGTACTAATAATCTCTTCTGAGTCAGAATATTAGAAGACTCTTTATGGTTTCAATTAAATGATATTTATTCAGGACATATGTTTCATGGATCTTTTATGCACATCATCATCATCATAGTTCATGACTAATGGATCATTCATAGAAGTTGGGTAGGTAGGAATCTAGGTGGACTCCGGTGGTCTTGTGACGAACTTAAATAAAGTGTTGTCAGCTTCTGGGATATCAAAATTCATGAGGTTATGTTAATGTTTTTTATATAAATCCTTTCCCATATATTTAGTTCTTTTGGTTGTTGAACAGTTTTTAATAAACTGATGCCCTTTTTCATTCCAAAAATGTGCTGCCACAGCTGATTTATCTATTTGTTTGTAACGGATGTTTCTCCAATGTTTCTTCAGCCTAATACCTGTATTTCTTAAAATGTGAATTGGAACTTGCAACAGTGAAGCTAATCATATTAATTGATATCATTGTATGGATTCAGTTGAACTACACACTCTTAAAGCTTCACTTATTTTCATAAATGTATGGAACCGGTTTCGAGAACATTTAGTTCCCATCTTCAGCCAGGCTAAAGTTCAGCTCATACATTTCCATTTATGAAAAGTAAGTGAAGCTTTAACAGTGTGTAGTTCAACTGAATCATACAATGATAACAATTAACCTATATTTCTGTTTGTCTTTCCTGCGCATAACTTTTCACAATCCTTACAATTAATTTGGTAAATACCAGATTTTCCCTCTTTGGGTCTGAAATCGGTTTTGTTTCATGAAATAGAAAAAGGCATTCAGGTAACCATAGACAAATTAAGAATATTGGGGAATATTTGAATAGAGTTAAGAACAAATGGTTATGATGAGTGAGGAGAGAGAATTTGTTAGTTTGATTGTGTAATTGGCCGATAGTAGTATTGTGATAATGTAAAATATATTAAAAGTTCAAATGTATACAAATGTAAGCTAGATGCAGGAGTTCTACTAATCAGAGTAGATTTATTGCTAATTTTGGGTGATAAATATAGCAATTATTAATCTGTGACTTTTTCTTAGTGTTTTATCCTTTTCTGCTTTTCAGGTTATTGCTATTTTAGTTACATTGTTCATAGTGTTGCATTATTTTTCATTTATATATAAAAAGAAAGAAGCATTTCAGGCCTAAGTTTTAAGGCATCTTCCTGGTATTTAAAACCTAGAAGAAACCTCAGTCAGGGAGGATGGTCTTGGTGGGATTAGAACCTCAGACTCCCTGCTCATAAGTCCACACCTCAACGACCCTTTGGCCACCTGTGGCGGTCTGCCTCCACCTGATAAGTTACCTTTAGTAAACTATAAAAAAAAAGACTGTAGGATTCTACGCTACTGTACTTTTCCAATCAAAACAAATCATTGTCTATAGGCTTTTCTCTTTTAAGTCAGAATTTCAGGGTTGCCCACAGTAATGTTTTTTCTCTTTTTAAAACTATAGGATGATCCATTTGGATATACATAATAATAATATTATTATAAATGCTAATATGATAGTAGGAGGTATTTCTTGCTAGTAACGCTTTGTTTAAAAGATAGGAATTTTTGTACGTGGTAAGAATGGAAATCAACAATGCATAATTACAAATGAAAATGATAATTGATTGAAATGGCTACCACAAATCAATAGTGAGCACTATGAATCTTATTTGGATATGTTGCAGTTGTTTCTGTTGCCATAACCTGATGAAGACAACAATGTGAACATTGTATTCCAGAAAGGGTGCAGCCCCTCACTAGTCATGGAAGGTATGTCATTTTCTAAAGAAATTAAAAATTACTTGAGCTTTCCAAAAAATCACCCATCTGATGTTACAATGGACTTTTTTTTAAATAGTGTTTAATGCCCCTTTTAACTACTGAGATACCACAGGTGGTAGACATTGATGATACATGAAATGATATATTGGGAAAGTTTTTTTTTTTTTTTTTTTTTTTTTTTTTTTTTTTTTTTTTTTTAACGGAAGGCCTAAGTTTATGGTACCTCCCTGGCATTTGCCATTTATGAGGACTGAGAAAACCTGGAAAAAAACCTCAGTCAGGGAGGATGGTGCTGGTAGGATTTGAACCCCAGACCTGCTGCTCACGAGTCTGTGCCTTAACAACCTTGGCCACCATGGCGGCATAATGGACATGAGCTGCATTGTATCATTGTTATGAGTTTTGCATAGTGCCCAATGGACACTATGTAGCATTCTGAGAAATCTCCCATCTTTCAATGTTGTATACACCAATTTTCAAAATATAAAGTTTAGTAGTGAATGTTTTACAGTGTTTTCAATTTATCCATACTCAAACAGACCATCTTCTATATCCAAATCTTAAATCGGACATAGAAAGGTTCACGTTTGATTCTGAGAGTTATCAAAAGTCAAGATCATCCTTTCATCCTCAGTGAATTTGAATTGCTCTGTTCAGGAGGTTTTATAAGCAAGACACATTTCTGCCAAACATAACCTTTTGCACTAATCAAGCTCTGTTAATATTGTAAATTGCATACAAATATTTAATGAATGATTGATTTTCTTTCCACAATGTTTTTTTTCAATTTGACCAAAAATCCTATCTACAGGCACACAACTATGGCCTGTTATGGGGAATATAATTGAATTATATAACTTAAAACACATAATCATGAATGTGTCTGAAATTACTGCAATCAGCTTGGGTGATATTAAATCTAATTTTTTTTTAACAAAATGAATAAATTTAACAGTCGCACAACCATGTTGAATGTGATAAGTTGTCAAATATAAGTTACATGGAATTTGTTTACGGAATTTGGGAATCCACACAGTGAAACTTTTGTTAATCTTTTGTTAATCTTACATGGAATTGTTTGGAATTTAAACTCTTAATGGAGATATGCCAAAACTTTAATTTAAACAATGCCTCTAGACCTTTCAGATGAACAGAAATTATTGCTATTTGTGTTTTAATTGATAATCAACCAACATATTTTAGCATTTAGAAAAGTTGTGTAAAAATCTACTTTACAGTGAAGAGTACAAATGTTCAGGTTTGTATCTACAATCCTCATATCAGACATACCTGCAGTAATGATCAATGATTAACAGAAATATACTTTCCTGAGGCAAATGAGTTTGTCAAAAAATATTCCCATTATTCTCTCCATGGAATATTCATCACCTGTTCTTTGGCTTCTACATCATGAATTTGTTCTTCTAAACCATTCATCATTCATAATACTATTTTAATCATATGATGTTTTTATGCATGGGAAGAGTATTGGCTTTCAAGTTCATTTATGATACCAGTAATTTGAAGCTCTGCATTAAAAGCTATAGTTGTGAAACTTTAAAGCAATAGTTTACAAATGTAGAAATATGCATTTGATTAAACCTGTGCTTATGGGATAGATGATTCTCACAGATATTTAAGCAGAAGAACAATTACACTGGTAAACATGATTTTTGTCGCAAGAAAAAATATGCCAATGAATTCAAATAAAATATTAGAAATTTTCCATTATAGCTACATTTATATTGTAGTTTTAGTATTCCATATGGTCTATTATGGGATATCTATATTTCTGTATTTTGTACCCTGCTATGCTAAATCACAGTGTCAAAAGTGTGCAAGTTTATTCATTCATGACATGTTGAGTATGAACATTTTTTGTAAACTGTGTTTTGTTATATCTTATTTTTTAAATTTTATTAATGTACTAGTGTGCTAACTAGCTTATTTTCAGTAATACTTAAAAATCTTAACATTTCTCCTATGTGTGATAAATTAAATTTTACCTTTCTAAGACAAAACTACTGGCATGGGTGGCCAAGGTTGCTAAGGCACATACTTGTAAGCAGGAGGTCTGGAGTTCAAATCCTGAG
Source organism: Metallyticus violacea (assembly GCA_030762175.1). Taxonomy (NCBI): domain Eukaryota; kingdom Metazoa; phylum Arthropoda; class Insecta; order Mantodea; family Metallyticidae; genus Metallyticus; species Metallyticus violacea. Next base: position 264,665,898 of record CM060846.1, on the reverse strand, counting down.
GACCGTCTTCCCTGACTGAGGTCTTTTTTTCCAGGTGTTCCTCAGTCCCCATAAATGGCAAATGCAGGGGAGGTACCCTAAACTTAGGCCTGGAACATTTCCTTCCTTAACAAATTCCTTTTCCAATACATCATTTCATCTCATGTACCATCAGTGTCCACCGCCTGTGGTGCCTCAGTAGTTAAACAGTATATAAAAAGAGAGACAGAGACAAAACTTAGACCACTTTAAACTGAAATTTATTGAAAATATATGCCAATGGACTGCATAATATACTACACTTAAAAATATATATAATTTATCAATTCATTACAAAATAAAACCTAAAAATAAAATAATACTACTCTTATTTATCTCCTCTTAGATATTTTCTTTCTAGAGTTGCTTGCTTTTATTCTGATCCCAATATGCACAACTCCAGGGTTATTGGTGTATTGGTGATCATCATATTGCTGTATTATCCTATCCTTGTTTATACTTATCTGACCTACTGTACTTCTAAAGTTAGGTTTCTCTCATCTTCCATTTAATCATTCTTATCCATTTCTCTCTAACTTTGCCCGAAGAGTTCCCCATCATTGTTATATTTCTTCCCTCCTTTACAGTTAAAATCATCCTAATTAATGTTTCCCCATCTAATTTCTGCTATTTTGGTTGCATAGCCTGTTCTGTCCATAAATTTGTTTGCCTACAATATAATAAACAATGAAAATCCGTATTGGTTTTTATACAAATAGGACATTTTTCTACCTGTTTATCATATCCTAATTCTTTCAAAATCATAACTCCAGTTCTAGCCCATGCAAACCCTTGGAAATATTTTAGGAATATAGAAATATTAGGTATATTTTTTCCTATCCCATACTATTTTTATTTTTCTATAAAGTCATATTCATAGCCAACACTTATAAATGAGTGTAACACTAAGTTATAAGTGATAAGTACACAATTATATCTGTTTCTAATTCATAAACAGCACTTATAGAAGTTCAGCACTCATACAATGAGTGATACTTATAATAGTATGTTATATGGCATCACTGCATTCTGTGATGTCACAGCCTGTTGTATCACTTTTTTGTAGATTACTGGTCAAGCACGTTATGGATTCAGTTGTTATTAGCACACTAGTTATTCATAGGCAACTTGGTAGCAATGGGTTATTACAGCTTGCTATTTATTTCAACACAAAATATGCCTAAAGGAAAGCATTTCACAGATCAAGAAAGCGGCATTTGCTGGAGTTCGTTTACCATTATAAGGACATAACAAACTGATAGCATTTTTATTCAAAAAAAATAAAGTAAAATGGGAGAAGATATGGCTACAATTCAATACCAATTCTGAAAATGTATTATCATTTATTTGAATTTATATATCTTATGTAATTAATTGCATGTTTGTAAAACTATCAAGAATAATAAAGAATCATGATCCTGTACATACTAGTTTCTTGCACGTGACATAATATAGCAAGCAGAAGTCAATGCAATGTAGGATGACATGTGAGAGCAATTGCTATGCTTAATAAATCTGTGGGCAATAACCCAGAAGTAGATTCCTGCAGTTATTCAAATATAGAGCTGCAAGATGTAATTTATAGCAACACATTGATACTGGCACATTCAGAAAATTATCAGCTGGTTGAGTAAGGTGAATATGAACAGAATGTTATTTTTTGTATTTTATTTGTAATAAATTTTTTGTTTTAATTTGTAACAAATGAATCCATAATAGCAAAGCATTGCTTACACAGAAATAGAATATTGTAAGGAAGGGGAAGGGAGGGGGGGAAAAGAAGAAAAAAGCAAAGGGAGAAAAAAATAAAGAGGAGGAGGAGAAGAAGGAGGAAGAGGGGGGGAGGAAGGGAGAGAGAAAGAAAGAGAGAAAGAAAGAGAGAAAGAAAGAAAGAAAGAAAGAAAGAAAGAAATGTAAAATTTAATTCGCTGTTCAAATTTAATTCAAGTTGCTAGGCAATGATAAAAATACGGAACAATGGCAATTAAAACATATTTCTTTTAGTTAAAGCTGAAGGGTTCACTATATTGCTACATTTGTAAAATGGATAAATTTCTTAAAATATGAAAGTTGTTACAGTTTTGATAATATTACTGCATTTTCTGCATAGGAGGGTAAAGTTTCTTGCCTTCCTTCAACAATTTATCAATGTGATAGTAATAAATATAAAAAAGGATCTGAGCAGTGTAATAATTGAAGGGAAATTAAAAAAAAAACAAACCAAGCACATTATGCAATGGTGTTTGAAATGCTTATGTACACCTATAACTTAGGTTTCTGTATTTCCCTTTATTTCCAGAAGCAAAAAGAAAGCAGGTTCTTACAGAAATAGCTGAATTAACAATCAAAAAGGCTAGGCATTTACTGGAACTGGAGAAACGAGAAAGGAGTAACAGGCACTTAGGTGTCAACTTATAAAACATCAGCTGGATGCAGCAAAAAAATGAAGAAGCATATCTTAAAAGAAAGCACAATTTAGAGTTCATAATTTTAAAAAAGAAATTATAACTTGAAAAAAATTAATTTAATTGTTAAAATGCCCTTCTATGAATTCTTGTCTAATTACATTTCCTCTTCTGTTTTCTACAATAGGTACTGCTGGAACCTCAACAACATGTCTTTCTCCTTCTAGGTCTTCTATGTCTCAGATATCTCCAGCTTGTAGCCCAATGTTATACAAAATAGTGCAAGAAGTTATGATTCTTGATATGTTTCATCTTATTTTGTAATTCAAAATATTGACATGGGAATCTCCTATTCAATTTCCCATTAATCTTTCTACTAAACCCCTGGTTCTTGTATGGGCCCTGTTATAGATATTTTGGGAATTTGGCTGTGGAAGAGGTATAAATATGTATTGCCATTGGGGGTAACCACAATTCCCAAGCAAATGACTAGATATTAGTCCTTCACTTAATCACACTATAATACCACTGTTGTCAAAAATTCTGCTATCATGAGCAGAACCTGGCCACCTCACAATTATGTTCAAAATTTCTTCATTTGATCTTCCAACTATTTGCACATTCAAAGATAAATACATCTTTCTATTTCTAAAGATATCAGCATTATTGCCTCGAGGACTCTTTGTGGGTATATGCATTCCATTTATAACATCAACAACTCCTGGAAAGCCACCTTTTTCATAAAACTGAACTTTCATATTACTCAGACATTTGGCTTGTAGGGAAGTTTATGTACCTTTTAATACCAGATGATTAAATTCTTCATAAATAGTACAACAGACTGAATGTTATGGTATAAATCTTCACAAACCAACTAAACAAAATATAAAGTAATATGTTATAAACATTTTAAATTAATATAAAGCATTGTAAACCCTCACCTGGAAAGAGGAAGTTGCATAGAACCTCAAAGCAAGTATTATTTTCATTAAAGGAGATATTGGTGAGCCTCTGTTGGAGGCATTCTCTATAATTAATGGCACCAAAACATTTACGCTTTAATAAATATGCTTCTTGAATTGCTGTTCATCATTCACATCTAAAGGATTCTCCATATCTCTAATATATAATTTTTGTTTGTTCAGCATAAAATTCGACATATTCTGCAAAATCATTGTCATTTTACATTAATGCATAAAGAGCACCTAACCCAATTAGAAATCAAGAGAGTAGCAAATGAGTAACACTTAAGTGGGCATCTTAGCACATGTGCTTACTCTTTTAATCACTCTTTTTGCGACTGAGGGGCAACTATGAATTGGAAATAAATATAAGTACTGAAAAAGGTATCGCTCATTTATAAATGTTAACAATGAATACAGCCCCCAATGAACTTTTTTCTCTCATACTACTGAATATTTCTTGTCTTTTAATATCTTCCATTCTTAGGTTTACTTCTTTCCAGAATCCTCTGTTTTCATATTCCTTATATATCCATAAGTTTCCCATACCTATCTGTTGCAAAATTTCCTGCACTTTGAGAAACCATGATCCTTTCCACTTACATTTCTCTTGGATACTGAAATATTCTTTAATAGTATCACTTTCTTCCAATGTGGCAATTTTATATATTTATTTCATAATTCTTGTAATAATTTTTATCTTGGTGGAATGCCTACCTAAGTCTATCTGCGCTACACCATTTGGTGATGCTATCGGTAAGCATAAGATCATTTCACAAAAGTTTCTATATATTTTATCAGCATCATTCCATGCCTCCTCTACACCCCACATTTCTGCCCCATATAACATTTTGGCTTCTACCAAGGTTGTGCAAATTCTTTCAAGCCTATTTACTCTTATATCTACAATTTTTCTTAAACATGCTCTTAATATCTACAATTTTTCTTAAACATGCTCTTATAACAATCATAGCTGCTTTTCCTTTTGCTATTGCCATTTTTTTCTGTTTATTCCAACTTCTATTAGAACTTAATCTTGTCCCTAGATAATTAAATTTCGTTACTACTACTATTTCTCTCCCATTTAACAGTCATTTCTCATCCTTTTTCAATTTATAAACTCTTTTAAAAATCATGATTTTAATTTTTGTTCATTTAATTTCTATCCCCATTCGTTACAAAAGTATTCACTACTTCAAAGGCCCTACTCAATCCTCCACTAAATAGAGATGCAATTACTAAATTGTCTGCAAAAAGCATCCCTGGTATTTTTTATTAATTACACTGTGCAACAATGAAAATGTTTCGAGCTTAAAAATAGTGAATTTACATGTATTTCCATCTGCTGAATTCAAAAATTACCATAAAAATGATAGATTAGCTCTTGTTTTGAAGATAAAGTGACATTTCATTTTTTAGAGTGAAGATTTTAAATTTGGGGGAATTTTTTTTGGGAGTTGGCACACCTGTCAAATAATAAAACACAAATGCTCTTCAGCCGTTTGTAAGTCATAAACATAGATACTGTTGCTGTGAGTGTGAATTACATGTAGTTTCTACTCAAATTAATGCAAAATTTCTGGTTCGTGAGTGCTTTTTAGTGTAACATTTGTAAAAATGCCACGAAAATGTGTAAATATGGTGAATAACTTTTGTTATATTTGTGGTGAAATAACATTTTCCTCACAGAAACGCAATCTGATGCCTCTTGTAAAGACTGCCAAGCCTCTTGTGAACCCAAAAGACGTTCTTCTTCCACCCCTGCATATCAAGCTGGGTTTTGATGAAAAACTTTGTCAAAGCTATGAACCGAGAAGGACGGGCCTTTAAGTACATCAGAGAGAAATTTTCAAAATTAAGTGATGCAAAATTTAAGGAAGGCATTTTTGTCGGACCACATATTAGAGAACTTGTAAAGGATCCTGCATTTGACCAAGTTTTGGAGGGGAAAGAAAAGGAAGCTTGGGAAGCCTTCAAGGGTGTTGTTCATGGATTTTTAGGCAACAAAAAAGATGACAACTACAAGCATTTGGTGACAGTGCTCCTGCAAAAATACCGTAACCTTGGATGCAATATGTCCCTTAAGATCCATTTTCTCCACTCCCACCTAGACTTTTTCCCTCCTAGTTGTGGAGCTGTTAGTGATGAACATGGGGAGAGATTCCATCAGGACATTTCTGTTATGGAACAAAGATATCAGGGCCGTTGGAATGAAGTAATGCTTGCGGATTACTGTTGGTCTTTGTATAGGGATTCTGCGGAACTCCATCACAAGAGGCAAGCTAAAAGACGACGAAGTCAATAGGCCACCACATGATTCTCTTCACACACCACTATCTGCGAAGTATTTTTCCAGCAATTTAGAACTCTTAGCATGTAATTACCAGTTAAACAAATTAAATGCACTTTCATTGTTGTTAGCATGTATGTAATTAAAATGTATCCTTTTCTCTCAATCCGTTAATATGTAATACTTCCACCTTGTGTATATCATAGAAACTAGAGCTAATAAACATTTTTCATTGTCATATTTGTTTTTCTCAACCCAAAATTAGTAGGAATTACCTCATGAAATGCTCGAAACATTCAAAAATTATTTTTTTGTTGCCCAGTGTTATTAATGATAAATGTATTCTTTCTTTTTAAATCTCATCCAGAATGTCATCAATACAGAGATTGAACAATATTGGACTTAATTTATAGCCTTGTCTTACTCCTTTTTACTCTGCATATAATCCGTTATTTTATTACCCGAAAATTTGAAACAAAATAGGTTCTCACTATATATCTTTTGTACTAGTTTTAAAAATGTATTGCTTACGCCTTTACTTTTTAATTTTAACGATAATGCTTTTCTACTTATGATATCAAATGTCTTCTAAAAGTCTATAAATACAAGTAAAACCTTCCCCTTTTGTTGCTTAAATATTTATCCACAATTGTCTTTATTACGAACACATTATCTGAGCAAAAGAGTGTTAGTTCGATTCAATTACACAATGGTCTTAACATTATCTGATGTTCTTCTTCCTGCTCTGAAAAGTGTTTGGAACTGATATTTTCTTCTTCTCTACCCATTTCTGTAATCTATTTGATAGAATTCCGGTAAAACCCTTTCCTAAAATGGAAAGAAGACTCACACCCTAGTTGGATTATTTACATCACCTTTTCCTTTATATATGGGTACTATCATGCTTGTTCTCCACATATTGGGTATCTCCCTTACTTCCATTATTTTATTAAACAATTAAAGCAGTTAATTGATATCACTGTATGATTCAGTTGAACTACACACTCTTAAAGCTTCACTTACTTTTGATAAATGTATGGAAGTGGTTTCAAGAACATTTAGTTCCCATCTTGAGCCAGGCTAAAGTTCAACTCCGGTTCCATACATTTATGAAAAGTAAGTGCAGCTTTAAGAGTGTGTAGTTCAACTGAATCATACAATGATATCAATTAATATGATTAGCTTCATTGTGCAAGTTCCAATTTACATTTTAATTAAAGCAGTGTTTTTCTGCATTATCTTCTTCAGCCCAAATCTTCCAAAACTCCCCTGGAATACCATCAATACCACTTGCTTTCTTTACCTTCAACCTCCTAATTTGACCATATAATTGTGCATCTGTAATTTCCATATCTAAGTCATTAATAACTGCCCGATTTATCAAAAAATCTATTTCTGCTCTAATTAAATTCTCCTGCCATAATAATATGTTAAAATGAGTGTACCAATTTTCTGGAGTTATATTTTTCCCTCTTATCCCATTTCTGCATAATCTTCCTTGTACCATGGGTTTTTGAGATATCATTTTAACATTTAGCTCCCATTTGACAATCTTTATCAAATCATTTTCTTTTGCTATTATCATAAATCGTGCTTTCATATCTACCCCAGCCCATTTCACGCTATATTCTAATTTCTCAACTGCCTGCCCTATTTTATCCGTATCTATTAGGATCTTTATTGTATAATTTTATCTCTTTTCAAATTTAGATCTTTACAAAATGAGTCATATTTCTCTTCCCTCCATTTATATACCTCAATGTGTCCACAACTCCCTATACATACATTCTTCCTCTCTTCACTTGCCTTCCCCCAATTTTAATCTCAGTGGGAAATGACAGCTCGTTAATACCAGATTCATATCTTAAAAATCTCTAATCAAATTATCAACAATATATGAACACAACATATAATCTGCCACATTTTGTCCATTCTTGTTTGCAAATGTAAAATTCACATCTAAATCAGACCCTCGCATTCCATTACATGGAATAAGATTATTTCCTTCACAAAAATCTAGGAGTTTTTTCCCTTTCTTATTTGAGAACATGTCCTTGCTGTATCTTCTCTCTAATTCAAAATCCATGCTCTTCTCCTATTCTTGCATTTAAGTCTCTTATGATTATTATTTCCACTTGTTCATATTTATTTCAAAGCTCTTCAATACCATAGCTTACTTTTTAAACATGTTTGTATCATAATACTCTAATGGACTAGGAGTGTTATATATTATACTAATATAATTATAGCCACATTTTGAATATACATCAAGATAAGACAGCCACAACACTGGGCTATTTCCTAGCTCTTTTTCTTCTCTTCCAACAAATTCTTTTGCTTTCCTCGCAAAACATTCCAAGCCACCTGATACCATACTTTTACTCTGATTTTTTAACACCCCTTACACTAAAAAGATCAAACCCTGGATTTCTATACTTTTTGAAGCCACTTGTAAAAAAAGTGATACAACTTCACATTAGATACAAAGTGATGATCTAGCAAGAACTAGGCTTCTTATATATGCTCTGATCATGTGGTAGGCTTCCCATTGGATAAAAAAATGGATCGCACCATATGCCATTTGCAAATTCTTTGATTTGGAATAAACGTAAGGACCATTCACTGAAAGTTGTTCTGTTATGTTTAATGAATATTAAAAGGATCATATCCAGAACTCTATATATATCTATCTTACACGAAGTATTGCAATTTGTGGTCAGCAACGAGATGTATGTCACATGGTGAGGAGTTTCCTATACTAAAGTATCCAGATTAGGTGACCTTAAGTGATGACAATAAAGGCTCAAACATAACCCATGTTCAACAACATACAGAAAACCTTGAGTAGTGACTCAACATTTGTTTCAAATTGTTTAACAGGGCCTAATTATTTTTATAACAAAAGAGCTCTTAATGATATTTATACGTGACATTTAAATTTGTAACAGCTTTTAAGTTTTAGGCTGAAAGTATACAAGAATATGTAATGTTATCACAGCTGCCATAGTGGTTGTAAGAGTATTTCTCTGATAGTAGTGTGGTGTTTTATGATGATATGACGCAATGTAATAGACATCAATACCAGCCAAATGAATGGCAGCTGTTTATAGATTTATCAAAAGTTAGTTTGAAGGCTTATTCTTATGCATAATGACAATTAATTATCTTCAGTATCTGTAGCTCATGCAGCTGGTATAATAAATATATATGAAATGAAATAAGAGAAACTACAGTATGAAAAATGTATCTGAAAACTTTGTGGAGATTTCAAAGGGATTGCTTTAGTACTGGTTTGCATCTAGTATATACAAAGCGTTAAAATGTTTCTTCCATGAGCAGCACAAGAAGAGCAATAAAGCTTACTATATTAGACACAAGTGGCCCAAATTTACATCTTCTACCCCAGGTGACAGACTAGTCAAATTTGAAAAAGTACACATAAAAAATAATGAAAACAAAAGCTTCATTTTGCATTTGAAACCTAACTTTCCAAAAATTGCAATGTAAAATATGAAGAATTATTATTTATAATGCAACAAATAATAGCATTAATTTTCATAAAAATGTTGAGCAATTGTTAAATCCTCCATTCATTGAAATAAAATCCATATGCATATCATTCAAGAATATGTGTTATAGTAATCTTGAAAGTAAAAAATCAGTGATTTATCATGAAATTAATAATAATAATAATAATAATAATAATAATAATCTTCTGAAGATCATTAGATAGATACACAAGATGCTGGATGTAACAAGTCTTTAAAACTTAATTTTTTGGACTCCCAATAGGTCTACCATATGCGAGTGACTTTTGCTATGCACAGTTTCATCTTTACCTAACATCTATTGCACTTTATAGAAATGTGCACTCATAGTGATGTCACCATTGGCAACTTTCTTGTTCCGTGGAAAAGAACATTCTGGTGATGCAACAGCCACTGCGTTAATGCTTGTTTATTGATGTGCATGCACATGTAACAGTTTTGTCATCAATACTCGGGCATTATCAGCTGTGTCAGATTCTTTGTTGCAATAAAATGGCATCTGAAAACTGAAGGAGAATGATAATATATTGACTGAAGAAATAAAGCAGGCTGCTTTACATAAAAATGAACTAAAGGATTATTCCAATGTTATTGTAAAGAAGTGGTTATGGAAAGAGGTGTGCAAGAAAGTGTTTCCTGCTGCTTTGAAGGATTGAAAAAAGTATGTTTCAGCAACATTTGTAAAGTCCATTGTGCAACTGGTTGAAAGTCACCAATTACAGTCCCGCTTGTGAGTTCAAAGGAGTTAGAACAGTGACAAAACTGTTGCTTGACAAGTCACTTATGTGCAGTAGCTCTTAAACATCTACCCAGAAAATTTTTGGGGTTTTCAGTGATGAATATATAGAATCAGCAGATGTATACAATGGAGAAGAAACATTAAGTTTAATGGAATTCCAGTATTTTGGGTGACTACTGCTGAACAATACAGAGAGGCATCCTACAGCCAAAATACACAAGAAAATTATATCTACAGCTCTTTAGATATTCCCGAATGTTCAATGTGTATTAATGTACTTAATTCTTTAAACCTCAAATGTTAGTAACAACAAAATCCTGCCTCGTGGAAATATTATAAGTGTATATAAGTATCTTAATTCTTAAGTCAAAGTAAAAAGTTTGATTTTGTAGACAGACCAGTGTTTTCATAGAAAACTATCAAAATAATACATACACTTATGGTCCCTGACCAAAATATCATCAGGTAAACAAATTGCAATCATTGACTCAAAGTACATATGGAGCATGCTGCAACATTTCCCAATCCTAAGTTGACAATTTTTAATTTAGCTATATGTGGTATTCTGTCTGAAGAGCCACAGTTTTTATTTCTTGAATTTTTCACATAATTTAAAATAATCAGCAACAATTACTTAACCATGATGGTTCCCAAAGGTAAATCTGCTGGTTGAGTCATTACATTTAAATGCATTTCATAACTGGTTATGTTACTCAAATACAGATATGTTGCATTATGTGAAAATTATGCCTATTTATAGTCTTGCACAGGGCATGATGACAGTCAACTTGAGTTATAGATCTTACTGCTGGTTTTGCTTTAATGTAGGCATATGTTTAATTTAAAACCATTCAATGAATGGCATATTTGGATGTCTCCTTATGGGCAATTGCTTTCTATTGACAGAAAAAACCTAACATGATAATAAATAAAAAAGAAGAAGAACAAAAGCGAGAGAGAGAAGGAGAAGAGCAGACACTACACATAGATCAATAAATGCAAATTTACATAAAATTCCTCTATGTAGGGTGGCTACTTACTCTCCTCATCCATTGACTGTCAGTCATATCTGTGAACTATTTGCCCATCTGTATCTTTATCTCCCTCTGTCGTTTGATGATATAAGGGGTCATACTATTGATGCCTGCACCTCTTATTATAGTACAGTACATGCCCCATTTCTTTGTTCTTGTAGCCTGCTGTGTTACCTCTGGAGTATTAGTTAATTCTTTTACTCTGTAATACAGTGATATTCCATGTTCCTTTCATCTTACTTTGGCATATTTGAATTGCATTTGTTTCTCCACAAGAACCCAGGTTTGCAACAATATACATTGCATGTATTATATATGCAAATTTCCAGGATCTAAACTCTTAAGTCTTTGGTATAGGGATCTGTAAAGCAGGATGAATTTAAAGTTTCAAAGGGTTTTCTAAGTTAGTGCTATACTTTTATTTCCTTGCCTGTGCTTTAGCTTAAGACTATTAATTGGCCTGGACAGTTGAACTCTGGTATGTATATTTGTTCTGTTTTAAAACCATTGATCTTCAGAACTTTTTTCATCATAAGGCAAAATATTAAATATATAAATGGCATTTATTGTTTTGAATTGGATTTCAGAGTTCCATTGATTTATTTCTCAGCACTAGGCACAGTCTGTACCTGTATGGGTGACAACTGCTTTACATAGCTTTGGAATGTGGATAATGGATCTGGGGGGTCTGTGGCCCAAATTGCACATCTACTCTGTAATTTTAAACTTTGTTCTATTACAAGATGTCTGGATTATCTTTTATGGTATTATATCTAAAACTACTTCACTTTGAATGCAAGATGACAGAGGTAAGAAAAACAAATGAATGGACCTCGTTGAATGTTTAAAATCGCCTTTGTGTTATTTTAACCTATGCAATGCCAAAATTTAGAATAAGAAAAATCACCTATCATCAATAAATCCTTTAGTACATTAGTACCATACATGCAATGTGCCTCAGAGGTCTCCACTTTCAAAGGATGATGACAAATTTGATCAGATAACCCTCAGTATTGAAACCATTTATAATTTATGAAAATAATGGCAAGAATATGCACATGTCTATATGGAAAGAAATCTCATACACATTTCACAATAAGATGCAGCATATTATGTTCTACCAATTAGAAGATATATGAATTACAGTTTTGGACTGAAAGCCTGCGCTCTATTTTGTAGACATCCATTATGCTTTTCAATGTGGAACAATGGCTACATCCATGCAAGTCATTCATGAGCTTATGAGTATTACCATATTAAAAATCTTGCATTGTGTGTTTTAATACAATTTCTGATAGATTGGTGGATATTTACTACAATACGTACAAGGCACTAGTTCAGTTTCTATATTTCAAAATAAAGTTGTTCATTTGGAATGATGAAATAAGTAGAACTTTTTTCTTTTTCTCTTAATAAGAAGAAAGGCAGCATTATTGAAGTTCTGTTACACCTACAGACTAAACTGAATACCCAAAGCATTTCATAAATCTGTTGACTGTGATTTATGAGTGCATAAGAAGCTTACTCTTCATTCTATAGTACACATACTGCTCTTTGATTGGTTAAAATTCATCAGAAACGTGGAAAACAGAATTTAAAAGAAAAATTTATTCTTGTTGATGAAAATATATGTTACAAATATGCATATTATTATTTAAGATGCCTTAAGTTAAACTGTGAAAACCTTATGTGGCAGTATAGCATTATGTGAAAATAATTATTACTACAGAAAATAGTTGAAAAGTAAGATTTAGAACTTACCTAGAGATGTCCTCTTCGCTAACAGTTCGAGGTGTGGATGCCTGAAGCATGGAAGGATTTAGCGTCTCTGTATAAGGTGTAGGTGTTTCCACAGGGGCTGTAAAACAGTTACAAAAAGCGTAAAACATAATTATACTTTATTTCTATGAGGATACATGTGAACTAAAAGTATCAATCATTATCATATACTATAACATAGTGTAATCAATATTAGGGAGCATTTCACACACACCACTCCTAAAGAAAAAAGAACAGCAGACACTGCACATGATAAGTGATATTTCTAAAACCTATCCACATTTGATTCATTTCATTATGGTTTAAAATTAATTTATGCCTTTATCTTTAAGGGCATAAATCATGACAAAAATCTTTGACTAAGGAGCAGGACAGTGCAGTCTAGGCAACTGAAAGGCATATTAAAGAAATAGGACTTTGGAATGCAACAGAATATGAAGATGTAGCAAATACATATTGTCATTTTGGTCCTTCTCTGAGAAATGGTAGGAAAATCTTATTGCATGAAGTTTCAGTATTCTTGGATTAGATGCCAGCACCTATGCTTTTCAGCTGGCATGCCTGGGTTCAATGCTTAGTTGGGGCATGTTATCAGAGATTTTTTAACCCCCCCTCCCAGATTTTCTCCTTACCCTGAAAAGATAATATGTTATTTCAAGTGTCAAAGATATCTGTGATCATGTTCTCTATAATTTTATTCATTGGTGGCAGCACTTACAGCTGGGGGGTGGGGGGTGGGAGAGTTTGGCTAGTAATATATAAATGAATAATATAAATAACAACATTTAATTTCGTGTTCGAACCAATATAGTGAAGCGACTAATTTATTCTTAATTATCAAATCGATTCACTAGATAATCAAGAATGAAGCGTTTGTTGAAGCAGAATTTACAAAATGAGTTTTACTGAAATCATATGCACAAATTTTCTAAATAGCCTTCTTCTCCCACATTTCATTTAAAGTAAATTAGATTGTTAAAATATTGGGAGGACCAGTATTTATATAAAAATATCTAAAACATACATTACAATAAAGAGGCACTCATTTGATCAAAACATTTAATTACGTCTCGTAATTTTGATAGTAAAAATTCATTCTTCTAACGATTTGTTACTGGCAGTAGTATGGCTATAGCACTCTAGTGACATTCATTCATGTTTTCATTAAAAGCCCACATTCCTGAAAAATATAAAACAAAGGAACAGCAATTCCATTAAAGAAAAGATGGAGACATGTATTTTAACAGTGAAAGAACTATGAAACTATCAGCCACCCAAACAACTGGATATATGTGCAAGGACACAACTGGATGTATAAGATGAGCCAAATAAGCACAAGTGCTTCAGCCAAATTAAAGACTTGTAAGAAAATTAAAAGTTGCAGACATAGTAAGGTTTGAATTTGAACTTTGTAAGGACCTGTTAAAATATGGTAAACAATTGCACTATTTTCACAATGAACAGACAATGGGTTGAATTTTCCCCTAAACAGATGACTAGTTTAAAATTGCAATTGTCAATAAGTAATGCAGGCAGAACTATTCCTTAAGGCAATTAACTTGAGGTTACTAAGTAGCTTAATCAATAGCAGTTTGTTTTCTTTGATGCCAAACCATTTTTGCACCAATAGTCACACTGATTATATATATGAGGAAAAGCAAAAAACAAAGAGAGGAAAAGTAACAAACAAAGAGAGGAAAAGTAACAAAGAAAGAGAACTTGGAAATATTACAAATTTCTTAGTTATTCTGATGGCAGACTAACATGATGGTGATTTTTGCTGGCATCTAGTGCTTGTCTGTGACATGGAGTGGTAGTTCAAAAAAACATGGAAGTGTTGGTGAAGCAACTCATATGATCTTGCATATAAAAATGCCTTGATAAAAGCTCTTCCATAATAACTCTTATTCTCAACACCATTTTTGAAAACAAAAGCATTTGTAAATTCTTTTTCCATCTTCCAAACAATAGATAAGGATCCTGCTGTAAAGGTGGTCAAGTACCAGGTTATTTTCTCTCATTCTCATAAGTGGGAGCAATTGTACTATACACTGCAAGTGGCCAGTCAGTAATGTGACATGAGAAATCTTGCATCATGTACACGAGCAAACCAAGAATAGGAAATGAAATGCTACTGCAGATTTTTCTATTTACTTTTGGTGGAATACCTTTATTAATTTTTTCTCTTCAATTTCCCGATATGGGTCTCTCTGCATTCTGCACAGTTTATTTGATAAATTCCTGGTTTCTTTCCTGGTGCAATACTCTCAATGATTTTTTCCACCTGGAAAAAACTGGAAATTCATAAAATAAAACATGTAGAATGCAAGAAGATCTATATCAAGAAAATGAAGAGAAAAATGGGATGTGTCTAAAAGAACACATCAGATACAGCAAATAATAACAAATAGAAAAATCTGCAGTGGTACCTCATATTTGGACAGAAAACCATGATATAGGAAAGAAATGAACCTATTATAGTTACAGGGTCCCACAGAGCTAACAACTTAGGATAAACCTACATGCATAAATATAAGGACACGTTAATGAACTTCAACACTCTTACAGATGAAAATGCTCTTTTCAAGTTCATTTCACATCCACCAGAACAGAATTAGCATCTCTATGAAAACACTAAGAATTTTCCATCAGCCGACAAGTAGCTGAGGATAGAGATGATGGTTCGGGAAACATGTACTACATATAAACAAGTGAAGCCACAATTGAAGTGAGTGTTTAGGTTTGATTCAACCATATGAAATTTATCATTTGATTTTATAGTATTTATATTCAATCACAAAAACCTCATGATAGGCTACCTGCAGGATGCCAGCATGCTGATCACATGCCCTCCTGCAATACTGCCCTCTATCAATGAAGTCATAAGATGGAGATAGAGAAAGCAGAGGTTGCCATGGGAGACCAAGGCTCACCCCAGGCTGTAGTGCCAAATGAAAAGAGTATTTATATCCTCAAATATAACAGTTCATTTGGATAATGCAGGTGCATTACATCTGAAATAATTACCCATGATGACCTGTTGTTTGTGAAGCAAGTATAATTAATCATAAAACCTCATCACCAACAATTTTTTATTCCTACCAAACCAATTTATTTTTTAATTTTTGTTCATGTGTTATTCCTGTAGCTTTTTTTTTTTAAATAAAGAAAGAAGGACTTTTAAGGATTTAACAGGAACCAGATAAAAAATTGCATGAGAAGATCTGTCCTAATGCACAGTAGTAAATTAAGGCTTTTAATCAGTGTTTATTAAAGAGAATTTATTAGGGAATACCTAAATCATCGCCAGGGTATCTGTTTACCAAACAGGTGCCCCAGTTGCATTGACAAATGTACAATTTGGACAAATTCCCCTTGTTTAGACCACTTCTAGAGCATTTACTGTCAGTAATGCTATGGATGGGTCAAGAATGGCTGATGCTATTAAGAGCACAGCCTATGTGCTAGCTAATGCCACACACACTGGCCTGACACATTAGGCAACATGCAGTGGAATTCAATTATGCAATGAGGTCCAAGCTGTCAAAATATGTACAGTGTGTGAGTTCAGTCACTGTGGTAAGAGGAGATCAAGTAGGAACTCTAGGCACTATATCCTTAAATTTTATGGGTTCTGATTCTTTGATATGTTACCAAGCCCCATTGTTCCTGTGAGGTAAACCATAACGTTTCATTTAAAATCTGCTGCACACAAATCTTACACATTTAGTCACTGCATCATATTCCCCATGTAACTGGGAACAGAGAGCACTTTTGCTGCCATTTCCATTATATTATTCACATTTCAAAGAAGGCATGATGAGCATAGAATAGCATTATGCAAACAGCTGAGTGTAGTGTTTTAAGATGGTATGAAAAAGGCTAAGTGGCGAAGAAATAATCAAATTACTGAATGCAAATTAATGATATTGGTGATTTTTATAATGAAACAAATGAAATAGAGATACTGACATATTTAAAGCTACATACAACAGAACAATTTCAAATAATACATAACACTTTGAATTATTTTTTTGAAGTATAGGCCCACTTTTGACATCAGAAATGTTGTTATTCTGCAGATAATTATTATATTTTTATATTTTCTATAGAACAATCATAGTGTAGCAGGTATTCTGACGACGATGATGGTGGTGGCAGCGGCGGTGGTGGTGGTGATGATGAAAGCTACTCATATAATGCTGTTAGGAATGATGGCATAACTTGCCTTCTGTTATACACCCTTCAGGAAATGATGTGTAAAAATAATTATTAAATATCTAGGTTATCTCATATCACCTTATTTTTCTATATTTAACATTATTTTGAAAACAAATATGTTTGGAGTACTTTTCCTTTACTCACTTTACCATGTAATAAAACATAGCAAAACTTCTACATCATATAAGATATTTAAACGGGAAAAAAAAGAAGAAAAATAAAAAGCAGAAAAAAGAGGGAAAGAAAAAAAAAAAACAGAAAAAGAAAAAAGAAAGAGGACATGAATGTAGAGAAATTTACTTTTCACATGACGTATTAAGAATTAAAATCTACTGACTAGCTTGATTTATGAATCTTTACTGTACCATTATTATATAACACAATACATATCTCATTTTTCTGCACAGTTTATGGCTTTGTTTATGCACATTTGTCAGTTGGAAGTTTCTTAATTCATTCCAAAGGAAGAATGAGGACATGTCTGCTGCCAGATGAGCAAGAACTGCTCCACCTGCTGATCATAGCAGAAACACTTCTCTTCAGGTGCCTCCTTGAGTGGTTGAAACATGTGGAAGTCACGTGGTGACAGATCTGGGCTGTAGAAAGGGTGTTGGAGGATAGTACAATGCATTTCTGCCAATTTCAGTTTTGTCTGAGCCGCAGTGTGAGGTTTTGCATTTTCATGGAGCAACAGCACATTTCGGATGGGACTTTTCTTTTGGATTGATAGCCCATTCACACATTCGCCAGAAAATTGCAATAATATGCCAAATTGACATTTCTGTGCCCATACAAGAAATCAATAAACAAGGCACCTCTATAGTCCCAAAAAACCATTGCCAGGATCTTGCCTGCTGACAAAACAGTTTTTGGTTTTACTAGACACTCCTTGTCTTTTTGTTGCCACACCTTGTTGGCCCTCTTTAATTCTGGGGTGTAGTGGTGCACCCAAGTTTCATTGCAGGTCACTATGTAATGCATAGAGCAGAAATGCCTCTCCTGCTTCATTCCACGTTAACATTGTTGAGAAATTTCCACACATGTAGCCTTCTGCTGGTCATTTAACAGTCTTGGGACCCAACTAGTAGAGATTTTTTGGTATTGACGCCACACTTAATAGTGGATTGGACACTCCTGTAGCTAAGCCCAAGTTGTGCAAAAATTTCCAACATTGTGCAGCGTCAATCACCCTCAATATAGCTCCGAATTGCTGCAATGTTGCCTGGAGTTATACTGGTCATGTGGAGGCATTGATGGATTCTGTTTTGCATGGTTTCTCACTCTTTGTGAAATTGTTCAAACCAAACTTTTACCTCTGTTTTCAAGAAAGTTGATTCTCCATACTGTCTACGTAGTTTGAGTCAAATTTCATTAGGCCCAACATCTTTCTTTCAGAGAAACTGGATGATGACGCATTATGTGACACAAAAATGAACTTCCTTCTCGTTTATCCCGAAGGCAATTAAATGAACAGCATTTACCTTGAAGCAGCTGCATGGTGGGGGACACTATTCCCCACTCTACCACCATGGAAACTCCTATCCCCCTCCCAAGAGTTAGCTGGCCACTGGGACAAAGGGTTGTTGATATTTTATTCACCCTCGTATGAACATTATCCACTAAGGGTAATAGTAAAGTAGTAAAAATGGATGGTTAACACTACTAAAACGTTGCTGAAAAATGCTTTTAAAACTATTGTATGCCATTAATTGCACATTAATGAAATTAACTCAACATTCTTATTAATACATTAAAATAGAATTCCTGAAATCTATTTTAATGCATTTGATTTTTTGCAAGAGGAAGATCATGAATTTGCAACCTGTGAGCCAGTTATTTGCCTAGTTACAGAATTTGTATACATTTAGCTTAAATCACAAAAATATAGATAGGTTTGTCATCAAAAAACATTTGAAACATTACAGAAAAAATTTTGTCCATATGCACTCAGACAGTATCAGTCTCTCTCTCTCTTGCAATGTACAGTGAATCTTGAATTCAACATCTTTTTCATGATCACATAAATCAGATGTCTAGAAATGTCATAAATTCATTGGTGCTTGATGAAAGTACTGATGTCTGCGATACAGTGTTCATTCAATGTGTGAATAGAGATCTCAGGAAATCACAGGAACTTATAGCAAGTTTAGAGGAAGTCATACATAAATTTTGTTTCCCATGATAGCTGATCTTTGTAGCAACAAATGAGGAACCTATTGTTGGTGTCAAAAAAGATCACTGGTCTATGGAATTAACAACTTAAGACATCCTCTGTAGATTGTACCAGGGAAATCTTTTAGTGCAAAAACTATGTAATTGGCAGCATAATGAGTTAGTTGAGTTTATCAGACCAAGTAGTCTAAATTATTGTCAGTTCTGAACACTTCTTGCAGACTTCGAGAGTGATTATGTATGGTATTATATCTTATAACTGTGAAGTGAGGAGGATGAGTAGAGACAATATACTTGTCAGATTTTTGGGGGGTTCATGAGGAAATATCAGTATTAATGGAAATAAGACAGTGTTGTGGCTAAATTTCAAAATGTAAAATGGGCTTGTGATCTTGCACTTTTTACAGATTTGAACAATGTTAATTTATCTTTGCATGGGAAACAACAGATCATAACTGAAAAGTATGAGAAAGCACTGACCTTCAAGATAAAACTTCAATGTGAATGCCAGTTAAGAAGTAACCCTTCTGTTAAACATTCTTTTAATATTGTGATCAATATTATAAATATTTGTTACATTGTATGGACAGTTTTAATCAAGATTTCAAGAGTTGGATATTCTTGCATCTCAATTTGGCTCATTTGCAATTCCATTTTACTTAAATATTGATACAATCCCTCTGCAATTACAGAAAAAAATAACTGATATCCAGTATGACAGGGAGCAAAATAACAACTTTAGAAATGAAAAGAATTTGAGAGATCACTACTAAAGGTTTCCTCATCCAAAGTTCCCACATTTACATAATCATGCAGCTAAGATGATGTGTATACCTGGCACAACAGTTTATTGAATACTTGAAAGCTGTTCTTAGATTAAAATTTGCAAAGAATATAACTCCAAATTCTGAACATCTTGTTACAGGCAAAATGATAGCCATACATTCAGACTTTTCATTTTAATAAAAATATATCAATTTTCTAAAAATGTGCAAGAATTTGACTCAGTTTAATAGTTTGTAATATGTTTAAGCCACAGAATTAGAAAATTGAAGAAAAACAAATAAGTTGTTTTATGGAAGAACGGTAATATTAACAATCGGTAGTTTGACTATTTCACTTATGTAACATCATCATAAAATCAACCAATGCAATGAAACAAAATTTTAAATTTTAACCAATCACAGCCCAATATTACAGTGAAATTATCGTAAAGTTTTATCAAATCCTTTTACCATGCAAAATGCATTTGTCTTCTGGTTCATGTAGTCAATTCTATACCCCCATTATAATTCCTAAGCATCATACAGATTAATCAAGAACATCATTCAGCATTACTAAATGAAGTATGAAATTCTGCTTCCACATTTTCATCTGCTAATTCCTAAATGTCTCTGCATCCAACGAAATTGCAACCCCTTGATTCAAATTTGATAAATGTGTTTTCTATAACTGTATTGATTATTTAATGTGTATTCACTCAAACAATTGTTTTTGCATATTCAGCCAAACAGTCTGAAATAATTTTGAAAATTATGTAGCAATAGCTGCCTAAGCAACCATAAATTTTAATAAACATATTGTTCAGAATAGTAAAATGTTTTCTCTGTTTTTTTCTCAGTTGACATTAGTAAATCAAATGGTAGTGATTGTAACAGTGGACTTTGTCTCATGGTTTCTGAATAGGTAGTTATTCATAAATATAATAATTTATAGAATCGTTATCATTCTGTGCATATATATTACTTTTATTCTTATTCTATTCATGAAATAGCCCTAAACCCATATTTGGCTCTTCTCTATTGCTATTCCTGACAATTTACATTTGTCTGTTGCAAGATGGCTTGAAAAGTTAAGCATTCAAAATATACATATATAATTATTATAATTTTGTAAGTAGAGTTTAGGAGAATTATATTTCAATTCCCTTGAAGTTCTGAGCTTTGCAGATAAATTCACCCACTATGTTTGTGAATTTATTTGGAATTTAAGACCCTCTTGAGGGATTACTTGTGATAATTTCTACTGTTTGCTATGGCAAAACTGTAGTTATTGTTTAACACTGTTATCCACTTTGTGTTTTCTTTTCATGTATTAATTTTTTATGTTCCTTCATCAATAACATAATTCACATCAATGATGCATCAAAGCTAGAACAGGTACTCTGTGTATGTCTCACACTTCCGGAAGAGTGACAACTGGCTTGCAGGGGCAAAGCCTACAGGTCACCGTTTCACAGGTTTTCCTTATCCTGAACAGGCAAGATGCAAAGTAGATTTCAGTGCCAAAAATGTCTAAATCTATTTTCATTATAGAAACAGAGCTTACAACAAACAACAGTAACAACAAAAACCACCATAAAAATAAAGCACTCCCATTTAAAAGTAATAATAATATTTCTGAATAGCCTTCATACAGCAAAAAATGGCCGAGGTCATTAAGGTACAAACTCATGAACGGGAGGTCTGGGGTTTGAATCCCACCAGGGCCACCCTCCCTGATTGAGGTTTTTTCCAGGTTTTACTCAGTCCTCATAAATGGCAAATGCCAGGGAAATACCTAATCTTACGCCTGGAACGTTTCCTTCCTTAAAAAATCCTTTCTCAATACATCATTTCATCTCATGTATCATCAGTGTCCACTGCCTGTGGTGCCTGAGAAGTAAAAATGGGCATAAAAAAAAACACACCCAACAACATATTTTGTACAAGTCTCCCATAAACTGTCTCATTAAATTCCTCCATCACTGTAAGTGCTGAAACACCTCAACCTCTGTAAATAATGTAACAATGACTGCCAGCTTTGGTGTAATATAAATGTCTCCATAGCTAAATTCAATCAACCATGCAATGAAAACTTAATCCCAGGTAACTAAAATTTCCCCACAGTGCATGAAATAAGATGACATTAGCAGCAGAGCTAGACAATTACAATCTAGAGTAGCAAGTGGAAGTGAAGTACAGTTGCCTAGTTTGTGTAATGTGATGCTTACCATAATAGTCATGCTTTGTATTTCTCTTTGTGTTCATAGAATTTCTCTGCACTTTATGGATTTAAAGTACATAACTGATAATGGCAGTTTTTACAGGTGACTGACTATGCAAGAATCATAATTTTAAGTGATTTGTACTTAAAGAGTTATGGAATGTAGACTACAGCCTATTTACATCATTCTCAGATACTAAACAAAAACATTTTGTCATTAAGTTCTATATACTTTTCCAAATCACCTCAGTTTTATTTTAAAAATATTCAGTCAAAAGTCATTCTGATCCTTCTTTTTTATTCTCATTTTATGGCTGTTTAAATTTTAGTCCTGGCAGGATTCATGCAGCACACATCCTATGCATGAGTCCAATTATTAGGGCCCTCAGACACCCGTATATGCAAACTGATTAAGTAACATTACTACATGTAAAATGCATGCTGGTTGCTAACTTTTGTGTTGTAGTTGCCTCTAACATGTTTTTTATTAAGTATATGATATATTTTTATTAAAAACTTTTGAAAAATTTAAATGCTTTTATTTGTTGACTAATACATTATTGTTCTCTAATGTCTTGCACAGTTAAACAAATGGATAAACAAAATCAATTATGGTATTTTTTCAGCAGGTAGCAAATACTAATTTGGGAAAATGTTTCATTTACAAGATCAGAAAAATGTAATAATAGGCTTTGAAATGCTAAACAAGAGAATTTGCAATTATCTTCAAGTCTATTATTTCTACAAGAGAAGCAGTACAATATTTAATGGGACAAAACAAAAAATATGTTAAAAACAGGCGCCATTTAAGGAAAATTAATAATGGAAACAACAATTATCAATCAAAATTAACTGAGACCCTGACTGTACATTCTCAAACAGTTTTGAATTACCAGTTGCAAATAATAGCATAATTTTATTAATCTTAGTTATATATAAACAATGTAATACAGTTTTTTTCACACTAACTCCATTCCCTTACATAAAAATTTGGACACATGTTTAGGGAGTAATCCCTTCCATCTTCAGCCTGTAGATAAACTGTTGTTATCCGTGGTGGTTGAGTCTCTTGATGTTCTTCTAGTGGCATCTGTTGGTTCTATTAGGAATTAGCAGAGTTCATCCATTGGAGGGAAATCGAAATTCATCAAATTATCCTTATTTTTTTATAATGAAAATGTTTTCTCAAGTGGAAAGTTCTATTGCGTTATGAAGTTGTTTCACTAGTTTTATCTCTGGTTTAATTTCATGATTTTTATTCCAACAGTGTGCTGCTATTGCTGATTTATCAATTTGTTTTAAGCAAATATGTCTAAAGTGGTTTTTTTTTTTTTTTTTTTTTTTTCCTCCCAGATTTCCAAATTCCTCTTTGTTTTTCCAATGTATTTTTTATCGCACTCTGCTAAATACCTGACTTTTGTTCTGTTGGCATGTAGTCCTTTACTCTGCAACCTAATAAGTTCTTTATATTAAAATTGATCTTTCAGGGTAACATAATTCCTTGTTCTTTGAATAACTTCTTGAACTTATTGCGGTAAATTGGGTAGTATGTGAAACTTTTGAATTTGTACCTTTCTTTTACACTTTTAAGTGTGGAAACATCTCTTATTGTTTTTTGGTTTTATTGATGACTTTTATTACTTTGTCTTTGTTGTATCCATTAGTTTCTGCTATCTTTATGATTTGTTGGTATTCCAATTTGTACTCTGTTTCTGTGAGTGGAATGTTAACTAATCTGTGTGCTAAGCTATAAAACACTGCATATTCATGTGGAATGGGGTTAAAACTGTCATTTTTTATGTAATTTTCTGTATGTGTATCCTTTCTATGAATTCCAAATGTAAGATAGTTTTCATTTCTTATGATTTTTACATCTAGGAGGGGGATATATCCACTTCTTTCTTACTCTATGGTGAAATTTATAGATTTGTGCTGCAAGTTCAGCAGTTTTAGTGCATCTGTTGTACGTTTTTTTGGAATTATTGCAAATGTGTCATCCACATACTTATACTATGTTTTGAAGATTAGAGGGAAGGCTTTGGTGATATGCATTTCAAACAAACTCATAAAAAAATCTGCTAGAAATGGAGATAACAGGTTTCCCATAGTTAGTCCCGAGACTTGTTGGTAATATTTTTTATTGAAAATGAAGTAATTTTGTTCGATTCAAATGTTCGTAAGTTTTATCAAGTCTTCAATTTCTTGTGCTTGTAGATCTAAGGATTTTAACCAATTCTTTAACATTAGCATAAGTGTATCTTTTGGTATGCTTGGGAATAAGGCTTTTACATCAAACGATACCATTATATTTTCTGCTGTAATTTTGTAATTTTTCTGCCAAATCCTGTGAATTTTTGACACTCAAACTTTGGTATTTTTTTAAAGATTTGAAAATGTCGGTTAATTTTTTTTGCTAACAAGTATGTTGGTGAATTGATATTATTGATTATAGGTCTCATGCTTTTATCTTTTTTGTATAATTTAGGAAGTGCATACATTCTAGGTAATACTGGGTTGCTATGTGCGAGTTTTCATTTTTCGGTAGTGGACAGTATTTTTATTTCATCTAATGTTTTACTCAAGTTTTTAGTGCAGGTCAAGAGACCCAACCACCACGTATAACAGTTTATCTACAGACTGAAGATGGGAGGTATCACTCCCGAAACATATGTCCAGATTTTTATGTAAGTGAATGGAGTTAGTGTGAAAAAACTGTATTACATTGTTTATATACACCACTCCATTGTCAACAGCTTTATAAGTACATTTAATTGAATTTACATAGACATACAAGTCTCTAGAAGCAATTCAACCACGTGGTAAACAGAAAATGGCAGAAACACAAACAAGCTCAACACATACAATTTAAACTTTAATTACACCAAAAGTGATATAAAAACCTTTTTGAAAATACAAATTAAAAAAAGACACATCGTAGCTAACAAAAATTTCCTTAATCTGTGCCTAAAAAATGAAATCACACCAAAATTCGCGAGGAAAACAGTTTAAATAGACAATAGCCCACACCAAAATGCAGCTGAAAAAAGAATAATTGAAGTATTGAGAAGCACACAATATAAAAAACTAAGTGAAACCGACTTAAAATGTTATGATTTACATTTAAAACTTTCGAGGACTTTGGGATTTCACATTTGGGATAACATACAACAACATCTGCATAAAAATTTAACCAACCTAATGAAAATAAAGAATCAGAAATTGAAATAGAAACTCTACAATTTATGAAAACTTCAAACCAAAAATGTACCCAAACAAGTTACACAAACCACAGAGAATGTAATTTATATTTCTAGCAAGACATTTTCAAACATGAACTAAAATTCCTAAACGAATGCCTAAAAACATGTGTAGGTTTCTCCAAAAAAATAGAAGAATACATTGCGGATACTTGCAGCACAAATCTATAAATTTCACCATAGAGGAAGAAAGGAGTGGATATATCCCCCTCCTAGATGTAAAAATCATAAGAAATGAAAACTATCTTACATTTGGAAATCATAGAAAGGATACACACACAAAAAATTACATAAAAAATGACAGTTTTAACCCCATTCCACATGAATATGCAGTGTTTTATAGCTTAGCACACAGATTAGTTAAAATTCCACTCACAGAAACAGAGTACAAATTGGAATACCAACAAATCATAAAGATAGCAGAAACTAATGGATACAACAAAGACACACTAATAAAAATCATCAATAAAACCAAAAAACAAAAAAACAATAAGAGATGTTTCCACACTTAAAAGTGTAAAAGAAAGGTACAAATTCAAAAGTTTCACAAACTACCCAATTTACCGCAATAAGTTCAAGAAGATATTCAAAGAACAAGGAATTATGTTACCCCGAAAGAACAATTTTAATATAAAGAACTTATTAGGTTGCAGTAAAGGACTACATGCCAACAGAACAAAAGTCAGGTATTTACGAAATAAAATGTGCAGAGTGCGATAAAAAATACATTGGAAAAACAAAGAGGAATTTGGAAATCTGGGAGGAAAAAAAAAAAAAAAAAAAAAAAAAAAAAAAAAAAAAAAAAAAAAAACCACTTTAGACATATTTGCTTAAAACAAATTGATAAATCAGCAATAGCAGCACACTGTTGGAATAAAAATCATGAAATTAAACCAGAGATAAAACTAGTGAAACAACTTCATAACGCAATAGAACTTTCCACTTGGGAAAACATTTTCATCATAAAAAAAATAAGGATAATTTGATGAATTTCGATTTCCCTCCAATGGATGAACTCAGCAAATTCCTAATAGAACCAACAGATGCCGCCACAAGAACATCAAGAGACCCAACCACCACGTATAACAACAGTTTATCTACAGGCTGAAGATAGGAGGGATGACTCCTGAAACATATGTCCAGATTTTTATTTAAGGGAATGGAGTTAGTGTGAAAAAACTGTATTACATTGTTTATATATATACCACTCCATTGTCAACAGCTTCGTAAGTACATTTAATTGAATCTTAGTTGTGTTGCTTATTAATGATTTACATTTAAATTAAGGAAATACTCACGAGGTGGTGGTGGCGTGTTTGAAACATCAGGAGGTGCTGGTATATATGCAGTTTCTGGCTTTGCTACAACCAAAACAACTCTATCCTGTGTAGCTTTAAGTGTTGCCACAGCTTCTTCATGAGTAACATTTTCCAAGTTCTTTTCACCATGCTGAAAATAAACAAAAATTATATTAAATATAAAGCTCAACTTCATTTGCAAAGCTGAGATAGACAATAATGATATTGCATTATTTGAACAATAGACAAGTTAAAATGAAAGTAGGAAACATTGAATAATATAAGGTTTTCCTGTATGCCAAAAAAAAAATTACAGTAAGTAAAAATGCAGTTATATTACTACTAAACAAACATTTACATAACAAAAGGAACATAAATTACGGAAAATAAACAATAAGATACATGATTAAGACGATGACAATAGAAGAAATTATATTTAAAGTTTTCATTGTGGCAGACATTAACAGTAATTGAAAATGAATTAAGTAAATAAAATTATAGTAGAGCAATAAAGTGCTGGAAACTAGCATATAATAGGGTGTGCCTATTAAAATAGTAGTAATGATACAAAACTTACAAACTTATTTTACTTCTGAGCATATTATGAATATAGCACTGCAATTGATAACTAATAAATAGGCTAGGATTTTTATTACCGATATACAGGCAGAAAATGCACTTAAAGTGATACCATTTATGACCTAGAAATCAGAAAATATTTCCTTATCACCCATACAAATGCACTATATTTAACATTCAGGTACACAATTATTTAACAATAAAATACAGTTTATAGAACCACATTTTTAGTACAAAAGATAAAATGATCTCCAAGTTTTGTTAATATGGTTAGCAGATTTGAACTCTCATCCCTACATTTACTTATTTTTCTTAATACTGAATAGCATATAATGCTCTAAAATGTACAAAACATGGACTACATTTAACATAAAAATAAGCTTATAAAACAGCTTTAGAATACTAAAAGTAAGATATAACTCTTGATTTTTATACTTGCCAATCATGTTTCAGTACTGAGTTGTAATATACACTAATTTACATATGTTATCAAAAGTAAAAGATTGGCAATCATTTGCCGGCATATGTTATGCATTGAGAAACTTCTCTCTACTTCTACCTATTTAAAATACTGTCCTCAAATTCTAATCTGCTTCCATTTTCTCAATGGAAAGTTTCCCTCGGAGGAAATATTTAACAGTTTTTTAACCCTACAGTTTTTCTAGTACTCGCTTTATTTTTTGTTTTATTGCATCTCCAGTATTGCCAGAAACACCATCCAAATTATGATCTACTTTTTTCATCAAATCAATATTGTCAATTAACTTAACTCGAGATTTCTCAAATGAACTGATTGCAGCTGGAAGAAAACCGCAATTTGCCCTGATATAACATAAGCATCCTATTTCTGGGGCTGAAAGTAGCATCTTGGCACTTTAATAGATGTTGCTTTACTGCTATCAAGACTGTGACTAATACTTTTCATTGATTTGAAGTACTGAATGTAGTAGATACAACCTCAATTGCAAGTTTCTAGTGCTTTAAGAACAGGAGCAATTGGCAAAGGAAAATCAAGGGCCATAGACTTGAATGATGCTACATGGAATAGTACTTTCCATGAATACCTTTCTTACATTTCAGATCATCTGATTCGTTTAAGGAAACTGACTTTCTGTATACACAGTGACATTATGGCAGGCATGTACAAAACATGTTATGTGTACTAACTTACTGTACAATGCTCATATGTGCTTGAAAACTTTTCAGCCTGTACCTAGCAGCATCTGTCACAAACAGCATTAACTCATGCTGCATATCATTCAGCCACATTAAATGCAGACTTGTCAAAAAAATTAGAGATCATGAGTCAATAGCCTTCTCAAGCTGCTAATAAATTAAAGGGAAAATTCCCTTGGTCTCTTCTTTCAATGTGCCTAGCACTATGTTCAACCAAAAACCATGCAATAAGACCAGAAATTAAACTGCTGAAACATCTTCACAACCCATTGGAGTTATCCACTTGGGAAAAAAAATTTATATTAAAAAATAGAAAAAAACTTGATGAATTTCAAGTTTCCTTCTATGGATGAACTCAGCAATTTCCTACTTTAACCAACAGAGGCCATCACAGAAACATCCAGGTGTCCAGCCATCATTTCGATTAACGGCGGTTCGGTGAGCAACTGAAGATGGGAGAGATTCTCCAGAAACGCGTCTTACTTTTATGTAAGTAAATGGAGTTTAGTGTATTAAAAAAAGAATGAATACCTAAGTTTAGGATAGCATACATATATCTATCTTTTAGTATGCACGGGAAGACAATAATCAAAATGAGATACTGTTGTAAATTGGTGGGCTTAATATGCATGAAAATAAGGCAACAGCCCTTCATAAAGAGATATCAATATCTATGAAGGTTGCAACAGTGGGGGACTAAAAAGTAAACTTAGATGAAAATTTTTAGTTAAGACTGGATTAAATTTTATTAATAGTCAATATAGCATACACATGCCTATAACAAATTATCAGTTTAACTTCTTTCATAACAATGAAGGTCTTAAGCAGGGGTGGGCAATGCTGAGCCAAACTTGAGATTTGCAAAACACGTTGCTTCATTTCTAAAAGGCAGACAGCAGTACAGAATCATCATAACATAACACTATAAATTGATAATGCACTGGAATTCTTTGCTGCTGTGCTTTGTGGGCATAGTATGAGTATAATTTGGATTTGACTTGGAGTGCCGACCCTGGTCTAAAGAGATGATGAACAAATGTTTTATGTAGTGAGTGCACAAATGAGCCTGGAGTCCACAACTTTTAAGTTACCTGGCATTCACCTTTTCAGGATAAGGAAAAACTATGGAAAAAAACCTTACATAGATAACCGACCTTATGGAATTTAAACCCAGGACCTTTAGATTTGCAGACAAACATGGTGACCACAAGATCACACAGGCAATCATTATTGATCTTTGCTATGTTATAACATGCACATAACAAAATAAATTTATAAGTTTTGTATCATTACTACTGTTATAGCAGGCACACCTTGCAATATTCTGGTTTTCACTGCTTTACGATCTACTATGACTATACTTATATCTTCCACAAAGGAAATGTGGAAATATATTTCTTTCTCTTTATATATAAACCAGGTAGCCAGCATATGCTATATTTTGTATGAAGACATTTTTTGCAGTTTGATGTAAACAAATAAAAATTCATGTTCTATTCATAGATATATTTCTTTTCTTTACTTGCTTGAAAAAGACTGAACTGTCTGTGAGCCTGCTTCAATTAAAGCAGGGTAGGTTGCTACTTGATATATTTAAGAATGTTCTTTATTTCTTATTAGATTTGACTTTCCAAAATGTCGAAACATATTAAAGAAAGATCATTGCAGCAAATATAAGAACATTTTCTTTGGCCATTTTATTTTTTTCTTATATGAGGGTAAAGAGCCAAATACTGATCTGCAGTATAAGTTTGTGCATGTGTTCACTGTAATCAGCTACATATTCTGGTTTTATTTGTCTTCTAAAAGCATTACATAAGCAAAATTGCAGCCAACCTCTTCAGGCTAGCATTCCTTCTCTAAGGCAATTTTTGTTTTTTGAAACATAAACAATAGAAAATTTTTTGCTATGTCTATAAAGAATTTTTTCAAAAATTTGTGTATAACCTATCTATACTGCTGATGTAACAATTACTGCCACTAAAATGTCAAAATGAAAGAATACTTTCAAATGGATTTTATAACATGACAAAAAATATTAGTGGAAAAAGAAGAAAAAAAATTTGAAAAAGTACATTTTCAGGTCTGGTTTCATAATGACGCCTGTGACAAACATTAATCCCCAAAATTTCTTCATTTCTTCACTGATACAAATTTCCATGTATGCACAAGCTAGTGCTTTGTGAAAGGCCATAGTGCTAGCCTTATTATTTTGCTTATGTACAGATTGGTTTTTTCAATATTCACACGCATGATTAGTTTTGCTAAAAGTTGCATACAGGAGAATGAAATTAGCAATTCCTTAATATGAGTATTTTCCTCATCACAAGCAGGAGCTACATAATCAAACCCAGTATCTTTCAGTTCTGGAATAAATTCATTACTGGAATCGTCATGAAAAATACTCCTAGTGCTTCCTCAATACTACATCTTTACATTTACCTGTCATGATCCCTATGCACAACACACTGATTGCTACATGTTATTGCAACTGGGTTAGACTGAGTCACAGCACAATGTCAGCATTTGATTACATGAAATTCTGATGATTAACAAGAGAGAATGTAACTCGAATCACATGCTAAGATGCATCTATACTTTATTAGCCGTTCCCTTTAATATTTAATTACTGAAAGCTGTCTTAAATGCTGCATTTTATTACATTCACATGTAATGTGAATGTAATAAAATGTCCTTATGTGTATACTCACATACTGTCCATGATGTATAATTGCATAACAGGAATTAACTTGGATATGGCCTGGAGTATTTAAGGGACTTCAGCAGCTTCTACCATAACTAAAGACATCAATATATACTATTACATATGCTTCACAAGCATTTTGATGAAACTACAAACATTTAAAACTCTGGATTTTAGGAATCTGTAGCAGATTTGTTTGATCCCTGCAATGCTTGAAATAACAACTTTGCAGGGGATTTGGTTGCCATACATACAAATATAATATTTTTAAAGAAGATATAGTCATAACAATTCCCAGAGGGTCAGATAATTTTCTGAGTTAAGTAAAGGAGTAGTTTGAATGGGACTATGTTGCAGTAGATGAAATTGGAATCCTGAATGGTCTGAAATTATCTCACAAGGAATATGCAGGAACTACTATCAGATGCATTTGGTTTCTTTGTTCAAATGCAGATTCTGAGAGGTGTTTCCTACAAGATATCCACAATGGTTGCATTTGAATTAAAAAATAAAGCACAATGTTTTGCATTTAAATTCAATTAAATAAACCTACAAATAATATATATATGCAAGATGGGACTAAAAGCACTTTTGTATATTATAAATAAAGGGATGACAGTAGTGGGGAGGGGTGTACAAATGTGGTGCTTTTTAACGTAGACAAACTTTGTTGCTTTCAGTCTGAAGAACTTTGAAAACAAGTATGAGGGTCATCTGATAAGCAAGTTTACCTATTATGAGAAAAATGTTAAATTCACGTTTTTATTTTGAAATAAAGTCAGTAATATTCTGCAACTCCTTAAGTCATTTCTCCACAAAATCACCATCTATTTCCAATCTTTTCAGTATCACAGCACCAATTTTTTATACCTTTTCTGTACCATACCATGGCCTATTTGCACAGCTATCAGTTCACTGTGTTTTTCACATCATTATCATTTTCAAATTATTGGCCTCTAAGTGGCATCAGAACCTCTCAGTATCTTTCAGTATTTTGTGTGTTTCTGTCAGGGAAGTAATGCAAGCCAAACCCCCTAACACCTCCAACCACAGACAACCCCAAAACACTACCATGGGTCGCCAAAGTCATTAAGGTGCAGACTCATAAGCGGGAGGTCTAGGGTTCGAATCCAGTCAGGACTGTCCTCCCTGACTGAGGTTTTTCCCAGGTTTTCCTGGGCAAATGCCGGGGAGGTACCCTAAACTTAGGCCTGGAATGCTTCCTTCCTTTAAAAAAAAAAAAACCTTTTCCAATATATCATTTTATCTCATATATCATCAGTGCCACTGCCTGTGGTGCCTCAGTAGTAAAAAAGGACGTTAAACACCCCAAAGAAAAAAAAAAAGGGCAGCACAGTCTGCAACCAGCCATTTATTGCATTGCTTGTCATGCATGTTTTCATGTCCCCTCATGAATCATAAATACCAATGTTGAACCTTTTGAATGCTCATAAAATGTTCTCCATAAACAGAGATTAACTCATGATGGACATTTGTAGGCATTTCGACTGCATGCAATTCACAATCTGATGTACTTTGTAATGGCACTACATGAAGTCTGATTAACTACTGCCAAAGTAATGCACACCATTTAATAAAAGTGCTTCATGGCTGTAAACACATTAACAAAATGTCTCATCAAAAATACTTTATTAGTGCCATTTGTTTTTAAGAGATAAAAAATAGGGAAGCTTATTGGGTGACCCTCTAGTTGTTTAAGTGATTGAAATAAATTTTATTATTTAATTTTCATTGCATCATTGAGAATGTTACAGTAAATATTAAGCATACCGGTGTATTGCGAACTGCCACTAGCTTGTCTCCCACCAAAAGTCGACCATCAATCTGTGCAGCTCCACCTTCCATAATCTTTGTAACATATATGCCATTGTCTCCTGGGATGTGCTGATTACCAATTCCCCCTGCAATACTGAATCCCAAACCTTTTGTCCCCTTCAGCAGCTCTATCTCCAACAGTCTAACATTGCAAGGACTTCGACGTCTTCTAACATACTGCAAAATAAGAAACACACACATTTTTAGACAGCACATAAGAATAAAACTTATATTACCATTCACACAGCGCATAATTATGAAATAACCAAAATCTATAATCACTACATTCAAGGCTGCTGCTTGTCCCATGTGTCAAAATGATCCATTCCATTCATCTATATGGGTAAATGAATGCCACTGAAATATATATAGCAATGACTTGTTTTCCACCAACCTTCTCAACTATGAGTAGCATCCAATCATTGTTTACTGAAATGGCTGTCCTTAACTAGGAGCTTCAGATGATTTTTTACTACTTTTTAAATAAATGAAATTAAATTTATTGAAAACATTCCAAAAGATTACATATTATACTACATTCAAATATACATACTTTGTCAATACATTACAAAATGAGATCTAAAAATAAACAAAAAATAATGCCAATCTTATTAATATATATTTTATTTCTAGAGTTGCTTGTTTATATTCTGATCCCAAGACACAACTCAGGTTAATAGTGTATTAGTGACCATCATATTGCCGTATTATCCTATCTTTGTTTATGCTTATCTGACCTACTGTACTTCTAAAGTTATGTCTCCTTCTATCTAAATCTTTATCTATTTCTCTCTAACTTTACAGTTGGGCCTGGTGGTGTAGTGGTAACCATACTTGCCTCCTAAACCCAAGATTGCGCGTTCAATCCAGGCTAGGATCGATGGATTTTTCAGGACTAAAAATCCTAATTATGGCTTCCTTCAGAAGGGAAGTAAAGCTGTGGGTCCCCTGTCGTAGATTTACGGCACAAAAAAGAACCTCAAGACTGAATGAAGAGGCCTCTGTGCAAAATTTGTTCAATATTTCATGCCCTGAATTGAATGGGATGCTGATGACCTGGGATGTTAAAGAGATTCCATAATAATAATAATGATGATGATGATGATGATGATGATGATGATGATAACAACAATAACAACAAAAATAACAACTTTTAACTTCGCACAAATAGTTCCTAATCATTTTTATATTCTTCTCTCCTTTTACAGCTAAAATCATTCTAATTCTCCATTTAAATTCTTTCATTTTTGTTGCCAAGCCTGTTCTCTCCATAAATTTGTTTGCCTACAGTATAATAAACAATGAAAACCCATAATGGTTTCTCCACAAATAGGACATTTTTCTACCTCTTTATCATACCCTAATCCTTTCAAATTCATAACTCCAGTTCTAGCCCTTGCAAACCCTTGGAGAACCTCCATTATTACATTGCTCTATATATTTTTCCTTACCCCATATTATTTTTATTTCCCTATAAAGTCTCAATGAGCTCTTTTGTCCCACACTACCAATCATTTCTTGTCTTTCAATATCTTCCAATCTTAGGTTTATTTCTTTCCAGAATCCTCATTTTGGTATTCCCTATTTATCCATAAGTTTACTAAACCTATCTTTTGAAAAATTTTCTGCACCTTGAGAAAGGATGCTCGTTAACATCTCAAGTCATCAGCATCCCATTCAATTCTGGGCATGAAACGGCCGACAAATTTTGTTCAAAGGCCTCTTCATTCAGGCTTGAGGTTCTTTTCATGCCGTAAATGTATGACATGGGACCCGTGGCTTTACTTCTCTTCCAAAGGAAGTCATACTTAGGATTTTTACGCCCCAAAAAATCCATCGTTCCTGGCTGGGGTTGAAATAGCGATCTTGGGCTTAGAAGGCAAGTATGGTTACCACTACACCTCCAGGACTGACTTCCAATGAGGTAATTCTATATAAGTATTCATAAATCTTGTAATACACTTTTTAAATAAGAAACTTCCAACATATATATATATATATATATATATATATATATATATATATATATATATATATATATATATGGTACTAAATTCTAGGCCAAATTGCACAAGGCTCATTTTCAAACTTAATTCAATATTTTTGTATCAAATCAATCAAAACTAAGATATCATTATATACATTATTAACATTGCACTTTATTCTCAAGATCAAGATTCCCGTAGAATCAATCTAAACATTGTTTTCTACCTCCTTAACCCATAGGTTGTATGATTGTAAGAAACATCTTATTCTTTCTATTTTGATCCCAATTCTCTTTTACTTTTCCCGGGAATTCCTCATTTTCAGGATGCTTTCAGCACCCTCATTTTTAATATTTTTATTATCACTATATACTCCTGTAAATTATCCCAATTATTACTGCAAACTTTTTCCTACCACCCTTTAACCTATCACATTCCATTAAATATAGCTACTCCCCCACATATATTTCATCCTTCGTTGCCACTTCCTGTATATCTGTTAATAAGTATTACTCCTGTATGCATCCATGCCCAACCCATTCTACCCATTTGATCACAAATATCCATATACTTCTCTCGTCCACAAATCTGTTTAATTCTTTTATATACCACCAAAGAACTTTTACCTTCTAAACTGGCCAAATCTCTTGTTTTTCATATCTTTTATCCTCTGTCTCACCATCTTCCAGAATCTATTCGCATTACTTTCACCCATTCTCCATATATTCTCTAAATCTATTTCTTCTAAACCTTCCCCACCTCCCAATGCCAGCACTTCCTTCCCAAGATCTCTTTTTGACAGATAAGACATTCCTTTAGAATTGTATAATTATACCTTTCCCCCCTATCCTTCCTAATTCTAACAAACTAACCCCCCTTGGAGAACTTTTGGGTAATCCCAATACTTCCCTGTAAAACATTCTGTGAACCATATCTACCTTCCTCCATCCCTCTTCCACTCCCAAAATTTCCATTGCATCAACATCCTGGCTTCTACCACTGCCTCATAGACTCTCTCCAACCATCTCATAGATAACGTTGGGGTGTTATACAAACTTATTCTAACAGCTCTCATCGCCCGTTTACCTTTAACTTGAGCACATCTTGTTTGTGTCCCCCAATTTCCATTAATTCCAAATCTCACCTCCTTCACTATTTCTACTATCTCACCCTGGATATACCATTTCTCATCTTTCCTTAACTTTGTACTTTTTTTTTGAATACCATTATCTTTGATTTTTTCCCCATTTATCCTAAAGTCCCATTCTGCATAATACTTACTAATCTCATCAATAGCCCCCTGGGGTCCTATCACTGTTATTGTTTCTGTTATAAGATCAGCAACAAAAAGCAACCTGGTATTTCCCTCTTGCCAACTACTGGATAAGGAAGATCTATTTTTGCCTTTAATCCTTTCTAGAATATCACCTATCAGTAAATTAAAAAGTATTGAACTTAATTTACACCCTTGCATCAATGCAATTTTTGGGTCATATACTCTGTATTTCTATTTCTATCATACCTAACACAAAATCTGTATCCTTTATATAGTCTTTGTAATCCCAGCACAAACTCATTATTCACTCCTTTACTTTTTAGCTTATTAGCCAAGGCATCTTTTTTTACTGTATCAAATGCCTTTTCAAAATCTGCAAAGAAAATACACACTCTTCCCTTTTTATTTATCAAATATTTATCCACTATAGTGCGAATTATCATTACATTGTCTAATGTTCTCCTACCTTTTCTGAAACCTGCCTAGAACTCTTGAGAGTTTACCTCCCTTCTCCGCCCATTCATGCAGTCTTCCAGCCAATATACCTGTATATATCTTTCCCCCAGTATGGATAACAGATTAATTCCTCTCTAATTATTTGGCTTATTATTATCCCCTTATAATTTATACAAGGTTACTATCAAACTCACTTTCCAGCATTCACGTATTACCTTCCCCACTTATAATTTATTGAATATTTCAGTTAACAGTCTAATACCTCCCTTCATTTTTGCAAATGCTTTCCAGAACTCCCCTGGAATTTCATCCACTCCTGCTGCCTTATTCCTTTTCATGTTTTAATCTGGTCTCCTACCTCTTTCATATTAAATTCTTTATCCAAACATTCTATCCTATTTACATTATACTGCAATCCATATCATACTTTCCTATCCTCCTAACTTCTATCAGGTTCCTAAAGTAATTAATTCATTCTTTCAGCATTATTTCATTCCTTTCTCTGTATCTCCTTTACTGCTGCCCATACATATTTACTATCTTTACCAACTAAGTGCTTCCTTAATTTTCTCACTCATTTTCCACCGTCACTCTTCCCTTTTCTCTTGTATTAAACATTTATAACCATCTTATTAAAAAAAAAAAAATACTTGCCTACCTTCCTCCCTTTGCAACCTTCTTCCTTAACTAATTCTTTACATACTTCATGGTTAGCTATTACACATTCCTGACTGTACCATCCATAACCTACCTTTTTCCTCTTTGCTGTACCTCACAACTTTTTCCCTGCCCACATCAACATGAATTCCAGCCTTCTTACTGTCTCTTCTATCCAACCTGCTCCTAATGCTACCATAACTCCATAATTTTTTATTTTGCCTAATTTTGATGACAAATTATCCCAAAAATACCCTCCATACTCTTCTCTCCATTTATAACATCTCATATATTCCAACTCTTTTCCCCCCTCTTCCCTACTTTCTTCCCCCAAGCTCAACCTCATTATTAATGGGAAATTATCACTACCTACTGTCATGATATAACACTTTAAATCCTAGAAGCACATGATCTATACCTTCCCTACATAACATGTAATCAAACACACTCTGCCCATTTACATTTATGAAGATAAATTCCCCTTCTTGATCCTCTCCCTGTTGTCCATTACACATAAATAGCCCATTTTCTTCACAGCACACTATTAATTTGCTACCCTCTCTGTTATGCACCTTATCACTACTCTTTCTTACTCTCTCATTACTTTGCATCTATGTACTTCCACTTTCTGAACCCACCAAACTTACATCACATTCTCCAACTACTGCGTTGAAGTCCCCTATCATAAATTCCAAATTTGAATATTTCAAACATAATTCTTCCATTTTTTAACTTAATTGAATATATAAATTACCATTATAAAACTGTGAAACAAAAGGTGGGTTATACACAATACCAACACATAACATAGTTTAACTCCCTTTACTTTGCAAACCATAGCCATGGGTGGTCGAGGTTGTTAAGATGCGGACTCATGAGCAGGAGGTCTGGGGTTCGAATCCCACCAGGACCGTCCTCTCTGAATGAGGTTTTTTCCAGATTTTCCTCAGTCCTCATAAATGGTAAATTTTCGGGGAGGTACCCTAAACTTAGGCCTGGAACATTTCCTTCCTTAAAAATCCTTCCTAATATGTCCTTTCATCTCATGCATCATCAGTGTCCACTGCCTGTGGTGCCTCAATAGTAAAAAATGGGAAAAATGGGCTTTAAACACACACAAAAAAAAAAAAAAAAAAAAAAATTGCGAACCTT
Source organism: Metallyticus violacea (assembly GCA_030762175.1). NCBI lineage: Eukaryota > Metazoa > Arthropoda > Insecta > Mantodea > Metallyticidae > Metallyticus > Metallyticus violacea. The sequence goes on along the minus strand of CM060846.1, from coordinate 264,627,369 downwards.
CACCCACATTACCTGCCCTCCTTTTGCAATATGTATTTCACTAACTCTTACTCCACTATCTTTTTTTTTACAAATATCTCTATGCCACCTGCAACCCTTCCTGTACTACTTCTCCTTACTCCTTGTATACCTATACAATCAAAACCATCCACCACAGTTTTCTCCTCCTTGTTTAAACAAGTCTCCACTATTGCATCATGTCTCCTTTCTGTAACACTTTATACTCTTCCCCATTTCTTATCTTTGACCTTAGTCCCTCCACATTCCACAGCATCACCCTCCTGTCCAGTTGCTATCTTGAGTCACTCTTTCCACTTCTAAATTTTTCTAGCTTTGCTCTGTGCCTTGTTCTCCTTTCCGCTGAAGTCTCTTGTTCCTTCTCTGCTATTTTCTCTGGTGTTGACAACACCTTTAACTCCACACTACTAATACTGCTATATACTCCTCTCACTGTTGATGATACGTCCTTGTCCTTCACTAATATTTAAGTTTTGATGATGCGTCCTTGTCCTTCATTGATATTTAAGTTTTTGTATGCCTTTTAACAGCACTCAAATAGGGCCTTCCCGTTCCTTTTACAGGTTTCTGGTAAACTGTACTTCTATCCTGAAAATCAAGCTGAGTAGTCCATGTTCCTTTCATCAGCTTCAGGTGCTAAGCATTATGGATGGATATCCAATCAGCCATGAAAGTAAAGACCAATTTCTTGTGTGCATATTTATTTTGTATATGGAAGTGTTCTCATCCATTACATTCTCCCCACTTTTAATATATGCTGCAATAATTTCAAGACATTGTACTTAATTGGTTTTCTTCTCCTTTGCAGAATATCTTTTAACAAATAACACAGGTTCCATTCCTACACAGTTCAATGCTACAGCAATCACAGAATTATTCACCCCTTTTGTGACAATAAAGCCATCATCTTTACAAAGTGAATGCTCAAAATGCCCCCTTTTCTTTTTACAAACTCTTGCTTTGAATTCTGTTTTCCCTAATACCATTTCTTTCTTCTCTTAGGAAAGACAGAACATCAAATCCTGAAAAGAGAATGTCAAAGAAGAAATGTAATGGCAATTGTTTTTACTTTCACTGTGAAATCATCTGAAAGAGTGGTGCAGTTGCCCTACCAAAATGTCCTTCATACACTGTATTTGCCTTGGTAAAAGGAAAAATTCACAAGATAGCCAGATGTGGTACACAAGCATCATGCTGTGTACCAGAATAGTATTAGTTTTCCCTTAATTACTTGCAAGAATATCCGCCAAAATATTTTATCACTAATTCATCATCATAAGAGATATGTTGCTGAAAAACAGAAAGTTTATTATATTTGTCTCTCATTCTTTCAACGAAGGGTACAATTTTCCACATTTTGTCTTTCTTGCCAAATTTATTAGTGTAATCATCTGAAAAGAAATTTCTTCTCATGGCACTGCATAGAATGTCATTTCTTGTGTTTACATTGGAATCCCAATATAACCTCTTATTAGGGAGAGAATTATAATATTTAGAATGAGGATACTAGGAAACATCTCATTTCTTCACAAATTATATTTAGATTTCAACAGCTCTTAAAAAATTATTTCACTCATCAACTAGGAATTGTATGAAGTAACCATAAAAATATCCCAAAAATTTCCATAAGGGACTTATTAGATTATGCACAAAAATTTGAATCACAATTAATTTGGGGTTAGTACACCATAAAACTGGCTTGCCTGTCAATTTCTGTTTTTATGATCTTATTTCAGCTTCAGTCCAGAGTAGTCAATCATCTAGAATTCCCCATTTATCCTTATCATCTGAATCCTCATCTGTGAGAACTGCTGGATTAGGGGACACAATGTCTGGAATTTTTTTATGGTACAATTTTAAATATAACTTTAAAAATCAGCATTACAATGTAAATTTTATTTAATATACCATTCACTATTTCAATTGTGCTATTTCTTTTACCAGCAGTCAGTTAACTATGCTTCCCAGTACATCTCATTTCTCATTGTTGTATCCAGTTACAACATGGCACACCATTTTTGGAAAGATAATCACAACATAAAAAGAGAAATAAAGTTACTTAAAGAAGCACAAGGACGTACAGAATTGGACGCATGGGAGAAGATTCACATTCATAAACATAGGGATCATCTTATGAATTTCGACATTATAGGAGAATGTAATACCAATTTCCAGTTTATAAAGGAAAAAACACCACCAGGACGGAGCCACAGGTCCTCATAGATGTTAGTTTTTCATACGTCATCAAGTTGGTTGAAGATGGAGAGGATGTCTCTTCGAAACCAGTCCTGCCATATTTAAAAGTAAGTGAAGCATGAGTGTATTAGACGACCGATTAATTATAATTTACATTTAACAAGCTTCACTGTGTGAGTTCTAACAGATTTTTTTTTTTATTTAAAAATGTCTTATTTTTTGAAAGGTCTTAAATGAACTTACTCTTTCTTTACTTCACTTTTCTATGAATGTTCAATAAGTAAAGAACACATTTTTTTCTCAAATAGTATATCATGGAAATATTTAGTATTTTATATGTAATATCTGCAACATTGTTTTACTTTACTTTCTTCTTTCACTTTGTGGTAGTGATGCAGTTAGCTTTCCAAATGTAGTTTGTAAGTGATAAGCCTCATAAACAAAGATCGGTAATTGAATTTCTATTCCCAGGAACAAGATCAGCATTCAGAGGCAATTTAAAATGTCTATGGAAATGCCCCTGTTTGTGGAGATGTCTCATCTAGAAAGCCACAGTCAGTTCTGGTGGTCTAATGGTAGCCATACTTTCCTCATATGCCCAAGATCATGGGTTCAATTCCAGCTATGGTACATAGATTTTTTCCAGCATAAAATTCCTAAGTGTGGTTTCCTTTGCAAGGGAAGTAAAGTCATGAATCCTGTGTCATAAATTTATGGCATGTAAAGAACCTCAAGCCTGAAAGAAGAGGCCTCTGAGTAAAATATGTCAGTCATTTCATGCCTGAATTGAATGAGATGATCTGAAATGTTAAAGTGTGTCTGTAAATATGCCAAAAAACTAAAGAGTGCATATCACACAAATGACTGCCTCTTATTTCCCAGATCGTAATGATGCCAAAGTTGGCTATCTGTGACTTCTTTCAACTTTCCTGACTTGCAGAACATAAATGTTGATGCATTCTATTCCTCTGTTCATAAATATAGAACCAACAACACATTTCACTCAATTAGGTGCAAAAATAGACAATACTTAGGGTTTTCTTTCATTTTCACAAATATGATGTGATCTTGGATTGTTTCTAACTGCCTGATGTTACTGAGCTTGACAGATAATCCTTTCAGGAACTGCAGCCTCTATTACTTCTGTAATATGGCCAATGTGATTAATCTTGGATACAATTCACCAAAAATATTTTAAGTAGAAAAACTTCTTTTGCAAAACCCTTCATACAGTTGCAAAAATAATAGTACAGAAATTCTATGAGTGGCTTCATTACACTGCAGGATGACAACAGGCTATATGCTGTTCCACATATGTTATTAGAAAACAATTGCTCTTTGAATGTTAAACCAGCTAAAATCTCTGGCCATTCTGTTGGGGCCTAGGCCTTCCAAGTTGGATATTACCCTGAAGGATGCTATTTTATGTTCAGTGCAATGAAACTTCTCCAGACTTTATCTTGGCTTACAATATTGATACTTGCTATCTCTCCATTAGGCAGTGCCCACTTGTCCCCACAAACTGGATGCATTCCAAACCAACTTCTTTAGAAAAATTTATTGGTATGCTAGGGATGGAATCCAAACATTCTCCTGATCAGGGACCAGACATATGGACCACCAGTTCCTTTTCTTAGATTGTAAAATGGAGATACTTTCCAATGGGATAATTTTATTTGGTATTTATTTTAATTAGCATTTGTATTTCATGACAATTTGTTCTCTTAATAAATTTTCACCAGTATATTTGCTCCAAGAAAAGCAACTTTTTAGAAGTTTTATTTCTACCTCAATATTTTTAGAAAAAATTACTGTAAAAATTCCAGCCTAAAACATATAACACTATCTCAAGCGTGTTTGAGGATAAATGCCTGTCAACAATGATTTTTGATAAAAAAGGCTTTAAAGGTTTCTCAGTTAGATCCTGGTACAAATCCTTTAGTTTTGTACTGTCTCTACAAGATACATTGGGCAGTCTATCTCATTCTTTTTAACCGGAGGGTCTAAAGGTTAATAACCATAAAAATTCACAGAAAAATGTAGAAGAAAGTTTGTGACAAGTTGCACAAGTTACATTTTCCTCTTTTTTTTTAATGTCTCCTCCTTGTTTGGATTAACCTTCCCACCCTTAGACATTTTTTTTACAGAGCAGCAAGTTTTATACTTTTGTCATCATTACGACAATCCATCCAGTGCTGCACTTATTACCATACCATAACCCCTGATATTTTTTTGAACATTTGAGGCAAAAATACTTCATTGTTTTAGTCCAGGTTGCTAAACATCTGTTAATCCTTTAAGAGACTCAGCTCTAATTCTAGTCCAGGTTATTAAATTATTTGAGAACAACTACCAAGTAACTTAGCCACTCTTCAGAAATATTAACTATTCTGAATTCATAAAAGAGTGCTGACAATCTGTTAAACCTGTGTTCTGCTTAAACCCAATGAGTAAAACCTGTCCAAATCCTGCACCTACCTCTCTCTCAACAATTCAGTCACCCATTTTTCCAGATATATTACCATTGCTGCCAAATCTTGCACCCAGAAACATCAAGCAGGCCTTCAGTGTACCAAATTAAAGCCTTTTACACTGATTACAATTGGCAATATATTGTTCAGCCATATTAACAGTTAAACCTCCCAGTATTTCAATATTCCAGTTTAAACTAGACATTCTTACTCTGCAATATTATCTCGCAATAATGCTGGCAACACACCTTTCACATGCCATTATTTCCAATCTAAAATAATATTTTTGAAGGAGGTATATAAACAACTGATGTTGGGCTTCCAGCAAGGTTAATGCACTATCAAACACCTGAGCATTGGGTCACCATTATCAAGAACATTTATAGATCACTGACTACTGGAGGCTAAGGAGAAGTTGTAATACTACCTTCAATCTGGGCTGAAGATGGTAGAAGCCTGCTTTCTAAATCATCTTTCAATCCCATATTCTCCTTAACATCACTTACTCCTGGTCATTGCATTACAATTATCAGTGCTATGTTCCATTTGTTGTTTTCTACTTTATTTTAGTTAACTTAATTTTATTTCCATTCCTTCTTATCCTTTTTAGTACATTCAACACTAATTCTCCATTCTCCCCTCCCATTCTGTATGTCTCTTGTTTACAGGGCATGATCATGTGATTAAATTATAAGAATATGTGCTGCTTTGTAATGTGGAAAGTACTTTCATTTGTATTTGTATGTCTGCTTAGTTGTCAACAGTATATATTATAAAAGTGCTTATTATGTTGCAGACTATAGGCTATATTCAAATGTGTGTGTTTGATTTATATACACATTCCTCTGTTATATATAATTGTTAAAGACCTAAAAAAAGAAATATGGGAAAACAAAACAAACAAAACAAAAAATAAATACAGAACACTTTTCTACTAAAAGTCATCTCTTTGGAAACAGTGGCCTTTCCTGTCCTTCTATACTGAAAAGTATGAAAATATTTAGAAAAAACAAAGCAGTAGCTATGGAAAAGAAGATATTATTGAATGAACTTTTAATTTCTTTTCTGTATCAAAATGGCTACAGTGTATTGTCAGGAAAATAATAACTATAATATGGTATCCAGAAAGGATAATGATCTGAAGAGAAGTCAATCGAATATGAAGCATTGTTTGCTTGAGCTCTCAAAGTTAAATGTATTGTAGTCATATCTTTGGCACACAAAAAAAAAAAAAAAAAAAAAAAAAAAAAAAAAAAAAAAACAACAAACAAACAAACAAACAAAAAACATTTTTTTTAAAAATAATAAATAAATTTTCCACGATGTGAATAAAAACATTAAGGAACCTGATATTTCAGTTCCATGAATGTGCATTTCAACTGAAGAATTAAACAGCACAGTCAATTGTTCCTTGGTGCCATAGTTGCTTAAAAATTGAATACTTTATTCTTCATTGTTATTTATGAAGTATTTATGCCTAAGGAAAACTGTATACTCTTGAAGATGGAATGGTGACCATGATTTAATGAATCATGTAAACCAATAGACCATAAGTAGTCAAACACTGATGTTTCAAAAAACTGTAACATAGATGTACTTATTTCATCACAATATACAGAAATGTAGTACTTGCAATTTTCATTTATTGAAATATATATGAGATTGCAGCTAATTCTCATTCATATTATACATATTATCATATCACTTCAATCTGAGGATCCCATAATGAACTTATGATCCCATAAGTCAACTCTAAAAAAGTTAGTCTAACTCTAGGCTGTAGGTTTTATCAGAAATTACTCATACATAAATTATGAACATTTGATGAAGCATAAAAAGTTATTAATGACCAATTATCGCTTCAGCTGTGTTTGCTGGAAGCATCATGAACAATAAAAAAATAAAGAGAGTGTGAATTTCTGTGGAAAGAGTTGCCTGTGCTCATTATGATCTCTCTTATCTTGTAACAGATTCAGCAGTAGTCAATGAAGGACGACCAAAAATCTTTATCTCTTATAAACACTAATAAATTGTTTTATGCACATCAATAAAACAACCATAATTTTAATACGTAATACATGAGCTATGTAATATATTGAATTACACTTTTATTTTTCTAATATACATATAATTAGAATGTTAGTAGAAAGGTGAAAATTTTCGGTATAATCCCCCATCAGTTAAACACAGTTCTGCCACCGGTGTAGTCTCCAGAACCTCCTGCAATATGCCTGAACAGCTGATCCCAGTTCTTTAAAGTGTGCGAAATATCTTCTGCACAGGAATTTTTTACAGCCATAACCAGGTGGTAATTACTGAAGGCCAAGTTGGGTGAATGTGGAGTGTGTGGCTGCACCTAGAATTCCTTCTCTGCAATAGGAGTAGTTTTTTCCTGCTTTGTATAGGGGCATGCATTGTCATGATGCATGAATACACTTACTGCGCTTTTCTCTGGGCACTTCTGAATCATGCAATGCAAGTTCCAGAGGGTAACCAAATGTGTAGCACTGTTAACAATGGTTCCCAGTTCCAAACATTCAATCAAAATTGTCTTCACCATGGTGCTGCAAAACTTCTTTCAAGGCTGCCCATGTTTCTCCTGCATTAATTTCGGTTTCCAGTTAATGATAATGCAGCCATGTCTTATCACTGGTCACTTCATTGCACGAATCAATGCACATATACTGTGCATTAGAGTCTGCGATTTGGAGACTTGTCTGGTGGACCCCTTCCCCATCTTAAGATGCTCACGCAAAATTCATTACAGAGTGTTTCTGGTAAGTCCTTTGGATTTCCATTTCTGAGAATGCAATGCATCTCTTCCCTAGAATGACCTTCTCGAGTCAGTTGATTACTTGCTGATGTGTGGCCTTTTTTCCAGCTCCCCATCAAGATGTAAATGGTTCTGAATGATGCTACATGCTCTGCACATAGTGCTATCAATTGCTCTGAATTTCTGCAGTAGTCACACCATTTATCCAAATAAATGAAATCATCCAGTGTTGGCCATACTGATTCCTCTACATGGTTTCCAAACATAAACTATACATGCAAATTATAATTGATCTGTTGTCTAACACACTCTTATGCTTCACTTACTTTTAAATATGGTAGGACCGGTTTTGAAGAGACATCCTCTCCATCTTCAACCAACTTCATGACTCCAAAAGTGTGTTAGATGACAGATTAATTATAGTCAACAGCTTCGTAAGTACACTTATTTGAGATTAATTATAATTTACATTTAACAAGCTTCACTGTGTAAGTTCCAACAGAATTTTTTAAAAATGTCTTATTTTTTGAAAGTTCTTAAATGAATATACTATACAGATGGCTGTCTCACGCTTTCCGTAAGTGGCAGAGTGTACTACTCATTGTAAACTGTCATGCCAAGCTACATAAATGAACCATCAGTGGTGGGAAATTTGAATATGTAAATTAATATAGTATGCCCTAGTGCTTACCTGATATAAGAAACAATTTTCAGACATAGTACATTTCACACATGTGCAGAGAATTTAACAGATTAACTGCCTCTACAAATTTGCAACATAATACTTTCTATCAATTGCATTTAGTTATGCAACATTATGTATAGCTCTTTATGAAAATATTTAATACAACTTTGTTTACTATTAAAAATAACTGGCACTTACCAGCCTGACCTCATTACCAGCTCTCTTGAGAGCATCCACAGCAGCAGCATGTGGGACATCAACAACTGTAACATCATTCACTTGAAGTATAGTATCATTAACTCGCAACCGGCCATCAGCGGCAGCAGCACCACCTGGTATCAGCTTAGTAATGTATATTGCTGTGTCATCACCAATATGTGGATTATCTGTACCACCAGCAATACTAAAACCAAGGCCTGCACCTCCTCGCTCCAAGACAATTTCTTCATATTCCCATTCTGAATCTCCATTCACCTATAATGATTATACATAATAATTATTAATATTACAAAAAATAGAAACTGATTTAATAGTGATTTATATAGGTAAAATATTAAGGTGGTATATATAGTTGTTGGAAAAAGTTACTAAACATTATATGCACAGAGAACATATATCTACCTTTGCACTGATAAGAATCAAGTAAGCTACTAACTTTGGAAGTGAAGTTAAGTCCTGCTATAATGATTATTTTTGTTCATTGCAAAGAAAGAGAGATGTAGTGACTAGGTAAAAAAAGGGGGGGGCATTAATTTAAGATAAGATAATGGGCATACAAATAGTGAGACATTAACTTGCTCTTGAGCTTATAAACCCAGCAAGAAAATTTATGATTCACATTATTGTAAGTAAAACTTATATTACTGTATTTACATTTTGAATCTCAGAAAGGAGAAAATTATGTACATCAAAATAATGTGACATATACACCCTTTGACAAAAAAACCAGCCATCCCCAGATTCTACGTGTCGATCAGAGAACTTCGGGGATGATAGTAAATGCTGTATTCACAACTGGGACATTGCAGTGGCATAGTGCAGTGGCTTGTAAACTTAATGGTCACAATCATAAGCATTTGGACAGAGAGTATAAGTGTAGAGTAGCAGTGGCAAAGTGGTTTAGAAGGCATTGCTCTTCTGCATAAGCTCTTGGATTGAAATACCACACAACATTTTTGTTTCATCTTTTATTATTGGTTTTATAAGTGTATATGTAGAACATCATGTTGCTTTAATATCACATTATATTTTAAAGTTACATTTTTATCATTTGAGTTTTATGGTATTGTCTATGCACACCAAAAATGTAATCACAAACTAACCTATTCTTTACAAATAACTAAATTAATACATGAACAGAAACATTTATCTTCAAAGCCATTTTTGTCCTTCATGCATGTGCAGCATAATGCATTTAGATAGAACAAACACAGAAGGAAATATTATAATATATTAAATTAACAGTAATAATAAAAGTAGAAACGGATAAAACACTTAGATAAAGTCACACTTGAAATTGCAAGTGTAACTTTAAGTGTTTTATAATTTTCTACTTTTATTATTACTGTTAATTTGTTACATTGTTAATAGTGTTACTTTATTTTTCTTTTATATTTTGTGTGTGCGTGCGTGTATGTATGTGTGTTTTTTAACATTAAAGTTTTCTGTGTATGGGAAACAATATTATGAAACTAATTTGTCAAAATATATTACAAATGTTTATTAATTAAAAAAAAAAAAGGCTTCATGCCAGGAGGTGAAGCTGCGTTCTTAACCATGGCATGACTGCACACTCTACCACAGAGCTAATGGAACATACACACTAGTCAGCATCTTTAGTGCATGCTATAACACAACTGCTGCAGTGGCTAAACAGCTTTGCTAATAACTTGTGAAACACGCGCTGTAATGAGTAGGAGTTAGAACATTTTTTCATTCAACAGATTACTCATTTTTTTGTCAAAGGGTGCACAATTTTTGGTCTGCAAGGTAGTGAAGGAAATTAAGTAGAATTATATTTATACATTAACTGAAGATAGGAATAAAGAATGAAATATTAGTATAAATACTGTATAAATCAGTGTAAATACAATATTACAGTTTAAAAACACTCACATATGAACAACATATTCAATACTACATTTAAACCACAAAAACCAGTTTAAAAATATGAATAAAAACCACAGACCCCGGGTCCAATGTGGCCAACTAGATGAAATAAATAACTAAAAACTCACCAGAGGAGCTCACACAGTTACCAAAATTAAACTTTAGAGTAAAGCAATACAATTGAAGAGCAGTCAGTGTTTGTCATTACTGAGACATTCTGTCATGCATTCCACAGACTTATATCCTAAAATTTCAATGTAATCTGGCATAGCTGTAGGGTTTGTTAAAGGTTGTATTCCTATCAAATTATACTATATGGAATAGAGGACTTTAAACAAATGGAGAATAGTATGTTTATCCGTAAAAATCTTGCTATAAATATTTATGTATAAACTGGGCATTAATTAAGTTACAAAGTTGAAAGTGGGGTGATATCAATGCAAGTACCTTTCAATGACATACGAAATAATATAGTTTGCAATTATTTAGAATTTAAGGTCCCTTAATCTTGTTAAACTTGTGTTGCTCAAAACAAGTCATCTCATAAATAATGGGTGAAAGGAAACCACCCACCCATTAGGCAATGTCCCAGAATCACCAGATAATTTTATCAAAATAGGTAACTCATGTTACGCTGTAAGAATTGGGAAAAGCTGCAACTGATTTAATAATCCCTGAAATACCTGAGTACTGAGAACATGTTGCAGATACTTCATATATAAAGAATCATTTTTTGAAAATGGTTCTTTTTTTCACTGTCATTGTGTAAATACTGTACCCATATGAACTGATCACAAATATTATTTTGGAATTCCTAACAGGTAAAAGAAATTATATTTAATGTACATTCACAAGTAAAGGAAATGAACATGTATTAATAAATATGTGCTGAGTGAACATTAGATTTGCAGTTTATTTGGTAAGGAAAATATTACAGAGAAACTTAAAGGAAAGAAACATATACAATGTCTAATTTTGTCCATCTGTAAAAACCCTGAGAGATGCAACCAATATGGCATGCACATCATGAAAGTACATGAGAGTATAACTTGAAAAACTGTATGGCAATTGTGGCACACCATATATAAATGACAACCACCACTGAGGTAACACTTTTGTTAAGCATATGGTGTCAAATTTGAAGAGTTATATCTGATATTTTCAGTTTGTGCAGGAAATGTGTGAAAACATTTACACGTAGTAAAGGGAAAACATTAAGACAGAAGAAATCACTATAATCTTTTCAAGGAAGGTGGACCAAAGATCCATGAAAAGTGATTAGTTCAAAAGATCATTGGTGTAAAAACAGGCTAAAACATGTGGTAGATGTAGGAAAAAAACTGTCAGAGATTCAAGGACCTCAACACATGTCAAAGGTTTTTACAAAGAAAAAGGGAGCACAAAATCTAAACCATGTATTTGACAAACTAAGGCAAATGCCTCCAACAAACTGATTGCTCCAAATTTGCCTTTATATGAATTTACCATAAGTCTAGCATCTCTTAGTAAGTCACCCATTTAAAAACAAGAAACTGTAATAAAATGTGTACCCTAAAAGAAATTTGATAACATTGCTGATAATGAAAAACAGTTTATGTCCACTTTGGAAACAGAACATAATTATTCATTGAACAAAATCCTGAGTTTCACATTGTGAAATAAGTAAAAGTACATTTTCAAAATAAACCTAAAAAATATTGAAAAGATAAATAGAGACAGCTGGCCATTTTGAAATCAACATAGATCGTTTAAAGCATAAACAGCTATAGCAACAGTTTTGTCTGCTTTTATTAGTTATCTTTATTTCTTATTTCCAGAAAATGTCAGTGCAGATGAAGCTATCTTTCTGTATTGCCTTATGATGCAGAAGGTATTGGCAGTGTAAATGATGATGAGAAACTGAGACAGTTAATCAGTATGCTGAAAATTATCTTGATATATTTCTTTTTTTTTTTCCTTTTGAATTATTAATTCTCTAAAGCCACTCTTTATACTTACATATGCTAAAATTGTATTTATTTATTATCAGTTTGAAATATTTTACAATTTCATGGCTTTGCCCTTTAATCAATACAAAATATAAAACACAATACATTTAACTTAAAATAAAATACTGAAAAAATTCTAAAGAAAAAGATCCTCCAGATCAACCTTTAACATAAGAAAGTGGTCTTGGCTGCCATATGCAAAAACTTCAATCAAAAAGAAATGGACCTAGCCCTGATTCAAGAACCCTGGATTGATTGATTTATTTATGGAAGCTCTTTAACATCAAACCCTGGATTAACAGGGAACAAAAGGGCTAGGAGAATGTAAAGGTAAGTTCATATATCACAGCCTTGTGGTGCCTCAGAAGTAAATGGGCGTTAAATGCTATTAAAAAAAAAAAAAAAATGTTGACAGAAAGAGAGGGAAAGGGAATTTAAACAATCTGGATGAAATTTTAAATTTATTGTAATTTATTTTTGATGGTGCTTCTTCCAATTATAAGATTCACACAAAATAAAATTCATTTACCTCATGAGCAAACAAGCTAATGGATTGTAACATAATAGAAGTTGAAAACAGTGAAGTTGATTTATTACACACATAAAGAAGTCAGTATTAGTCAAATGTCACCTAAGCGACCTCTTTATGTGTATAAGCCAACAGATCACAACTATTAGAAACCACCATGCAGTACTCACATGTTTACCATCCCCGGATAAAAGCGGTGTGTGTGCCTGAAACAAACAAAATTTTTATCATTAAATTACAAATTTTGCTGGATAAACATAATCATGTCCTATTTAAGTCAGACTCAAAAGAAAACCTGCATATATAGATCATTTCTCATGCTTTCTGAACTATTCTCAGAAAAGCATAATCTGAATTGTGCATTGTATTGCATTCCTTCTTCCTTCATTTGGCACTATAGCCCTGGGGTGAACCTTGGCCTGCCATGGTGACCTCTATATCCTCTTATCTCCATTTTATGATTTCAATGGTAGAGGGCAGTATTGATCAGCATCTGGCACCCTGCAGGTAACCTTTCGTGCAACTTTCGTTGTTCAAAGAATACCACCTCTCCATCAAGCAGCTTCCCAATTTTCCTCACGAGACTGGGTGGACCCCATTCCAGTACTTCCAAACTTAGAAAAATTTCTAAGCAAGTGCCGGGAATTAAACTCGGGCCTCCCAGCCAGCAGTCAGCAATGCTAACCACTAGACCAAGGAGGTGGTCATTGTATTGCATTGCATAACACAAATATTACATTATAAATTGGCAACTAATACTAATAAAATGAACACCCTGCCATTTTAGACACCAAGGGACAAAGTCAAGCTATTCACCATGATCATTAGCATATGTTAACTTAAATAAACTTCAACCTACATACTGTACATTTGCACCTCCTATGATACAAGTTCCCAGCTATATCAGTAAAGAAACTCAAAGGCATAAAAGTATAATGGAATTTTAGACAGTGGCTGCTACTTTTAAAATGAATCTGACTGATTAATGGTCTAGGAAATACAAATTTATCAACATTATAAAGCATATTTTAACCCTTAGACTAAAACATCTAAAAAAAAAAGTATATAATTAGAAACATCCAGTCTCTCAGATTTCACATTGAATTTTATTTTACTTTAATAATATTATAAATTTGTTAATTTGTTACTAAAAATCAATCTACACAACTTTATTTGATAAGATATTTAAAATATACTTAGTAAATCCATTTTTATAGCACGTTACATCTTTCTGATATTTAAGCACAGAAAACATGGATCTTTTTTACTATTTTCCAGTTACATGAAATATTTGCCATTTTTGTAGGCCGTTTTCCTATTTTTTGAAAAGGACATTTAGTGCATGTTTTTCTCTTTACCAGTCTGTTCTTGCCATCTTGATTGTGCCCTAGATTTTCATAACAGATGCTTTGTTTTCTTTGATGAAGTTTGAAATCTGGATACATCTTGTTTTGTGTAGTTCAATCAACTACATTGCTACACTCTTAATAAAATTTCAGCAATTCATCATTAGATTGCCTCTGTAGCAATAGTATAGGATAAAGCAGGTGACACAGATGGTGTTCACAAGAGTGTAAAATATTTCTATGGACCATTGTTTTACACATATGCAGTTTGCATATTTCATAACTATTAAACCTACATCAGGTTTGGTAGCACTGTTATAGCTAATCATTTCAAGCTTCTTTCTAATGTTTTCTTTAATAGTATTTCATTAAATGTTTTTATTACTGAGACATCACAGGTGGTGGACAATGATGATACACAACATGAATTGATAAACTGGGAAAGACATTTTTTTAAGTAAGGAAGCATTTCCAGGCCTAATTTTAGGGTATCTCTCTGCCATTTGCCATTTAGAGGAGTAAGGAAAACCTGGAAAAGAGTCATGGAGAACGGTTCTGGTGGGAACCAAATCCCAGACCTCCCTCTCACAAATATGCACCTTAACATATTCGGACACCCATGCAGATTTTATGGTGTTGCATTTCTTTACTGTGGTGCATTGTGGATATAAGAATTAATAATTTCTTCTTTTTTGAAACAAATGACTAAAGTTTGATGTTGCCAGAAATTCCATCAATCTGGATCTATTACTCAAAAACTCTTCTGAGAATTTCAGGTTTATTCTTTTTCATTGCTTCAGCATATGTTAGCCCTCTCTTCAGAGTTCACTTCTTAGTTCCAGTTCATAAGAATCAGTTGTTGGAGGTAACGCTCCTGTTAGTGCCTTCAATCATTTTGCACAAATGTATTACTGCTTGTACTGGTTTTTTCAGTTTCTACTTTTCTTCACTTATGCCCATTCCATCTGTCTCTTCTAGCATAAACAATAAGTATTCAAGAGTACAAACTTCCTGAATCTAGTACACACATGACCTTAATCTCACATTTCAAAGTTCAGTTATAACAGTTATGCATAAGCATTTTATTTTCCCAAAATACATCACATATCTCATTTGTTTTAAATGATGCATTATTTTTTAAAAAATCTATAAAAATAAGGTGTCATTTATATTGCTTCAGCCATCACCATATAACTGACAAATGATTAACATTAATTCTCATAGAAAACATCAATTACAGCTTAGACATTCTCTAGAAACTTTATCTAAAAATGTATTGAGAATGTTAGAATGTAGAAGCAAAATTAAACCTATGGAATTGCCTTAGTTATCCTACTTAAACAATACTTAAAGAAGATTGGGTTATGTATGTGTGGAAAGAAATGTAAATGACCTATAGTAGGTAATGTGCAGTGGGAAGCTAGGGTATTATACTCTTTTTGCTTTCTGATTGCCACAACTGACAAAGTGAGATGCATTGTTAAATGAGCAATTGTGATTTGATACCTGCAATTTATGCTGGAGACCGAAAACGAACTTAATTCATACATGCTTCAGGCATGGGTAAATTGAAGAACATGTTTAAGAACTCTCCCTACACTCAATAGCTACTATTCAGCAATATTGATACTTTCACTATTCAGACTCACAATTTAACTATACATAACAGTTACACTAACAAAAATTTTCATATCAAATATAACCTGACATCTTGACAACATGAATGCATTTATTTATCTTCTTAGCAATAATTTGATGTGCTATGGGAGCACGAACTGTATTTTAGATAGTTTTGGCAGTGCATACATCTATGTTTAGATAGTGCAACTAAAGATATTAGGTTACAGAAAGTGCCCAGAGCCAATAGCAACAAACCATAAAATCTAAGATCAAACTTTGAAGACTATAAGTAAAAACATGATTTCTGTAGGTGTTATTTGAATGTTTTCCTCCATTTGTCGTCATATATCTCTGTTTTCCTGAGCTTCTGCATGGTTTCTTGCTACCTTGAGAGCATATCTGTCTTCTTGGCTTAGGATAGCTCTGAAGTATTTTCCCCATCTATCTATTACGGTGTCTTTTGGTCTTGGAGTTATTTTTCTTTAGAGTGCCAGGAACAGATTTGCTTTTGTAGACTCTGCTAGTTTTCTTGCCTCTGCTTCCATGTAGTTGAATTTCTTTGATTTCAGGAGTTGTTTATACTCTCTTCTTTGCTTGGTATATCCTTATAATTTCCTGTCTGTGTCCACCATCCTTGCCTTGTGTAGCAATGCAAGCATTTCCTTTCTTTTGGAGTAATATTTGCTGTTGAACCACAGTTGGGATTTTATCTTCTTGACTGATATATCTGCTGCTCTTAACAAATCTGTGGTAATTTGGATTGCTTTGTTTATATGTTCTTCTTCCATGAGATGTTCTACCTTCATTATTTCATAACTTTGCTTGAATTTTTCTGGATCCAGTCGTCTTGAAGTTTTTCTTTTCCTGCCTGGATCCTTAGGGATGGATGAAAGTCATTATATCTTGATACCATTTGGCACTGGAATGTGTTTTCTTAGGCATGCCTGAGGTCCAAAGATCTTTCTACTTCTTTATATGATTCCATTTCCTTTGCAGAAGACGAGATCGATTGTACTTGATCCACAGCACGAGAAGTAAATGTTTCCCTCTATCTTGTTTACTAAGGTAAAACCTTCTTCTGACAACATTTCAAGTACAACAATGTTGGTACTTCTGATTTTTTTGACTATTTGATTTATATCCCAAGCCATGAGAATGTTTGAATCTTTGCTGCTTTTTGTAAAGGCTGTGAAGAATTTTTCTATTATGTCTTTAGTGAGAGTATCAAAATAAGCATACAGTTAGAAGATTTTATTTTTTGAGTAGTGTTTAAGGCCCATTTTACTACTGAGGCACCACAGGCGGTGGACACTGATGATACATGAAATGAAATGATATAATGGGAAAGGATATTTTTTTTAAGGAAGGAAGCGTTCCAGGCCTAAGTTTAGGGTACCTCCCAGGCATTTGCCAGTTATGAGGACTGAGGAAAACCTGGAAAAACCCCAGTCAGGGAGGACAGTCCTGGTGGGATTCGAACCCCAGACCTCGGCCACCCGTGGCAGTGAGTTAGATAGATAGAAGAATGCAATCATAGGTTTTGGACTAAAACCACACTTATTTCTTTATAAGTTTCTTTAAGTTTGCCTGCTGTGGCTCTCTAGAAACATTAGACTATTTCTCCTGGTCTGCCTGCTATGGGTTTTGCATATGCATGGATGGATGTTCCTTATAAGCTTCTTTAAGTTTGCCAGCTGTGGCTCTCAAGAAGCATGAGACTTCTTCTCTCGGTCTGCCTTCTGTGGGTTTTGCATGTGCATACCCAGGAAATCAATCTCCCCTAGTAGAAAGGTTTCTGTTGCTATCAGAATGTCTGCTTTTAGCCTTATGTAAAATGTATACAAGTGCAATCTTTAGTCCCTCCATGTTCCATTATTTCAATTGTCTTCATCTGATGTTCCTTTTTTCCTACTTTGTGTGAAACAAAATCGCCCACAAATACCCATTTAGGCCAGAAATCTCATCTGATGTGTTAAGACAGTGGAGAGGAATTCTACTTTGAAAGCTTTTATTTTGTCCTAGTATTGTAAGCTATCCCCATTATATTTGACCTTGCAGTTTATTCTTGTTAAGGAATACCTTCACAATTTCTGCTGTAGTGATTGGATTTAGCTTTCACTCTATTTGGTTCTTTTTAAATTAGTTCAACAAGTATCAAATCACTAAGCAAATTTATTCTGTAAATACATGTATAAATCTTCTCTACTATCTTTGGTTTTCCATAAAATGTAAAGCAGTGATTCCTACATGGCTGAGAGAGAACTATATCAAATAAGCTATCAATTTGTCTTAATGGGGAAAAGAGATAACTTATGAAAAATAAATCTATAAAAATAAAAACAAACATAAAAATAAGTAAAATATAGAACAACTCTGCACATTGTCTTAAAGGTATTCATACTCACAGTATCCAAATTAAAAAGTGAAGATACTTTCTTCATAAAACTATCCTGTTGACGACGTTTTCTTCTACTTGTCATCTTGTCACCCATTTATAACATTCACACACACACGCACTAAATTCTATATGTGGTTTATGCATGAAACGTTCTTAGCATGTAACAGTAGCTTTAAATTCCTTTGTTTTATCTATTAACAGTTTTCATTGAAGAAATAAATTGCCTATATCTGTAATTCCAACCATCCACAAAACCATTTTCATGTTTCAATCTGATGAGTAACCTATGCCAACCAAAGAAAGATTAGAGTAGAAATAATGCTAGACTGTGTACAAATGATACCTTACAATAACCTTTCAGTGGACATGCCAATGTTTTTACAAAAGTAAGTGCAACAACACATTATGTGAGTCTTTGAACTTTCACAACTTTTGAGAAAATTTATTATTATTGCTCAAATTATGATTATAATTTTGATTTAAGGCCATATATGTTGCACAAAGGAGGGATATTCCTATTTTATTATGTGGTATTCTACAATTGAAAGAGTAACAAGCATTTTACATGAAGTGGACATTATTTAACAAAGGAAACTATTTTAAGGAAAAATAAATTAAGGAATAACAATTACATTTATTAAGATGAGTATATTCTTATTATATATAATTTTTTTAAATGGTATAAAATGATCAATGAATTAACAGCAGGAAATTTTTCAGTCCCGTTTATCTTGTGGTGTATTTACTCTGCAATTTTTACAAATCACTTTTGTTTCTGAATGGCATTTTAGAATTTAATACCTTACATAATGAATATTGCTTGCAGTATGGCTGTTGGTTTTTTTCCCTTATCTCTCTTCTGCACATCAAACAATCACTCATTTTTCCTTGGTTGTTCCTTAGCATCTGGCCTTTCAGTGTCGTAACTTCATAAAAATATCCTGTTAACTACTGATCACACTGAATATTTATTGCACAATTAGTCTATAATATGAACTCTTCCGTTAGACATATTGTAGTTAAAATGATATATGATTTCCTGGTGTCTTTATCAACTGTGTGCATTCATCATCATGTGTAATAGAGATAAGATCCTGGCTTTATTTCTTTTGACACATAAAATACTACTTTAACATTCTTTTGATATTCAAATATTAAAGATACAGCTTATCTATTTTTTGATGGGCACAAGTTCTGCTGGTATTTCTCTCTTACCCTCCCTCAAGGTTCCTATGCATATTACTTTCTTTCCGAAGAGATAAAAAGCTAATGGCTAGGTGGTGATTCAATTATTAATGGTGTTCAGTCTGAACCCTCGAGAGGTTTAGTTCACTCTTTTATATCGCATATAGAAAAAGGACTCGTAGTCTATTTCCTACAGTACCTTCCAAAGAACTCTTGTAAAAATGCATTTACAAGAGTTTGCTTACCATACAGCAAAGGTTTTCAACCAATATTTTGCAGGTTTGTTAGGAAATATACTGTATAAAACCACAATAACATCTGAACACTTCCATGTTTTCATCTACAGTTAAGTCAGTCTTGGTGGTGTAATGGTAACTCTACTTGCCTCCTAAACCTAACCCTGCCAGGATTGATGGATTTTATTCAAGTGTGGAAATTCTAAGTACAGTTTCCTTTAGAAGGAAAGTACAACCGTAGGTCTCATGTCGTAGATTTATATCAAGTAAAAGAGCCTCAAGCCTGAAAGAAGAGGCCTCTGAGCAAAATTTATCAGTCATTTCACACCCTGAATTGAATGGGATGCTGATGTCCAGAGATGTAAAAGAGTGTTTGTAAATAAAACAAGCTATAGTTACAAGTCCTCCAGGCTATAATTTTTCATACAGTTAGCCACAAATTGCTCAAGATAAACTCTGATGGTAGCTATGTATCCCTAGTCCCTCTGATTTCTTTGTCTCTCAGTATAAAGACAAAATATTTATAGTATACACAAGTTTTCAAAACAATAATATCTGTTCCATTATTACAGCATAGATCTTCAATTACACCAATCCAATAGTGTGTCTAATGAAGCAAAAATTCACTCATGCTTGGCAATTAATTGTCCCTTTCTCTGGAATAATTTATTTCAAGTCTCTGTTCCTACCAATGAAACTCTCTTCTCAGCACAGTGACCCAAAAGAGCAGAAAAACTGGAAAAATTCCAGTACTAAATTTTTTATAAATGCATGCAGATGCAATAAATAACTGCATTTACTGTGTTTAGTACATTTAAAGATTACTAAGTACAATTTACATAATTTCTGGACAACCTATAGCTAGAAGGTAGTGTGTTACTAGCTCATCAAATACATTTAGATTTAGTTGAAAATTTAAAATTTGTTTATCTCTATTAAGCTATGCATTTTAATAAATTAATGATGTTTTTAAATACATTAGCATACTTTAAACACATCCCATATTGCCATTTTCTCCATCCTCATTCTTTAAAGTAGTGATAATGTCAATTCTGAAAGAATATAGCGGCATCTTGAATGGTGCTTCTTTAAGATGAAATACATCAGATGGAAGAGATACTTTAGCTTTTTGGCAGTTTTCAAAATGATGTGGTGATTGGATCAGAAGTAAGAAGTTTATAAAAACATGTAGCACCCTTCGTGGTATTTCTTAAATAAAATTTATGGAAGAATTTCCTATTTTATTTCTGGCCTCTTGTGTAAAGATGGCAGCATATAATACAAAGGATATTTATCCACAAAAAATTATACTAAAACATTTTATCAGTTCATCAACATAGCAGCAGCAAGTGATGATTTGAGAAAAATCACTTTGTAGCATTGCAAATGTTAGCAATTATCCCCAAGGTCACGTTGATCAATATTCAGTCTCATTCAAGATTTTGTTTCTTTCTTGAAATATTTTATCTTGACTGAAAATTTTATTTTTATTTTATATTCTGTACTTGCCATTTTTTTTATCAAATGCAAATAAGACGGTGGAGAATACATTCCAGGAATCTTATCCATGCATAAAGTGTCAAGATTACAATTGGAACATGCTTATTTTGATGGGCCTTTTAGTGGTTTCTAAATTGTTCATTCACTTTCGTGTAATTCTGCAAATATAACACAACTGTGTTGAGGGAATATCTGCAATCACACTGCATACTTCCATTTCAATCACTGTCAGAGCTAGGTTGTGTTTTACTTTAACGATGTCGTCATCATTTATGTTAATATTTGTGGTGTTGAGAGAGAGATCTGTTCTTCAATATATAGGTAATCTTTTACTTTTATACAGCTAGGATGATTATTTTATTTACTGGACTCTGATAGATCTGCAATATCAAGGTGGTGAGGGATAGAGATTTGGCCACATAATCACCTTAGGAGATGATTAATTTATTTGATAAAATAATCGAATTGGCCCTATACATGTTATAAGACAGGTCATGAAATCTTTGTTTATATTACAATTGCTCACCAATGCCTTCTAATCCTCACTTTGACACTAATACAAAACGATCAGGATGTATTGTGTCCAAGGATATGATTACAATATTCTAGTTTTTTCAGAAATGTTGCTGTGGGTTAAAAGTTCCTGAAGTGTCTCTTTGGCAGATGTTTCACTGAAAGTCATTGGTGCTTTTGGTGGATAATACTGTCTTAGTTTTTGGTACACAATATAAAAAGATAAAAGTGAACATTTCTTTCTTTAGCTTATTGATACTATCTTTCACTCAAACCTGCCTCAACAAATAATGACACAGTTTCTTTATATAATAAGGCCACATTATTTTGCATAACATAAATTCAGCCCATGCCTGATGGATTTTTTAAAATCTTATGAGGGTTGTTAGGAGCTTTACTTCTTATTTTGAAAGCTATCTCCTTCTATTTTTCTTTAAGTCTTGTGTCGGTCCTGGTGGGGTAGTGCTAACCATACTTGCCTTCTAAACCCTAGATCGCGGGTTCAAACATGGCTAGGATTGATGGATTTTTTCAGGCGTAAAAATTCTAAGTATGGCTTCCTTCTGAAGGGAAGTAAAGCCATGGGTCCCATGTCATACATTTACGGCACTAAACATGTCCCAATCTAACATAAGTGGAGCATTTTAAAAGCACTATTTAAACAAAGGTGTCCACTTTTATATTATTAACATTTGCTCCATTGCATTAGATTCCATCACATTTATAATCAGATATCCAGATATCACTTAGTAAATCCTCAGTAATATAAATTAGTTATTTCTAAAATGCCTGGTAGTCATTATTTTCATAAAAATACATACTAAACTATCTAAAGGTGATTGCTGCTAGAGCTTTGAATTGAAAATGCTAGAATGATTCTATTAAGGTCTGTTTTATACAGAGTGAACATAAAGTTTCAATCTATTTTCATGAAATAATGGTTTGTTGTAACTGATAAACATATGGCATATAGCTATGTACATTTTGTCTTAAATGAACCATGTGGCCTGATTTTGCAATATATGCTTTTCAATTGATATTTTCAGTCCTAGAAATCTCCTGCTTTGGTTTTTTACACTCATTACTTTATAAACCACCTAGCAAATAAGTTCAAGGATGTCAAATCCATTGCATCTGATGACACATATTAAAGATGAACCTCTGCCTGTCCATCTTGGGAAATCATCAGTTAAACGTTTTCTCTCCCATTCAACACAAGGTCGGTCCTGGTGGTATAGTGGCTATCATACTTGCCTTCTAAACCAAGATTGCAGGTTTAAACCTGGCCAGGATCAATGGTTTTTATCAGGCGTAAAAATCCTAAGTATAGCTTCCTTTGGAAGGGAAGTAGAGCCGTGGATCTCGTGTCACACATTAACAGCACGATAAAGAACCTCAAGCTTGAAAAAAGAGGCCTCTGACCAAAATTTGTTGGCCGTTTCTTGCTCTTATTTGAATGTGACGCTGATGACCTGAGATGTTAAAGAGCGTCTGTAAATAAACCTAATCAAATATATATAAACACAAAATGAGCTAGGGCTCCATCTTTATGAAAGAATACATCATGCCATCCAAATTTTCCAAGTAAACTCCTGATTCAATTCTGCATATTGTCAAATTGCATAATTGAGCATCAACAATGGCCAATCATTCCACTATAAACAGCATTCTGCAGTGATAGTTGGAAAATGAAAATAAAAATAAAAACATGATTGTTTTCAGAGATTTATGACTATGACATACTATGAAAAGGATGACAGCCATGTTGAAATAAGCTAAGTACATATAAAC
This sequence comes from Metallyticus violacea, assembly GCA_030762175.1. Lineage (NCBI taxonomy): Eukaryota > Metazoa > Arthropoda > Insecta > Mantodea > Metallyticidae > Metallyticus > Metallyticus violacea. The sequence continues at coordinate 264,604,011 of CM060846.1, read as the reverse complement.
ATGTGTACATACCATAGCTACATATTATATAAATTTCATCTATGACAATTACTTCATGAAAATGAATCAAAACTTTTTGTCCACACTATATTTATGTTTCATGTTTTGACTGTAACATATATACATATAAAATTAATATAATCAAAGAAAATGCACCATTCACTAATTTCATGGAACAAGCATATTTGATCACATTGAATCATATATGTTGTGTGTATGTAAACAAACAACCCCCCCCCACACACACACCCCAACATAATTGCCTGAAAAACACTGATTTCCACTGTCTTACAAAACTGAACTGTTACAACTGTCTACTTGTTTATTTTCTGTACAGCTAGCAATTTGCTTCTGCCTCTTTCCTCACCAAATGCTTTTGTCCTTCAATAAAAATGTAATAGTATGCTAACAATGAACTGTTCTAGTTTCATTATTCTCTTAATAAACTCATTTGGTGCAGTTTGGCTATAATGGAACCCACTGAACATAATACCTAATTTTGGATTTACATGTAAAAACTGTTGCTAGCATAACATTACCAACATGGCAGACATAAATACAATATTATGTAACCAACAATGATTTATGATTCATTTATTGGGATATGACAAAGGTTAGGTTAAATTAGATAGTAAGAGCTAGTTTAGTAATTGCAATATGGATGCAATAATCAACAGAGACTGGATTACAGTCAATTATAAATCGAGACATATGATGAGGTGCTTTGCAGAACATGGATTCCACTACTGAATTTTCAGAAAAGAAAGATTACTAATGCTTACCAGATGAACTTTGAAAGTGGAAACTTTTTGATAGTCTGTATGACAGACACCATGTAATAAGTCTGATATGGTTGACACAATTCTGCAAAAGTAATACATAAATGTAATACTTTACGCACATTGAGCACAACTTTTTATTATTATTATTATTATTATTATTATTATTATTATTATTAACAACCTATGAATTTAACGTGTTATTTATATTAAAATAAATATGTTTGTAACACTTCGTTTGCTGCTCATTTCTCTGCTACAAGTGTGGACCTTTTTTTTCCTACAGCGAACTTGTTATGGGTCCCATTATATTACAGTTATTTGTTTCTTCTGTTTATTATTATTCACCAGCACAGAATGGTAGTCAATGCACTCTCACACATTTCAGTTTGTAATTGTGCTGGGACTCTTGATTTTTTCTCCCACAAACCCATAATCCAAAGAATCCCCAACTGTGCGGGAACTATTAAATACAGTAATGTTTATTAAGCTTTACTTTCTTCTGTTTAATAGCTTAACTGTATACATAATTTATATAACCATTACATTTTACAATCACTTTCAACATACATTTAATAAAATCATAACACAGTGGCAGCAACATTACCCAATAAAAGCATCTGGTGTACATATTCATGCTCAAATAACAGTTTATGAAAATCTGTTTCAACAGAACAACACAAATGAAAGAACTTAAAAGGTATATGTAGTCAGACAGAACAAATGATGGAGTGCATGAATCTATTTGATAGACTCCAATAGATTAATGGACAGACATGATTAAAAAATAAGCATTTTTATCATTTTCTCAATTTATCCTTTCATCTTCATGCATTACCGGTGTCCACTGTCTAAGGAAAAAAATGTGTGTTTGAAACAATAAAAGGCAATTAGCATTTATCAAATAGTACATTCTGGCTATTTTTAAGCATTAAATTCAAATAGAGGAAATTCTCATTTTAAGAATGAATTCTGAAATTGGGAAATGCACACAACTTTCATTGATGATTAAATAATTATTTCATTGTTATTTGGTAATGAAACGATGAATGTACGTGACAAAAGCAGATTTTATGATGTTTATTGTGCAGAAACTTGCATCTATATTAAGGCTGATGGGTGATGTAAGAGCCTTGGAATAAAAAATGTAAGGTTAGGTTAGCCCTAAGAAAGGGTGGGCATTATAAATAAGTATTGCAACTACACAGTGGAAAAATAACAGATACTGAAGTCATTAGTAATATTTACCAAAGATGAATTTAAAAAGAACTACAGAATACAACAATGCAATCAACCATAAGGGCAGAAGAATACTGAAATTTGGTTTAACTATGGGAAAGTATAAATGAGGAACTTTTTCACTGCCAAACAATAAAACTTAAACAGTTACAGCTATTGAGCAGTTAGGATTAATATTCCTGTAGTTTAGCATAAACAAACCATTATCCTACCTTAGATAAATAGCTTTATATGATTAAAGGATGTTCTTTAGCAACTTTGATCATAAGTATCCTGTTCTATTTAGAGCATGAAATTGCTGATAAATTTTGCCCAAAGGCCCCTCCTTTCAAAATTCCGGTTCTTTTACATGCTGTAAATCTACGGCATGATACAAAAGGCTTTATTTCTCTTCTGAAGGAAGCCATACTCAAAATTTTTACACACACACACAAAAACATTGACCCTAGCCAAGTTTGAACCCACAACCTTGGATCTACAAGGCAAGTAAGGTTACCACTAGACCACCAGGACCAACAGTAATTGTTTGGTGATGTGATCTCTATGATTTGAATAAAATGCACAATTAAAATAGAATGGATCAAATACTGTCAACACTTCAATGTTGAAATGAATGATAAGATTTCCAATAAATGATTGCTCCATGTGCAATTTTTTTTTAACAATGTTTTAACACCCATTTTAACTACTGAGGCACCACAGGTGGTGGACACTAATGATACATTGGAGAAGACTTTTTTTTAAAGGAAGCAAGCATTCCAGGCTTTCAGGGTACCTTACTGGCATTTACCATTAATGAGAACTAAGAAAAACCTGGAAAAAATCTGCCGAGGAGGATGGTCCTGATTCCATGGGCAATGCTGGAACTTTAAACCAGGCCAGTCCCCAACCATTAAAATAAGGATAATACAATGCCAGCCAGAAGAGAATATATATAAGTTTCTGAAAACCAGTTTGATCACACCTCTGATACTGGTATTGCTAATTTTACAGCACAAAAATATGTTTGTTTGGTGCGGTTCAAAGGTAAAATACTGTGAACTTTTACAAAAGCTAAAATCACGGAACAGACTTTGGCACTAAAATGTCATTTCAAAATAAAAATGAATTTATCTTACATTTGCATGCATGTTAAATGTGAATTTTAAAATCCTTCACAAGCTAAACTATTTAAACTTCAATATATGCATCTCACTCTCAAACTTCCATTTCATGTATGTGAGCCAGTTTTAAACTTACAAAATATAACAAGAGAGTAGGTGCAGATATCATTACAAAAGGAATAAAACTATGGATCCTCTTGTTTCTAGGATTCATTTGAGGTTAGGTCTAGGTTAGTGTGTGTGAATATATAAATTGATTAAGAATTCCATTTTGCCAATTGATTTATTTATTTGACTTGTCCTCATGAAAATGTGGCAAACCTATTATTTAATAAAAGTTTAAAAAGTTTATCTGTAGAATGCCCATAGTAAGGTTTCATTGCATATGATTCACATATAAAAAGAATCAGATATTTATACACAGTGTACCTATTAGTTTATCTAAGCAATAAACAATGACTAAATTCAGTTTGTTAATAGCTAAACACAATAGCCTAAAATCATAGTTTTTTCCAAAGTTTGATATTTAATTTATCAAAGTCTAGCACATCTAATTCTCATTTCCCTTTTATTTGAAACTCCAATAAATCCCACTTTCACACTTCCCTTCAGTGTACATGGGTTAGTTTTAAACTTGTGCAATATAATAGAAGAGTAGGTGGAGATAATATTACAAAAATAATAAAGAACTGGGTCCTACAGTTTCTATGATTTCCTTGGGGCTAGATCTAGGTTAATCTATGTATATGTATGTGTATGAATTAATAAGACTTTCATTTCTGTTAACATAATAGAAGAGTAGGTGGAGATAATATTACAAAAATAATAAAGTGGGTCCTACAGTTTCTATGATTCCCTTGGGGCTTGATATAGATTAATCTATGTATATGAATTAATAAGACTTTCATTTCTGTTAACATAATAGAAGAGTAGGTGGAGATAATATTACAAAAATAATAAAGAACTGGGTCCTACAGTTTCATGATTCCCTTGGGGCTATATCTAGATTAATCTATGTATATGTATGTGTATGAATTAATAAGATTTTCATTTCTGTTAACTGCTGTATTTATTTGGTTTGTACATGAAATGGAGGTAAGCGGAGGCCGTAAGACCGTAGCGAGCCGCAATAAACCTCCGGGTCCTCTGATTTCTAGAATTCACTCAAGGTTAGTGTGAATATAAATATATACGATTTTATTAGGAATTCTATCTATGCCGACTGTTATTTAGTGTATACTTACAAAAAGGAGGAGAAAATATTATTCTAGGTAAGTTTAAAAATGTTTACTTGTATGATGTACAGGAATACTGAAGTTTAATTTTTTTTTTTTTTTTTTTTTTTTTTTAAATGTCGAAACGGTTTCAGGATTGGAACACGTTGAACCCAAAACAATATGAAAACAAAGATTACATATTAAAGAAATTAATAGTTTAAGCATTACAAGTCGATTCATATTTATTCAAAGTGTACAGTTCACAGTATCTGAAAATGGATAGTTTTTCGCAAAAATTCATAAGTAAAGCCCAGGTAAGTGGTCATATATCTCTAGATTACCATTGGGCAACACCTGACCGATCACTTACGCGGAAATTATAACATTGAAAAAGAAGGCTTTGATATATTAAACTTTAACAAAAGTCAATATTAAAAATTAGTAGTTTTTTTTTCCAAAAACTACTGGCACACCGCACAGTGACTTTGAACACCAAATACTATCTAGTAATTTTAATAACTTCGATGAAGCAACAGTGAGGTTATGTTGACTTTCGTCTTGACTTTAGTTTTGACGTTGGGACATCCAGGATGACCTATTTCCAATTAAGCATACAAGGCGACGCATTTCACATATATTGGAGTAGGTAGCTACAGACAATTATTCAAAAATGAGAAAATTACAGCTACAACAGATATGTAAACAGTAAACCGACGTTAGTACCCACGTTCTTCGGTTGGGCATAAATTACTCACTCACGGCTTGGCTCTTCTCCATCAGCCTTTATCTAATTATGTATTCACTACACAGCAAAATTTCACTTCACTCCTTGACTCAATCTCGGCATATTTTACTAAACTGTGCAAACCCCAATGACTACGTTATTTTCTGAATGGACACAACCACAAATTCGCGGTAAAAACTTTGCCTGTCATACAACTAATCCAACATATGAAAAATTAATTAGCACACACACGTGTATCGGTTAGCACTTCGCTCTTCTTTACTACCTCTTGCAACACTCGCAAGACATGTTCTACACTTGTTGCTTACGTAGCCCGCGTTCTTCTCATGCTTTCGTCACCAGCTCCTCACAACTGAACTGGCGACATGTATAGGCTTAGCGGTCATCCGATTTTTCACGGAAGCTCACGGACAGCCACGAATTCCCAAGCAGAAGGATTCTGATGCCTTTCACTTCACCACGAAATATTTGCCTAACCAAAAAGAAAGTTACACTGCAGTTCTCTCCGCTACCTAGATTGAATTTTGTCTGGGCTTTCTGTATGCTACGAATGCTGCTACAGACTATACAGGTTACATGTTCTAAGCGTTCTAGCTGTTAAAGACTGCGATAGTTACATTAGTGACTTTATACCGCAAATTCTAGCGAGAGCACTGTGTTTATTTACCCATTAACACGGCGGGACTTTTAATGTTTTCAAGAAACGTGATCCCAATTCTTAGTGACATGCTTGCAAAATTAAGCGCCCATTTTTAATTTATTCCCTTCCACACATCTATCCCGTTCTGAGACACAAATACAGATCTATATTTTAATGTTTTTTTTAAGTGTTTAACGCCCGTTTTTACTGCTGAGACACCGCAGACGTTACATTTTAATGTGTCATTTACATTTCCTTATTTTAATAGAAACGGAATCCGTCGATAACCAGGGGCAATCTTAATCTTTTCGGCAGCTTACAAATACAGAGAACGATGTAAATTCTTTACAGCGCAATTTGGCACAACAATTTATTGAAATATTTAACGGTTTGCTGTCTGAAAATGCGCCAACTTTGTTCTCACAGACTTTCAGTTGAAACAGAGGGAGAGTAGCGATGGTATAACTAAACTGTGCACTTAAAGCAGGTTAGCCGCTTAATGGCGCGATTTACCGCTATCATCGGCATCTGACTCCGCATCATAGCCTTAGCTCCGCCACAGCACTATAGAGACTTAGCTGCGCGAACTCACACGCGCCACAACACTTCACATTTTTAGAACTAGAGTACTACAAATTAAATAAATGAACATAGAAGTTACGCCATTTTGCACGACATTGATTTGCATCTTCTTAAGAAACTGCCGTTTACACTTGTCGGTTCTTCTGCATTAATGGGCCTATTTCTGGGCACCAGGAGAATGCAATGATGATTGCTACACAAGAATAGGATTGCGACAGAGAACCTCGGCCACTTAAGCGTAGGGTTGCCAGATCGGGCTGAAAAACCCGGAGATCCTCGAGGCAAACTCAGACATTCTCGATCAATGTTATTATTATTATTATTATTATTATTATTATTATTATTTATTAATTTAGATAATTCACAAAACAACATTTACTGTGATGTAGAAAATGTAAACAGAAAACTTACTGCTATTATCACTATTTTTCAGCAATAATTAAATATTTATTACATTAAGAATAGACGTAGGCCTATCTTAAAACTTTTATTTCCTCGAGCCCCTTGCAAATTCCGGAAGTATTTTATTTTCCATGGCTATTTTGTAGAATTCGTGACAACGTACACTTAAATGCATTTTAATATAAATTTCCGCTTTCACTAGTTCTGTTGACATTATTTTTTCTATCATCTGTCCACAAACCAGTCATAACACTAAACACCCTTTCTATATGCACGTTACTTACTGGGATTGCTAGCATAAGTCGCATTAACATATTAGGGATCTAGCTTTTTCGAATTAAGATGCCCAGTCATTATGCTTATCCTCGTCTTGCACCAGTGTTATCACTGTCTTGAAAATGGACCATTCGTTGTAGAGTTCTTTTCTATCGAGCATCGCAATTTACAATGTCTTTACTATATGAACTAAGTCATTAAACGAGAACAGTGATAGGATAGATAGATGAAGAACAGGCATGACTGAAACTATGTTATTGTCACTAAAATCACACCATTTGACTAGATACTGCAATAATCTGTCATACACAGCGGGTGAACTCTTTCATTCTAGTAGTTCGTTTTTCGGCCACTGTGAGGTTTTTAAGCGACATATTCACTCCAAACTCGAAAAATGAATCCTTTTTACGGCTTTATACCAACATGATTTTGTGCTCCTCGGTTGAAAGCGAATTTTCACATTCCATTATTTTAACCACGTTACTGAAATTTGGAAGAGTACAATAACAAAATACGGAGAATATTCTGCCCAGACAATGAATGTTCATTTACTTCATCTTTTTGGCAGCATACACATTTCCCAATTAAAGGATGTGCTTATTTTTCACCTTTCACCAAATATTCCATTTTCAAAGCGCGCCACATTTTAACAAGGCTTTCAGCTGCTAATTGAAGGGACAAACTCATACTGGAATATGACACAAAAGTCGAGCAAATTCACAGAACGACCTAAGTTCCTCTACATTCTTACATGACGACTGGAAGTCGGAATATATTTTCAAGACTAATGCCTCAGTATCATATTTAGGGAATTTAAAACCAAATTTGGCATAATTATGCAGTTCGTGTCAACACCAATTAGCGTTACTATATTAAGATTTTCGTCTTTTATTTTTCTGAATAGTGAATTGTATTTACCATAGTTAATAGATGCAATGTCAACCGAATATGCTATATGTTATTTAAACTAATCCATTTTCTGCAACATTGGATTTAATTTTATTTGAAATGTCCTCTCAGCACCCTCATTACTATCTTCATAGAAGTCTAGAATATCGTTATGTTGTAATGGGAAATACTTATTGTTACTTTCTGACATATCTGAACCAAATGAGAATGGAACATATTTTCATGTCGTTCAGAAGCGTTTCCTGTGAGAATGGTAAAAGAACGTTGTAATTAGAGCTTCGCTTATGATTCGCACACAACTTATTTTTTTCGCTACTGAAGAGTCATTGAAAACAGATGAGTAAAGTTTGTTGCCACATTCTTGTGAATTGTAGAAGTGGCGATGTTTTTACACATGAAATGTTAAAGTCAACCCAGTTGCTGTAACTCGCCATGTTCGAATGGATATCGTGGGGCATAGCTTTCAGAATAAAATTATTCCTACATTGTACTCTGTAATATTTGTGCCTCTCTGATTCCACATGCTTATTAACAACTTTAACGCCACCAACTTTTACTGTAAATGAAACATTGACAATTTACACCTGCAAGAAAGTTCATCCTCTCCTTTAGTCAGTCCTTGTACTGATCATTTGCCAGCCATTTATCACGAAAAGAATTAAGGCATCTTTTTGCCGTATTCATATTGAACACAATAGTAAAAACTCGCAAATGTCTCGCACTTCGAATAACAGAATGCACTGCACAGTAAGCTGTAGGAGCTTCAGGTTTCGTTAAAAAAACTGCTACAATTAATGACAATAGTTGCATTGTTAACGTAGCGACAGCGTGCCTGATTGGCTAAAACGGAAGCACGCTGAAACTTCAAACTTCAACGCGACTGCAGATGCTCACTTTTAAAGATATTTGTTGGACAGTCAATTTCCCCTACGTAATAACTTATTATTATTATTACTATTATTATTACTATTATTATTATTATTATTATTATTATTTTAACTCAAACGGAATTTCTCCGGGATAAAGTTTCTTGGCGGCCGGAGAGTGCATTTCAAACCCGGGCATTACGGACGGCGCCAGGAGATCTGGCAACCCTAACCTAGCGCATTTTGTACGTACGCCCCCAAGGGTGATTTGAAGAATGCCCAGATGGCCAGAAAAACGAGGGGTCGGTGAAAGGAAGTAGTATGTGCCCCTTTTCCGGTGGCGAACAGCCTTCTGCGGCTAGCATGATTAGTGGATTAACACCAACAGCATGTTCGCGCTCAGCAGTAAGCTTCAGTCAGCAGGAGAAGGGGGCGAAATGATTTCTACCTGTTCGCGGAGGGGTGGAGAGGGTTTTTGTCCTTAAGGGAGTTTTCTTTTCTTTTTTTAAGAATTCCTGTTTAGTTAAACTTCGATGTTTTGATATTCCCATTTATAAAAGATTTTTACTCTAACAACTTTTGTTTCCTTCAGGCAATCGGGTGGGGCGGATATTTTAGACCTTAAAAGATCTGGTGAGAAGGGTTTTTATTTCATTTAATAGCGGAAAAATAGTCAACCTTCAAAGATCGGATGAGGTGGTTATTTCTTGACCTTCAATATTCTGGTTTTATTTTATTCATTATAAAATATGTTAATTAAAATTTTTGTGGGTAGGCATTCTTTCATGAGTGAGCATTATTTTTGTTGAATGGTGGATGTGAAGCATGTTGCGTGTTTTAAAATATATTAAAAGAAATGCAAAAAATGGTATTATGCAAATATTTTAGATATTATGCAAAAAGTAGTTATGCAAAAAAGCTATTTAACTTTGCTATGTTGTGCAAAAAATATTAATCTAACACGGGAACATGCTACTTATTGTTACGTTGCAATGGTAAAGTGCGTTAGTTTGCAATATTTTGGGGAAAAAATATACAATAGTATACCCTAAATGAACTGTTATGGTGTGTGGTTTCTAGCTCGGGTTACAGCAACCTACTAGAAGTGGTGAAAATTTGCGTTGGGAGCCAGGTTTCTACCTGGCCCGACATCGTGGGGTTCGTTCCTGTCTATACAAGACTAAAAGCTTTTCACCTTCCCAGGGTCACGTATTTTCTTACATTTTAATAAAATTTCCCTTGGTTCAGGCTGTTAATGGATTTCCAATGATTTCCCAACCCAGGGTCTGACAATAGAGTTGTTGCCTGTTAAAAGCATTCCGATGTTTTACGAGTTCCTGTCTTAAAAGGTTTTTACCACAACGATGTTTACGAATTCCTGTCTTAAAACGTTTTCCCCGTTAATAACATATCCACGTGTTTAAGGGGGAGACTGGAATATCATTTTAAGTTGTACTTTTCCTTTACTCACTTTCACTGCATCGAGCGAGGAGATGCAGAAAATCAATTTCATTGGCTAAAAACCAACAGGTAGTATTGCATATGCGCGGTAGAAAAACCCAAACCTTATTGGTTGAAAGTCAAGTGGGCGGAGCTAAAACTTGCGCGCGGTATGGAAAACCAATTCGTCACTGAAAAACGGAAGGAGTTTCAGTATAAAAGTGAGCGCAGAGAGTGAACAGCACATCTCGTGGCACTGAAGTGCAACTATTTACGCTGCTTCATTTTAAACCAGCAGCGTCAACATTTCTTCCATCAGTAGCAGTATGATTTCTATTGGCAACAATATGTTTTCAGCCAATGCGAACGGGCTTTCTTATACCAACAGGCGATCCAACAGCGCCAGCTACAACACCATGTCTAACAACGGCCGTGGATTGTATTCCACCGACAACTTTACTAACATTTTCGTCGGTATGCCTCTCCTTTATAGTAGCACGAAATCCTGTCAACGGCATGTCTTTCCCCGATAACATGGCTTCTGTCAACAACACTGTGTTTCCCGACAACACAGTTCCTGACCACAATATGTCTTCTGTCCAAAAGACGCGTTCTGCCAACAGCACGGTTTCTGACCACATCAAGTTTTCTGTCCACAACACGACTTCTGTCGACAACACGTTCTCTGCTTAAGAACGCTTATGTGACATTGGTAAGTGCAGACCTAGCATTGCAACCTTGTTTTGAAATTGCCAATCACAGAGGACGGCAAAAAAAAAAAAAAAAAAAAAACGGGGTATCCCAAAACGGACATCGTGGTGAGTTCCATGCCCAAAGATGCAGATCCCACCCAATGCATTTCTAAAATATTTACTGATTTTTTGTATTCACCAACGAGAATATGTTAAATAACCAGCCTGGTTTTATAGGAATTACGATTCATGACATCAAACCGCCTGCATGGCCTTTAACATAGCGTACCTAGATTCGACCCAGTGAACCCCAAGGACATATTAAAATTCGCGGTGAAAAGAATGCAGAGCAATAAGCACTTTTTGTTGGGAGGGCTACTCAAACTTTCGTGTATTTAGACAAGGAGGTATCGGGTTACTGCTACAAACATTGGAATACCTGTAGTAAAAATAGAGGGATCATTTAAATCAAGAATAATGACAATCTTTGTTTAGCTCGAGCCATTGCAGCGTATAAAGCCAAAATAGACGGGAATACAGATCATGACTTGATTAGCCGATATGAAATTCGCAAAAGACAAAGGGCTCTAGAGCTGTGAGAGGGCATAGGTAAACCCGATGGTCCGTTTACTCTCGACGACGTGAGACAATTTGAGATGGACTAAAGGATTATTCTATCCCTGAAAAATGCACTTGAGAAAACAAAAATAAACATATCGATTTAATATTGCACGATGACCATTGTAATGCTATTGTGGATCTGCACGGGGCCTTCATGTATAAATGGCATTGACGACATTGAAATTTAACCTCACTACATATAAAAGAAACCTCTGGTGTGATCTAAACTGTGCCAAGTGTCGCCAGCGGTGTCCACCGTCATTTGATAGGTACATGAGATGTGACGAGTGTCATTGGGATTTCAAGGGGCAGACCTGCTTTAATAATAATAATTGGTAAAGGGAAATTATTACCCTAAATCATTGTCAGTGTGCGACGTTGAAAAATTATACCCTTCGAACTTGTGAATATGAGGTTTTAAAAACCTCCTTACCAGTGCGGAGAAATTTTTGGTATTACTTTTAAGATTCACGTGGATGCTAACCATGAATGCTACATTCAGTCGTACAGTTCTCAATATTTGCGGAAGAACTCTATATTCATCTTTATACATTTCGAGTGTACGAAGAACATTCCTTATTCCGCTAAAGCGGACGTGTATGAGCACATACCAAACTTGCGTGTGCTGTATAAAGCCTGCATCTTATGTATTGACGAGCCTCACAAGTTGACTTATTGCACGCAGTGTGGTGTTAAAGAATAGTGTTCGACAAGGACTCAGTTGAACAATTGCTTGATCACACCACACAACCAGAGTTCGAATCCCGTGTCAATGTCGTCATAGCGCACAACATAAGATACTATGAGATGGTCAATTCTTGCTAAAGTACATGGTGGGCAGTCTAAATTGGACACCGGAGCTTACCATGAACGGGAGTAAAATTTACAGAATGAATTAGGCAAGTTCGACTTTTCTAGACTAACTGAACTTCATTCCTATGCCCTGTCGCGCTTTTCAAGGACCTTTCAACTCCTCCAATGCAAAAGTTATTATCCTTATCTATTTAACACCACGGAAAACGAAAAGTATCTTGGTCCTGTACCGGGTCAGAAATATTACTGTCCGGAATGCACGAGTGTAGATGCCCGCAAGAATTTCGAACGGAGGTATAATGTGAAGGTGTCCTCAAATCACATCTTTGAGAAAAGAAATGGTAGCTTACTGCCAAATGGACGTATTTATCTTGAGTTTAGGAGTTTCTAAATTTAGGAAACATTTCATTGATGTGAACGGTATTGACCCGCTTAGATAATGCGCCATCATTGCACAGGCACGCATGAACGTGTACAGGAAGCGATTTATGTCCCGAAATAAAACTCCGCTAATTCCAGTAGGTGGGTACCGCTTTGCTGACAAACAATCCCAAATAGTACGCTTCTGGTTGTCTTGGTTGGAGCAGAAACAATCTGTCATCATACTGCTTGCTTTCCGATGCAGAGAAATTAGAGTTTTAGGACATAAAGTTGACGGGTACAAAGAAGACAATAATGTCTATTACTTTTACTGATGTTTCTACCATGACTGCACACGATGTTATTCGAATAGGAACCCATTGCTATACCACAAGGATAATAAACCAATACCTCCAGATAGGGAGACACAGTAAAGGTCACGAAGATGAGTGATGCTGGCTACCAGGTGACCGAGATGTGGGAGTGTGAGTTTAATGCCATGATTAAGGCTCACGGGGATTGAGCAGAGTTTGTCAAGTGTTTTTCTTATCCCGAACCTCTCAATTCCCGAGATGCCTACTTTGGCGGACGTAAAAAGTGTGCGAAAACCTAATACGAGGCTTTTGGAGAGATGAAAAGGTTTTATTACGACTGTAGTTTGTACCCATTTGTCAATAAGGCTAAAGCTTACTTCGTGGGGCATCCTAAAATTCGGAATAATTTACCAAATTTGGAAAACGTTGAGGGTGGTGTTGCAAAATGCAAAATTCTTCCTCCGGAAAGACGGTACCACTCTGTCCTGCCAACGTGCATCAACAGTAAACTTATGTTTTCACTCTGTCGAGCATGCGCAGAGATAGAGAATCATATAGTGCGCACACACAGACGACGAAAGATGTATTTCAGGCACCTGGGAAGTGGGCGATGTTAAAGTCGTACTAGAAGAAGTTTATAGGGTGATACATGTGTATAAAATATGGGAATATGATATAATAAGCTATGATCCTGCCTGGTGAAAAGGAGCTTTTTCAGTACTATGCTACCCATTTTATGAAAATTAAAACAGTAGCCCCTGGTTGGTCCAAAGACTGCAACACCCCTGCCAAGGAAAACGAGTATATGGCACACTTTTTAGGAAAGGAAGACGTTGCACTGGATAAATACGCCATTGAAAGCAATCCTGGCTGGCGAGAGATGGCAAAACTCATGTCTAGTTCCTTTTAGGGAAAATGTGGCGAACGAGACAAAATGGTCACTTGTGAGCTTGTAAAAGATTATTAGAGGCTCATAAATCTTCTTAACGATCCAAGTGTAGAGGTACAGTCTTATCTACCTGTTATAGAGGAGGTAATGTACATGGTATGAAGGCACAGTGAATAGTCCAAAATTAAATTCCACAACTAACAATGTTGTAATAGCATATACACCGGCCCATGCAAGAATCGAGCTATATTCCTATCTTAGAATATTGGGTGAACGCGTGTGCTATTTCGAAATAGATTTTGTTATTGCAACGTACAGACCGTGTGAATGAATGCAATTTTTTGGAGGTATGAGAGTTGAGATAGAGAAATACGAATAGCATGCTTGTATCTCCAGGTTTGCATCTACCGGCCCAAACAGTTACACCTTAGAGGTTCAGTTTGGGGAGAAGACGCACGCTGCCTGCAAAATTAAAGGCATCATCCTCAATTCCGGAAACATGAAAATTATAAATTATAGTGTCATCAGCGACATCATTTTGAGGGACAATACAATGTCGGTGGTACTGGAAGACAACCAGATTTCGAGCAAAGTCTTGAGTACAGTGATTACCAATCTTTCAGTGAAAACCTATAGAACAAACATGTATAAGGTCAAAACTTTGATTCGAGCCCGAAAGGGTATAAAAGAATTAGACGTTTCTTCATCACTCGTTCACAATGTCTACAAATCATTACTTGAAGAAATTTAATTTCCCGTGTACCATGTTAGTTGCAGGTTCTTCGCGTTCTGGAAAATCAACATTTGTGAAAAGTTTAATTGATAATGTTTGACAAATCGTTTAGAAAAATGTTGTGGTGTCATTCACTGGAACATTCTCCTAAACCAAGTCCGTGCTTTGTTATCCACGCAGACATAGCAAATTTGGTGGCTGTTAGCGAAGGGGATTTGGTTATTTTAGACGAAGTAGACGGTCAAAACGTGTCAAAATTTTCTACAAGAGATTTGCATCACAAAAGTTCCGGAATTATTTACATTTGAAGCGGTATTTATTAAAATGATGAATGCAAGGGGATTAATGAGAGCAAAGAGAATTATAATTGGTTAGAAGGATTAATTTATAGAAGGGGTTTAACAGAAAGGAGTATCAGGTAATTACTTAGGATAAGTAGATGGAGAAAGAAGAGCCCTATCGGTCCTTGGCTCCGATCTGGGGTTCGAATCACAACAGGACCGTCATCCCTGACTGAGGTTTTATCCAGGTTTTCCTCAGTCTTCATAACTTGCAAATACCGGGGAGGTACACTAAACTTAGGCCTGGAACGCTTCCTTCCTTAAAAAAACATCCTTTCCCAATATATCATTTCATGTATCATCAGTGACCACCGCCTGTGGTGCCTCAGTAGTAAAAACGGGCGTTAAACACTACTCAAAAAAAAAAAAAAAAAAACGCCACGTGGCACCAGCACGCGAAATGTAAATATCTATCTCAGCATTCGCCTATGTGACTAGGGGAAACCACGAAATAATCCAAACCAGGATGGCTGGTCCCAAGGGAACAGAACCCAGGACATTCCGAATGCGAGGCTCAAGTGTTACATCCTAAGCTAATTGCTCGGTTAGCAGAAGTACATAACTAGTTGATTACCGGTTATTTTGAAATTACGTACAGCAAATTCTCAGGTTCTAACTGAACATGAAGAAAATTAAAAAGGAAACCTCTTTTCTAGTTTTGATAGACGTTTAGTTAATAAATTTGATGTTACAAAAATTGCTCCATTTCATATTTATCTACATGTTTAGTAACTTTTGGTCACATATTTATGTACTGATTTTTCATTTTGATACTACATAAAATTTGGGCTCTAGGTTGTTCGTTGAATTTAACTTTGTTCAGTATTTCTCCCATTGTTCTACGCTGTATTTCGAGAATATTTTGTGACATAATGCAAATCTGGAGCCAAGAACTGATATAATGTTCACTTCAGATGTAAAGAACTAATCAGGGATGCTATACACACCAAAAAGATGACAAATGAGATTGTTGCAAGATTTGCAAAAGACTGGGGTTTAGTACCCAAGGGACATGTGATGATTCAAATTGCTTGTGTATGTTCTTTGAAGGAAGGAATGCTGCATGAAACGTGTTTCAATTTCTTTTCTTCTGTAGCTATTTATTAAGAGTAACTTAATCACTTTGGGTTTTAAAAAAGAAACATTGGAATTTTGTAGTCAGTTTAAGAGAAAAGTGCACCTACTTCCGTTTTGCGACATATAAAAACATTTGGAAAAATCTCTTAAACATGCAAACTTTAAGGTTTTTTTAAACTTGTGCATCCATAATTATTTAATTTATTTTTATATTCGTTATGACGTTTCCTTCTACAATAATCAAACTCCCATATAAAATAATATAAATATATAAGAGTAATTTTGAAACAATGACAAACACAGCAATAAATAGGAAATAAGCTTTTATCTAACCTAAAGATTTAAACCTCTATCACAGGCCAATAAAACTCATAGCTTCTGTGTTATATAGGCGTAAAACTCAGACAATTGTGCCATTCCTTAAAATGTATGCGTGTTCTCATGTCGGCTGGCCAGTTCGCGTCAATTGAAATGAAATGCAGGTAATCTTAAATTAATAAGCAACGAGCCTACATCATGTTGAGAGCATAAGTGTTTTACTTCTATTTAACAACGTATACAAAAACTTCAGAACAAAAGACTGATAAGATCCTTCAAAGTTTAAAGTTATTTGATTTTTTGTGCATGATAGCCACATAAGCACTGACCATTCTCGCGGTCTTTTAGCAAGTTATGAACCCATAATGCAACCGAAAGTAAAGAGTTCCTTAAAAAATCCACGAAACAATATCAATTAATTACACAATTAAGTACTTAAATATAAACAATAAGAAAATCCCGTTTATTGTGAAAGGTATTAATGGATTTTGTAGAAGAACGTCATCTAATATTTCCTCGGTGAGAAAGCTTGGCTGCTTTCTTCATTTCATGTTCCTACCACGTCTAGTTTACCGAAATGTATCGACAAATTATGGATTATTTGACGGCTTGGACTTTTAAGAATCTTTGTTCAGCTCGTGTTTGAGCTTGAAAAGCGCACTTTGTCATTATGGAATAAGAAATGTGCTGAGCCGTAATACATTTTGCAATTACGCTCTTCGCAATAAATCAGTGTGCGATTGCTAACTGGCTCATAAGTGGGTTGACGTTGATTGCCAAACAGTCTGCAAGCTTGCTTCTGTCAATTTTTGCAACAAAATGCGTGCGAGTGGTCGATATCAGCATTTGGTATTTAAGCATGTGGTATGTGCTTTTAAATTTGTTCAATCGCTTGGAAGGCAAAAAATATTTTTTCTGGAGACGCGAGTATCCCATGATTACGATACAATATTAATTACTTGCAAAAATATGTCGTAACGTAACGCAACGGGACCTGGCTGAGTAAGGCCTCCCATTATAAGTAGAGAATGAATGTTCAGCGAAACACATTTAAAACGTTCCAGTCGTGAGTCGGCCGCTTACCGGCCGGACCCTTGCCTACCGCCATCGCCGGCATTATCCTACATCCAGTTACGGCGTAGTTGTGAGTTGTTTCCAATAGTAGATAGATCAGTCAGGAGTCGCGCATCATTCAGGTTAATACATTAGTGTATTGTGTTGTGTAATGTTGAAGGAGGTGGGCTGGCGCAATGTGACGGCAGCTTGTGCTTTGGGAACGATTTGTGTTCTGGCATTAGATATGGAAGAGGACCTTCCGAGGAGCTTGAATTCCTTGGGAAGGAGGTCCTTCACTGACTTCGGGATGTTCCATCTTGAAGAATATTAGGGACCCCGTTTATGTTTGTGCCAAAGTGCCCTTGGATTCTGGTGGCCCTATATCTCCCTCACTTTATTCCTTTCTCCCGGAGGTGTCACCATTGTGGGCACAAACGGCCAATCGTTGACTAAGACTGGAATATCAAAGTATGCTTCTACGCCCCTAACAATCCATGCCAATTGAATATTCACTGCGTAAGCATATATACATTTTGAAGAGGTATCTCCATATAGTGCTAGAAATCGTGTGGTAGAATAAGAGAAAAATTTATAGGTAAATTTCCCAAAAGAATGAAGACGACATGTACTAAAAACACTTGATGAAATAAGAGCTGCCTTGAAAAGTAGCCCTCGAAAATTAGTGCAGAAGAGCGGACGAGTGCACATAAATTTGTAGTTTCTTAAGAAGGTGTAACTTTTTGTGTTGTACAAAATGAACACACTTCCAACATTTTCTATCAGAAGGGTAAGTACAGAATTCATATGTTTCATTTGTAGTACCCAAGTTTTATAAAGATGAAGATGCGGCTATGGTGCGAGCGGTGTCAGCTACTGACTTGCAAACGGAAGGTTTTAAATGTGCCTCACGGTACAAGAGCCCTCTTACAAAGCGTAAATAAAGGGCAGAAATTATATTATGTCAATAATGAAGCACTGAAAATATCAAAACATGAATAGTTTAGGCCGATATTCAGTAAAAAAAGAAGAAGAAGAATTAGCACAGAAAAATTACTAAGTGAGAAATCCATTTAACTGACAATTTACTATGTCTACAGGGGCTTTAAAGAAAAAACAAACCTGAAATTCACTCCACGAGGAGGAAAACTGACTAATAAAGTTAAAGTAACGATGTGTTGCAGAATTTCTTTCACATATCGAAGACAATATGCCACAGTGTAGCTTCAGAAAAGACGTATAACCGATTTGCAGGAACAATTGCTGATATTCATCTACAATACGGCCATATTATAATGAAAATATTTTATTCAATGGATTGTTTAGCAATGCATATGCGCGATCCTCAGGTCACCGACTACATATGGTCATTGGGGCTGACAAGTACGCTCCTTAAGACAGAAAAGTTAGCCCGAAAGATGGAAATTCTTTGTTCATAGGAGAGTAAAGAGTACTCCGGCCTGCCAACGACAATCTTGAGTTCTGTTCCAACTCGGCAGGAAAAGCGGGGGTGACGTCACATACTTGGCACACTACGTGAAACTATGCCTGCAGAATAAGTTCGCCAGACCGACATTGTATTGCCAAGGAATTTAGAAACTATTTTATTGGTTTATTGCAATCACCATTTGCATTGATTTAGTTATACACCATTTAGGTTCTGTTAATTTTAACAACAGATTATCGATTTGTATCAAAATATACATGTTTAGCTTTGGCTCCTTGCTGAGAGGGAAAATCCTGTCTGTTGACGTCAGCAGATCTTAGTTGCACTGCCTGCCAACAGTAAAATTGGAAGCGGGCCAACGATACACATATATTCATCATTACTATTTATTCACTTATTCATAATTAATGTTTAATAACGGCGTTAACATGTTCCGAAAAATAAACTTGTGCTTATAAACAATGATACTTTATGCTATACCAGTTAGGCAGGACAAGCCCAACACACGGGCATCATCAATATGTACGTACGTACGTATGTGTGTGCATGCATTAGAATAGCTATTTGTTAAAAGGATGGAGATTACAAATTTTAAATTCGCTTTTTTAATGCATTCTCCTACCTTATATTGATTTATGTTTAAACAAAAAGACTTTGAGAAACCCAGTACATATGGTCAGGTTTTTATGAAAATGTGGAAGACCTGGAGTCTTGGTCTTTTAACAAAAAAAATATTACTTCTGATTATACTTGAAGTTATCTAACCTGCTAAAACATATTAGTAAATGGAGCATAAAAAGACAGTATTGCATATTGTTGACTTCTTCACATTGCTTCGATGTATAACATCAGAATTTATTAAACATGAGCAATAGTAGTAACTACAGATGAGATTTTGTTCCTCTTTTTTTTTTTTTTTTCTTTCTTGCTTTTACATTATTTTCGTCCTGTTTCACCTTAGCGCGATTAATTGCATTTATTTTCTAATTACAGTTCTAGGCAGAAGAAAAACCATACAAACTCAAAATATTTAAGTATCATAGATGCTAACAGATTATAAAAAAAAAATAAATAAATAAAATAAAACTGAAGAATTAGAAGGCATAGCTTCTTACACTTTGATAGAGGATTCACTATTATTAGACGATGCCTCCTAAACCATTATCGGATTTATACAATTCATCAACTCACTGAACCAATAATTCAAAGAAGTGTCTCTTTATATTAATTTTTTTTTAAATAGAGGAATGGTAACAAATATGGAATAGGGGTACTAATATGGAATATCGAAGTTGTTGGTCTTGTAGGTGCTGCACTCTCATGGAGGTTAAACGAGATGGTAAACAGCATGAATCCCAGACATTACAAGCCGTTCATTTGCTTGCTGGTGGAAGGCATACTTGACAATCTGAAGTAATTTTATTTTTTTAAAGATTCAAAAATGTTTGAGAGTAAATAGGAATTACGGTTTTATCGAAGTGAATCGTACATCAGGCACCATTGCCAAATATTATTTGTTTTGTCTTTCATACGAGTTTCCGCATGTTCTGAGGTTAGAATTTTGAAGGTTGCAGTGCCACTAATATGGAATACTAGTAAAGCCCTCCAGCACGGGCGGCTCTTCAAAATAATCTAGCGAAGTACTACTTCAATAATATTAGGAGAATTTAAATTGAAATAAGTATAGGGAGGAAATAAAGAAAATTATAATAAAAGAGTGTGCTGTTACAATAATATTATAAATTTGGTCATCTCGGTTTTATAAATGGATACATTGGAATATAAGTTTGGTTATATTTTAATCCTTTTATTTTCAAATATTATAATATTATCCATACAGGAACATGCTTTTTTGAATTACTATGCAGAGAGCGAAACGTTATCACGAAATAAATAGAGAGGTGAAACATTCCTCATAAAAGGGAAGGGATAGTTAGCGAGCGAATAATTTCTTTTCTTTCAAGACGTAAAGCTGCTTGTGCAATTGTAGGTATATGACAAATTCAGTTCTTTCCTGCTCTCTGATGTTCAGCTGCATATTTATGCTTGGTTGCCATGACAACCAAATAAAGCTTGGGCTGTATGCATGTTATACTACCGCTTAGAGGCTAAGGGGAAGCTATCGCCCTGAAATTTTGGAGGGAGAAAGTCCGCTTGTAGAGGCTATTATGTGGTTCATTGCCACATTTAAAACCTTCCGCATGCCTTGCAAGCGACCCCTCTCCTTGGGTATTGGAATATTTTTCGTCCTCTTAACACCACTTTCGGTCACACCCGTTTAATGTGTGAAACAGTTTATATAGAGTGGTGAGTATTGCGATTACACTGGTATGCAAATTTTAACTTATTCCCTGGGGTTTCTATTCTATGTGAATATGCTGAAAGTAAACATGAACCCATTTTCCCTCCAATAAGTACCACTTTCTACAATATAAGAAATAATATAATATAATTTCTTATACTCGGTCCTATCAAATTTGTTCTATTATTAAATGTAAGTTAATAAATTCACAATTATTAATACAATTCTTCAGCATAAATTAATATTTGACCTATGTTCTACATTAATCACTTATATTTGAACATTAGCTACGTTTTTACCTGGTATCCTGAAATAAACGCTTGTTAGAGTTTCTTTTATGAAAAAAAAAAAACTTGGTTATCTCTTTTTAGTGACCAGCAATAAGTCTGCTATCATGTTTACAGTCCACTTTCCCTGGTAACGTCTTTGCATCTCCCTTATATCCCGGTGAAATGTTTCACCCTGCTCTTCGCTGACAATCAAGCTTTTCTAGGAAAAATTCAAAATGAGAGTGTATAAAATGTAGTTTGACACTCATACTGTACCCCAGCTTAGAAAATTTTCAAGCATCCCTTGTACACAATTTTGTAATTTGGATCCTTGTAATTTCCTGGGAGGTTTTTGATGACACTTTTCAAACCAATCAATGCCTGTTTTTCAGTATCTGTTATGGTTTCTTCAAATAAGGTGTAATACACGAACTTCCTAATCGGTGGTCCAACAAAAATTTCCTCTTTAACTTCAGCATCAAATGTTCCATGAAACCTCTTGCGGACATATTTGTAGCAATTGTTTTCCTTGTTTGAAGCCTTCACGAATTGCTTCATTAAGCCTAGTTTTATATGAAGAGGAGGCAGTAGCACATTTTCCGGGTTCACAAGATTCATTTGTGCACATTTTCCCATTCCTGGAACGAGATTGTTTCTCTACTTCCAATGTTTTCTTGATCAGATCGGAAGGAAATGAATGAATAATGTTTAACACCCGTTTTTACTACAGAGGCACCACAGGCGATAGACACTGATGATAGATGAGATGAAATGATATATTGGGAAAGATTTATTTTTAAGGAAGGGATCGTACCAGGCCTAAGTTTTGGGTACCTCCCCGGCATTTGCCATTTATGAGGACTGAGGAAAACCTGGAAATAAACCTCATTCAGGGAGGACGGTCCAGGCGGGATTCGAACCCCAGACCTCCAGCTCACGAGTCTGCGCCTTAACGACCTCGGCCACCCGTGGCAGTTTGATCGATTGATCAGATCGGGCTCTACTATATCATTCGGGTATGAAACGTGACATTTTTAATCTAGGCTGATTGTTGACCTAACAGCATGCTGATAACTTTTAAATCTCATACCCATGCAACTTATGCTGTTCATATTTTACTTTTTCCAGAAATAATTTTAAGTTCTGATATGATTCCTTGAGGCGAACTGAACGGGCAACTGGAACTGATGCATAATTGTTTCCATAATACAACAATACATCTTTCAGACTAATGTGATCAAGCTCTTAAGTGTACAATTTGTAGACTTGTTGATTGTGATTATTGGAAATGAAGAAAGACAAGAATAGATATGCGTGTTTATTTTTTTTTTCTTGTTAGATTCACAGAAAAAATAAACAGTTTTAAGTGAATTAAACTTTCAACAGTGTTCCATATTTATAATTCACTTTGCAAATCAGAGGAAATATAGTTTCTTTAAAAAAAAATGTGTTTTCTACATTTTCAGTCTTATTACGCAATTCATATTCTATAGACTCATTAAAAACTTGATATGGCTACACATTGTGCAGTATTTCATAAGCCTGTTCCTAGTTACTTTGATAGCAGCCGCAAACCAAACGTCGTGTTTAACGCTCGTTTTTACTACCGAGGCAACGCAGGCGGTTGACTATGATGATACATGAGATGGAATTATAAATCGAGAAATAAATTTTTTAAGGAAAGAAATGTTCCAGGCTTAAGTTTAGAGTACCTAACCGGTATTTGCTATGAGGACTGAGGGAAACTTGGAAAAACCCTCGATCAGAGAGGACCGTCCTCGGAAATCGAACAACAGATTCCCGCTCACTAGTCCCTGCCAAATTTACTGTTGTAGAACTTACTCCACAAATCCAGTAATTCACAAGTTCAAGTATTGGATGCAGAAATACTACAGGAAAAATCCTGTATCATTTTAAAGTGCAATTATTCTTCCAACTTCTGCCATGACATTTTCTTTAAGATCCTTTACAATATGAAGGTTATATCTTTAGACATGTTTCTTTATTTTAGTGGTAATATCTCAATGTAATGCAATACGCTTAATTTATAGACATATATACACCGCAGTATGTGTGTGGTGGGGGAGGATTCAAAGGCAATTTAAAGTCGCTTATTTCAGGAAAGTCTGTAATGCCAGGCGATAGTCATAAATCAGATAAATAAATTTAACAAAAATGTTACAATTTTGGGACTCCCATTTTGTACGATTGTTCCCTACCTGAATTAAATTGCGGGACAAGTAGTTCTTATAAGAACCAAAGTTTTTAAAATATAGTCGAATTGTAATTGAGCACCCCTCTTTTTTACAGTGGACACATGCTATACACATCTCGATACATGCAAGGCACAGCCACCCGATAAATAATAATAATAATAATAATAATAATAATAATAATAATAATAATAATAAACCATTTTTACTATTTTTGCGTCTGTATTGGGCCACAAAAGCATACAAGATGTTTGCTGCAATGCCAGTTGATTTAACCATTGTTTCACCAGTGTTCCTAAAACCTCGATTCCTCTTGTTTTGTGTTCCATTATAGACATTTAGTTAGTTGCTTTAGTAAATTCTATTCACGATATAGTATATTTCGTTAATATTTCATTACTTTTCTCTTAATTATTTGCTTAATTTATTTCTTATAGTATACAATTTCTTACTTTGTATAAACTGTGTAATCTTGACGTTCCCATTGTGATATGCTACATCTAAAATAAAAACGAGTACTTGCAAACATGTAAATATCCGAAATTTATCATCTTCATTTATATGTTCCAACTATTTTTTCAGAATCAGGAAGATTACATTAATTCCATTTGGATCTATGTAGCTGCGTGGCAAAATGTTTATATTTTTTCATTTTTATTTTTAACTTGTGACAGAAAACTTAAAACTTTAGGATGGTAACATTTAGTTGGTAACTGTTCTTGCATCATTCTTTAACGTGAGCGTGAAATTTTCAGAAAATTTCTGTATCTGAGTTGCACCAAATCCATTCTTAACAGGCATTTACAATTTATACGATGTTTGAAAAAAGTAGTGGCAACAAATCTAAAGCGTTTATTCCAGTAGCAACATACTCCTGTATTCGTCCAGCACAATCTCCTGCCACGTTTATCATCATTTGCACACTTCTGGAAGGCAAATACCTGTAGCAATATTTGAATGCAACGAACGAGCAACCTGCTACTTCAAAGATTGCGTCTCTTTTATGTAAAGGCTTTGTCTAAGTGGTTCTTTTAATTTGTGAAAGAGATCGAAGTCGTAAGGATTTATTTATGGCGAATGTGGAGGATGCTCGTGTACGACTCAACCCCACCGTATCAGTAAATCCCTCACAGTAGTAGCAGCGTGACATCGGGCATTGTCATGCAAGGCAAAGGGCGCACCATTTTGAAAGTGTCGCAAAGGAGAACATAGATGATACACTACTTCATTTTCCTGTCACCATTCACTGAACTGACATTTCAGTTCTGGCAGGTACGACAGCGCCCACATATCAGCCAGTATTATGAACTTAATGAACGCGCGACCTTTCCTTACGTAACGTGTCAAATGATCGCATGCAAGGGCGAAACGGTGCAATTTCTGAACCGTAAAGTGATGAGGCATCTAACGAAATGTGCAATGTCCAAGCGAATCTTTCAACATGTGCAATGTTGTCGGATTGGTTATTGCTATCTCTTCACATAGCTCCCTCACTGCTATCGCCTATCTTTCTCATGCGGAGATTGACTTAAATACACATTATGTGCCAAGCCGACCTGCACTTAACACCCTACGATAGGCAAGACCTAATTACCACATGCTTTCCTTAGATATTCATGACTCCTTCCACTCACATCTCAATTTTCATTCATGTTCGTTGTTGAAACTTAAAAGCATCTTTGGGGCAGAGTTCTTTGACACTGCTACACGTCAATACAATGTGGCAACTTACTTTTTCCAACCCTCGTATGTGTGAATTTTGAATAATGGTTTAACATTCACCCCGGTGTACACTGATACATGAAATGAAATGATAAATTTGTAAATTAACTATTTTGGAAAGAAGCGTTTTGGGCCTAGGTTTGGGTACCTTCTGGGCGTTAACTATTGATGAGGACTAAGAAACAAAACCTTCAGTTTTGGAGAATAGTCCTGGGGGGATTGAACCGCAAACCCCCGTTTACGAGTTCCTATCTTGGCAAACTGGGCTGTCCGTGGCTGTAACAGACATTACTAGCAAACTTTGAGGATGACAGGCCACACACAGAGAATAATTTTGTTAAGGTACCTTGTTCGCTAATACCTTCCTCATGAGTTATCCATCGGTTTTAGAAGCGCATTCCAAGCATGAACTCCTTTATCTCTTTGTTACACTGCTGTAGTAGTTTGCGGTTGGTCTTGCGTTGCGCATGCCGCCCATCTTATACTGCATTTAAGGTTTGCTGTTCTGCGTACTGCTCATTCTCTCTACTGCAGCCATGCAGAACACAGTTGCAGATCTGATCGGCGATGTATCACTTGCTATGAGGAGGAACATGTGGTCATAACACGATGGAGCCCAACCGCATTTCAGCATATATGTGCGCGAAAATTTAACCATGGAATTCGGAGAACTTTGGATAGGAAGGGCATGGCGTGTTATGTGGCCAGCGCCATCACATGGTTTAATGCTCGTTGGTTTTTTCTTCGGGGCATGTTAAAAGTATCGAGAGGTTACCCCAATTCACACCACAGCGGAACTGATTGACCGAATAAAAGTTAGTTGTATATTTTCAATTGTGGAAAAACGTTTGTTCAAAATTGTCAGAAAATGCACGGAAACTGAATTTCATAACTGCAAAAGCTATACCGGAAGTTTGAATTTTTCGAATGCACAGCTTCTTAATGGTTCCTTCTGTGTGGCCTATTCTTTCTCACAGTTTGTCTGTGTGGTCCTTTTTATATGCTGCATGTACACAGTAAATACGAAAAATAGAAAAAAACTCGAACAGAATGAATTTAAGAATAACATATTCATAAACAAACGAAACAGTGAAATTAGGCCCACAACTTACGCGATTTTTCCGATAACTACGTGTTCTTTCTCACGGGTTGAAATGAAAGATAATTGATCCTTGATCAACATTTTAATTGCCATATAATGATGTGAAGAAAACTATATACACACACACATATATATATATATAAACACAGAGTTCGTCGACTCTCTTTACCTCTTTTTTTTTTGCCGCTAGTGAAATCTTTCCCCGACAATTGGTGCAGCACACACCGCTCTCTAGCACTTTGCGATAAAGACAGTATTTATTTGCTGGGTAACACAAATATCTGCGGCACAATTAAGTTAACGACATTGAAGACGTTTATTCATCCAATGACCTGCTTTTATAATACCATCCACCCCATTCAACCATCTGCCAGCGAGTCAACATCACGATTTGTCCGGTTGGCGACCGACCGTTTCGTGCATTTCTAGAAGCTGGTTGACTGGAAAACAAGAAATTAAAGTACAATGATGTAACTTCTGTGTACGATAAAGGAGCTATAAATCCAGTTTGTGGTCATATCATATCATATCGCATTCATATGTTAGTAAGATAAACTGATAAAGCACAAGTAGGGAGTTGTAGATACTACCCAAAATAGATTAAGAAATTTTCACAGTAAGCAGTTACCGTAATCTGGAGGTTAATAGACGCTTTCCAACTTTAGAGGAAGGCGCGGTGATATATTGCCAGGGTTTAAATAATTCTTTACAGCCAGTGCCTAATCTAAACGCGAAAGAATATTTCAGCTTTATGTAAAATCGTTATGCAGTGTTGCCTCTACTCTGCATGCCTCGCCACTATGCCGCGAGCTATACATTCGCTCTGAAAGTTAACACATGAGACAATGGGCATATTTCATATTCAGAGCTTTGGAGTATGTTTCTTCGTTTGCTTGCTCATCAGTCCTTTTCCAGTATGACATTCATTTAAAGCAATAAATATCGCATTAACTGTGAACATGGCTAAAGCGAAAATAATTATTCTTATATACAATAGCGACAAAATTGAGACTCACTTGGGAACCTGAAACCACCGCCATGTCTGGTTTTTCAGCTGGCGAGCCTGGCTAGACATTAATTTGGGACAAGATGGTAACTTGCGCTTCAAGCGATTTTCCCTGTTCTTTAAAGTGGTGCTGTGGTACTTGAGGAGTTGACACCAAAGCTCACAAGACACAGCGACATGATGGAGAGAAAGCTCAGCTATTACAAAAGATATAGGATCTTTAGAATGAAAAAGACCACCAAATAATGAATTGATATTACAAAATCGAGGAAATAAATTGCATATCGTAGTTGTAAAAATCACTTGAACGATAATTATAACATCAACTGAAGAAAGAGTATAAAACTGCCATCTAGTAAAATTGGTGAGACAAATGTACGGAAAAGACGGGAGGAAAAAATTAGCATGTAAAAAAGCAGATCAAAGGAAACTTTATAAGTGCCGAGAGATATACAGAGTGGGAAGGAGCTCAGACTCTTAATTTTACGGGCTTATTTTATACTTTAAATGTAACAAATATTTCTAACACCATTTAGGCCGTTGGTGTGTTTTGGCCAAAAAATTACTAACTCTGTGCTATTTTTCCTGTGCTATAATATGCTAATGCATTGGAATTTATACCTGCCGGTTATGGTAATGGATAGAAAAAACAGAAATACTTTCAAAACACTTGCAGTTTTGAAGTCTTTTACATGAAATGTTTTGTGTGATCATATGGGTTCCTAAAATTAAATTTGGCACCACTGACCTTCATGTTCATAGCGTTGGTTTTAACGAAATTAAAAAGGTGAGCAACAGATTCTTAATTTATAAATTAACCACTGCAGAACTTAAAGCAGCGTTGCCACACGTTTCGTGATAAAATATGTATTTTCACAAAACTCTAGAAATTAATTTGGGACAAAATGCTATCTTACTCTTATTAAGCATTATTTTTTGCAATGTGTTTCTTTCCACCTCCACAAATAAAGGTGCAGTGTTTAGCCCAATTATGAGGAGATAAGCTAATGAAGAGAAATGGAGCCGGAATGGCTCAAAAGGATCTAATCCGCGATTATATGTATCTGGAATCCGAAATAAAATTATGTAAGGTTAAATTGAAAAAATAGGATAAATGGTATATTGATTCATATACACAATGAGTGTATCTGAGAATGTCAGATACTGATAAATTTTCAGTTTGTCGGGTTTACTGAAAGAGGATGAGGATAGTGTCATTGTTCAAGCGAAAGGGTAAGGTTTTCTGCAGTAGCGAGAAAGATAAAATTATTTTGTTGACTGGTGCGTCTCTGATTAACCCTCCATAGACAAAGTCGGTCCTGGTGGTGTAGTGGTAACCATACTTGCCTTCTAAACTCAAGATCGCGGGTTCGAACCCGGCCAGGATCGATGGATTTTTTTTCGGGGCGTAAAAATCCTAAGTATGGCTTCCTTCGGAAGGGAAGTAAAGCCATGGGGGTCCCGTGTCGTACATTTACGGCACGATAAAGAACCTCAAGCCTGAAAAAAGAGGCCTCTGAGCAAAATTTGTCAGCCGTTTCACGCCCTGAATTGAATGGGACGCTGATGACCTGCAATGTTAAAGAGCGTCCGTAAATAATTCAAACAAACAAGCAATCCATAGACAAAGGGAGGGAAGTCATTTTGTATCCACACACTTTTTAAAACAATTAGTAAACTTTCAATAATAATGTTGTTATAGCTTTCCATGACCGTGTCATATAACTTCAAATTGATGAATTAATGAGTTAATTAATTTTTTCATGCTACATCATGTATTTATTCTTATCAAAAGTCAGTGAACAAAAAATTATATCCTCCTTGGTGAAGATGTAACTGCTTCTTTGAATATTACATTTGTAAATAGGCAATTGTGTTCCTTTATTTTCAAATTTTAACTTGAAACATTGGCAAGATTGACATTTCTTCTGCATAAAATACCCGAATGTTTTATTGCTGATGCCAGTAAACATTTTTTGGACATTGGTAACTCAGTGGTAGTTATCCTTGTGTTGTTGCACAGTGCCTGGAATAATGATTGGCACAGAGCTAATAGATGGTGCTGAGAGACGATGAGGGGTGAACAGATAAATAATGATTCTTTTACAATTCAATTCAACGAAGGGATAATTTGACACCATCGACCAAATGAGTAGAAAATACAGTACAACGAGGAGCACCCAATAATGGCCGTTATCTGTATTCCACGCTTTGATGGATATTGCCTGTATAAATGCATTTGCACTGCATGCCAAGAACCTTCCTGCACGAAACAAGACTAAGACAAACCGGCGACGTGTTTCGATCCATCAAACCACAAGTAGAACGAGGAGCACAGTTCATAACTGGCCTCCAGAACCACAGTGTAGGAGCCATGGAAGCTGTCCTTGGTAGGAAACTTGTGTAAAGAACTCTGACGCCGAAACATGATGAAAGGAATGAAAGGAAAGATGCCACGTATGCTGTAAAGAAGCACACGCCAAGCGAGAACAACAAATGGTTCTATCTACTAGAAAGTTATTTTACAGGAGAGAGATTTTAACTTTACACTGAACTATACTTGGAAGTTATGTTCAAATGTAATGTGCTTTTGGCTGTTGTATGTTATCACCATAGCTTATCGTATCTGAAGAATACACAGCTAAAAGTTGAAAGTATATATATAATGTAAAAGAAAAATAAAAATAAAGTAACACTATTAACAATGTTAACAAATTAACGGTAATTATAATAGTAGAAAAGCATAATACACTAAGACAAAGTCACACTTGAGATCGCTATATTTCGAACTCGTTGAGTTCTTCAATGGCAAGAAACTAGACAAGTGACGGTGATAAAAGTAAATATTGAGTATCGAAGGTAACGTTATGCATGGAAACAGATGAAACTAGAAATGAGAGAGTATTATAATTACTGTTAATTTGTTACATTGCTAATAGTGTTAATATATACATTTTTTATGTGTTTCTTACTTTAAATGTGACACACCTTTGTGTATTTTAAGTTACACACACACACACACACACACACACACACACACACATATATATATATATATATATATATATATATATATATACACGAGTACCAACAGAATATAGATCACCATTTACACTATAGATGGCATAAATATTAGTATTTTTAAAAATTTGAGCGGGGATTGTTTTTATAATAACCCTTCAATTGCAAACATGTATATACCTAAGAATCTGAACTCTAGATAAGACTTATTCTGCTCGGAAGATCAGATGAGTGTCGACGCGTGATAAGCATACAACAGTATTTTTAATAATGTTTAACGCCCGTTTTTACTGCTGAGGCATAACATAGAGTGGACACTGATGATACATAAAATGAAATTATTAATTGGAAAAGTATTTTAAGAAGGAAGCATTCCAGGCCTAAGTTTAGGGTACCTCCCCGGCATTTTCCATTTATGAAGAATGTGGAAAACCTGGAATAAACCTCAGTCAGGGAGGACGGTTCCCAGATTTCCCGCTCACGAGTCGACGCCTCAATGACCCCTCGGC